>OX381709.1:82803280-83174943 GCA_947462335.1 Harmothoe impar
TCTTCAGAGTTGGGTGCATGCAGCAGGTCAGGCATGACCACACCTGAGCCACTGCCCCCCCCCCCCTGTTATTAATGTTCACTCCCCCAGAGGGGGGTGCATGCAGCAGGGGGGTAGTGGCTACACCTGAGTGCACAGGTGTGTACAGGTGTGTTATATACAGGTGAGTCGTGGTGGGCGTGCAGCAGACGGCTGTAGGACAGCAGGAGGACAGGTAGGGGGAGGTACACACACCTACCCACAACTGGGGGATCCAAACACTACCACTCAGATCCTGCCACTTAGATTCTGCTTGTTACAACATCAGAGCTACCACATAGGACACCTACACTACCTTACTCTATACTACAACACCTGAGCAGGGAGCTATAGGAGGGTGATCCAAGACTGGATACCAGCCTTTCTATACAGGGGCTGTGTGTGGCAAGAGCCTCTAGTTATACAAGCTAGGGGTATAAACACTGGCCACACAGGACAACTACATTACTTTATTCTACACTACAACACTATAGGAGGGTATAGGGTGATACAAGACTTAATATCAACCCTCTCATAGGGACTGTAGTGTAAGTTGCACTACCCTCCTTATACAATTTTGGGGTATAAACAGTGGCTATACACCTACACTATTCTACACTACACTTCAGCCCCACTATAGGAACAACTACCAGTGACTCCTTATACAACGTGGGGGTTGTAAACAGTGGCCACCTACAGCACAGGAATAGCAGCTAGCACACAGGGGTCCAGTACCCAGGGAGGTGGTGGTAGGAGGGGTACATAGTAAGTAGTACATATAGATGTGACAGACTGCCACACCCCACTTTTGTAACACATACGGAGCCTACAACTACAAGCCAGCAGCAGGGCTATACGCCCCACCCTCTACCCATACCAGGATACTCTACTACACTGAATACCAATCCTATATACTAGTACATTTATATATCACGATATTTAGAGACTGGGGTTGTCTCCAGGTGAATCATCCCACCCCACCACCTCCTCTCCCACAGGTATAAACAAACACAGGGGAGGTCATCTACCCTGCTGTATAGGGTAAATAACGCCAGACCTACCCACACAGGGGAAACCAGGATCTAGTACCCCAACAGTTATAAGTAAATTGCCAGGATTTTAACACTCAAGAAGCAGTCGTCTTCTAGTGGTAGATTAAGACCACCCCCACCCCCATTGGATTGGGAGTAGACTGAGGAGTGCATCACAGACTGAGGATTGCATCATGACGGGTGTCAGGAGAGTATCAGCAGTGCTGGTCGTGCTGTGTTTGGTCGCCTGTGCTACCTGGGCCCAGGACCCTGCCCACAGTGCCGAGGAGGAGGAGCATGAGGAAGGTGAGTCAGGGCGCCAGTGTAGTTTTTAATCCTGTAAGTGTAACCCTTTAAAGCAGGGCCGTCAGGGAATAAGTTCCGCATTTTCTATACATAGACTGAAATAACAGTTCCACCAGCGGGCAGCAGTGTTTGGACAGGGGACCATGAGCATTGTCCAGCTATAACATAATTATTCACCCTATCTTGTGCTTGTACAAGCTGAGCTCCTAGCCTTTAAGAGCCCTCTTGTGAATGAAAACTGAACTATATCCAAAAGTGCTTTTGGCCTCACTTCAACCATGACGGTCAAGCTTTAAGGACGGATGTCACTAAAAAATGACATTTGTCGTCATGATGCACCAAAGCAGCACTGGTGAGTTGTTCGCTGGGGCTGCTTTGGTGCATCATGCCGACCCCCCAGGATTGTCTTAACCTCATATGATATGGTCGGCATGAGGCTTTAACGCAGCACTGGCGAGTAACTCGCCAGGACTGCATTCATGCATAATGACGACCAAGGCTATGATGCATGAAGCTATCATGCCGTCCTTAAAGGATTAATAGCGTATGCTGTCCCAAGGCTTCATAACCCTTTTATGGTAGTCCGACACATCTGGCGCTACTGCGCCAGACTGCAGCTACATAGGGATCCTATAGTGAGAATAAAAAGGGTGTTGTTCTCATAGATGTACTCACTCTCAGTCCCCCAAAATGGTCAATCATGTTCCCCAAAAGGTACTCCACATGTCCAGCATACTTATACTGCTGCAAACATGTCAATGTTAGTGTATGTCACACATTTTGATTTCAGCAGCAGGGAGAAGTGGTGGGAGGGGTGTCCCAGAGGAGTGGAGTTCACATCAAACAAAGCCTGGATTACAAATCTATTATGTATTGGGAATGTCTTGTTTATGGTGAACAGGTGGGAATACAGTGAGGGACATGTGGCTGGAAGCATTGGACTGTAGAGTGAATACTTCCATCAAAATAGGTACTCTGCCAGATTGGCAGAGTGACTTGGTTAGCCCAAAGGTAGGGAGTTTGATAAATTTTAAAAAATGAGTTAAAGAATACATATTGGTTCCATTAATATAGATCACTATGAGAGCTTTGCAGATCTGTAAAGATCAGGTTTCTATCATACCTAGATCCAGAAATATCATGGTGAGTGCATCTGAACATATTTCCCATTACTGTGATCTAGGCAGGAGAGGGGCACCTACACAGCAGTTGGGGGTACTGTAGCTCTGGCCCTAGGCACCCTTCTAACCCAGACAGAACAGGTTAACTTGAAATGGCTAGGGACATCATTGGGCAGTGGCACACACATCTGGATTTCACATATGTCTTCAAGAACACAATTACCAACATCCCCATGGTAACAACTTTTAACAACTCATATTTATTTATTACATTTTGACATGAAGAATGCCATCATAATATTGTAGGCCACAGAAAACAGAAACTCTTATCTTTCTCCACTAATGGCTCCATTCATGTTGACTGCCATGATATTGTGATTAAAATGAGGGGTTTGTGTTTTTTATAGCTCAAGAAATAAGGTCAGGGGGCTATTTCAATGCGATGGACCAGTTGGGGTGCTTCTAGGAGGGGCACATATTGGATCACAGAAACGGGCGGCCTACAGCGGCAGCGGCAGCGCTATTTTGAACTCCCTACCAAAGGGCACATGGTTTCTACCCCTGTTACAGGGGTAGAAGTGTCGAACTATTTTATGGCAGTGTGATGGCGCAGGGCTTCATGGTCATTTGTGGGGATGGAGAGGGGTCCCCCCTCATCAGATCAGAAGTCGCTGAAATTGAGGGCTCCATTCCAGGTCACAAAGTCGCTTTTCTTTTTCTATGTATAGCCAAATTTGTCCAAATGTCACCAGGTCGTTTTAATTATACATGTAGTACCAGGTTGCCAGGTCGCTTGGAAAACGGCCCAGGTCACCAGGTCACTTTTGACCCCTCTGGAGCCACATTTGTGGTAGTTGTAGTTTAAACCATTTGAGGACGGCATAATGCATTAATGCATCAATGCATCATGTCCTTGGTCGTCATGATACATGAATGCAGTCCTGGCGAGTAACTCACCAATGCTCTATTCAAGAGTTTAAAGGGACTTGCTACTTGTCACAGGATAACTGATGTTCTATTGACTTTTGCATATAACTCAGGATTATGTTAGTTTGATTTATTATCTAATAGAAAGTCAAAAGAAATTGCCATGTCACATTACTAACTTTCATGATACAGCCATTTGAGCAAAGGGGTACCTTAACTATAGAAATGAATAGGAAAACAGCATTTTCAAATTATCTGTCATGGATAATCCCCTATTCTATTGATATTGCAACCAAACCTTGGGAATGTATAATGGACATCTATACAAACATTTTAGGACCAATAAAACAGGGGTTATTGCCTAGGCCAAATTAAAAAAAAAGTTTTGTTTCAGGTAACATGGGAAGAAAATCTAGGGTCGGTAGGTCGGATTTAGGTCTAAAATTGTCCCCAAAAAAGTATAATTTTTTTTTTTAATCTTCAAAATTGCATAAAAAAAACATAAGGTCGGCCCTGTTTTGATAGGGTCGGTCGGGTGACCTGAAACAAACCTTTTTTTTTGGCCCTATCTGTGTAGACCCCTTAATCTGCTCCAGGAGGACACTCATACTTGTGTTTTAGTTAATTTTCATTCAGAGTGAAATATCATTCATGTTGGTATCAAATCAGCAGCAGTGATGTTTCTCAGGTGTGGCAATGATTGAGGTGGTGTAGAGGTATGGTAATTCAGAAGTGTAGACTACTCCCACCTCTCCCAAACTAAGATTGACAATAGGGACCACTGTGCCTCAAGGCCTCACTGCTCCTAGTACTACACGTACAGTTTTTGCATACATCATAGTGTGGGAATTAAGAACTGAGAGAAGAGGGAAGGATATAACCTGAAAACCATCGACTGTGAAGGCTCTAGCCAAGTAGCCAAACACACCTCCGACTATGATATGAGCGTAGATTCACCATAAGTCGGACATATAAACCAATATACCCAGAGACGGAAGTAAAATCTTAGGTTTAAGACTTCTAGTCTTGGTTTTTTGTTGTTGAAAACACTTGCACTTGACCATTATTCACAAATAAAGAGTTTAAAATGATTTTTGGAAAGAATAACACTTAAACTTGCAAAACATGGCTGTCACCTTGGAACTGAGATCTTTAATAGTAGGGCCAAATAAAAAAAAAGGTTTGTTTCAGGTTACCCGACCCTACCTAGCAAAACAGGGCCGACCCTAGAAATTTTTATGCAATTTTGAAAAAATATTTACAGTTTGGGTCATTTTGGGGCTATTTAAGGGTCAATCTGATAGTTCACGAGTCGAGGCGGTCGTCGGCGAGTCGGTATTGTAGTTCGTGAGTCGATTTCTGGGTACTTTTCAGGCTAAAGTAAAAAAAAAAATTATAAAAAAAAAAATCCGACCTACCTACCCTAGATTTTCAGACCATGTAACTTGAAACACACCTTTTTTTTTTGGCCTAGTGAATAATTGGGACACATAATTGGGTCACAGGTGAGATCTCATTAGGGACCTAAGGTGCCACCTAGGGGAGGTGAAGTGTACTACAGCATATTGGTAGCAGACACAGTAGGAGTGGGGGTACAATAAAGTAAAGTAAACTCGTCTAAGTGAAAAGGATGCGAGTCTTCTAGCTGGAGATAGAAGACCCACTTGGCATGTGCCAGCCCAAAACCTGACATTTGCCAGCTCCAGATTCTATTTGTGGGATGGTAACCTGATAGGTTAGACAACTTTTGACTCGTTTATTTTATGACAGTCACTGGAGACAAGTGTACTTTTTCAGTGTTGGAAAGAATAACACTTTACCATTATTCAGAAATAATAAAGAGCTTAAATGCTTGAATGACCACAAAATCAAGTGTCCTTCCCCAGGTGAATCTACCCTCCATGTGTATTGATATGTAATAGCACCTGGTATGGTGTGACTAAGATATCTCCATTATGTACATGTTAACGGAACTAGGTAATTTACCAGTAGTATGGTCTAATAACTTTGTATATAGCTGGTTCTGGGATGAAGCCTAAGGCAGCCCCCCACGTCAGGACATGGGGTGACTGTATGGGTGACAGATGGGAGGGGGAGGTCAAGTGAGGAACACCTGATATATGTCTCTATGTCAACTTTAGTTTATATATTGCTTATATATTAACATCATTGTGATTTAGAAAAAGATTTATAAATTTCACACCTTTTTATTTAAGGGGGGTAGGGGGAGATCCAGTGAAGAACACCTGATAAATGTATGTACTGTCAACTTTAGTTGATATATTGCTTATTTTACATTAACATCACAGTGATTTAGAAAAGGATTTATGAACTATACACATTTGGAAGGGGGCGGGGTTGGGATCAAGTGTAGAACATCTAATGTATGTATTATTGATAATGAACCTAAACATTGTTATTGCTGTATATTGTTAAGTCAATAGCCTGGCCTGCCTTTGATACACCAGGGTGACTGGATGACAGGGGTGAGGGAAGGGGGAGGGCCGGTCATGTGATCTACTGATGTATCTACTGTCAACCTTAGTTGAGCAGTTGATGTATTGCTTATACATTACATTTGTAATAATATAGTAATTTAGAAAAGGTTTTATAAACTACACTCGACCCTCACTACCTCGAATATTTACCACCTCGGATCCCTCACTTCCTCAGACAGCTGCCTGGCAACCTCCCTCATATATTCCATTATACATGTATCTAGACTTAATTCCTGGAATAATTTGTATTTTGTGAGTACAGGGGAGTAAGGGATCAAGTGTGGAACATCTTATGTTCAAGTTCTGCCTACTTTTCTTGTATAGAGGTCACAGTTGTGGCCCGCCTTATGTAACTAATGCACCCCCCCCCACCCCCTCCACCCAAACACCCCACCCTCTCCATGCCTGAACATATATCACCACCACACTCGGCAAATAGCAGCTAGGATAACCAGGATAAATAAAGAATTAGAAAAATAAAATCAATTTGAATTGATTAAATAAGCCACCTGCTGCCAGTCTGCCACCATTACCATAATAAGGATCCGTGTCGGTGTAGGGGGTGCATTAATCTTAACACTTTAAGAACGGCATGTCGCTTAAAGATAAATTTGTTGTCATGATGCACCAATGCAGCCACGGCGAGTAATCCACCGGTGCTGCATTGGTGCATCATGCCGACCCTTCAGCCTCAACTCAAGTAGGGTCAGCATGAAGCTTGAATGCAGCACTGGCGAGTTACTCGCCAGAGCTGCATTCATGCATCATGACGACTAAGGGTATGATGCATTAATGCATTATACCGTCATCAAAGGACTCTCCTACATATATATATACAATAGGACCTGAATGGTTCAGTAAATCATTGTAGACAATGTGGGTTGGGCATCTAGGACAGAGGGACGCAGGGGGTGCACAACCTACTTCCTGTTTGCACCACCTGGACTGTTACAAGTTACCGCCATATTTAGTTCAGGTAGTTCAAGCATGAAACACCCTGCTTTGCTGCATTTAGGTCATTTATCAGTTCTCCAACCCTTAAATATGGGTTAGGAGCTAATTTGGGGTCAATTTTTATGTTTCATTTTTTCAACATATTTGTGTTCATACTGTCCATATAAATATGTGTGTTGCTTTTAAAATTATTCAGACACATATAAATCCACAAAAAGTAGAGCAAATTATGGTCAGAATGGGTCATACGACCCGATTCTATTACAGAAAGTGGTCTCCTGACCTGGTTTTCTCTATATCTTATGCTATTACACACATCAGGATGATTAAAAAAGCTACACACATATTTATATGGACATTATGAGCACAAATACGTTGAAAAACTGAAAGATAAAAATTGACCCCAAATTAGCTTTTAACCCGTCTTTAACTTACTCGAGCAGTGGAGAGACGCGCATATGTAGTAGATAACCAACGAGTAAGTGAGTGTATGTGGAAAAAAACCACGACAAACTGACTGGTGGCCTAACAGGCTGTGGGTCGAGTGCATAGGGACAGATAGAGATATGCTGGGAGAGAGAGGGTCATAGGTTCTACAGGTACAGAGAGACAGGCAGGTAGACAGAGAGACAGGGAGATAGACAGAGAGACAGAGAGGTAGACAGAGAGACAGGGAGATAGACAGAGAGACAGGGAGGTAGACAGAGAGACAGACACACAGGGAGATAGACAGAGAGACAGAGAGGTACACAGAGAGACACAGAGACAGAGACACAGAGACAGAGAGAGAGGCAGAGGTGCAGAGAAGTTGCCAAACAGAGATTATAGCACTACATGTATAGATGCTTGAATGCAACCCTGGCGAGTAACTGGCCAGGGCTGCAACCAAATGGCCCTAGACCCCTAAATTCGATATGGCAACATGGCCATTTCTTAAATTCGATATGACGACATGGCTATTTCTTAAAATCGACATGGGACATGGCTATTTCTTAAAATCGACATGGGACATGGCCATACTAGTGACATGGGACATGGGGCATTTTTTAAGTCTGATATGCGACATTGGCCTTAGTGACATGAATGAGAATAGCCTTATAGCTTGCAACATATATTATAATGCCCTCAAAACTCACCAAAATGTAGAATTTTATTCTGAAGAATTTCCTAAATTCTCCATGTAGGCATCATGACCATGGCAGCCAACTAGCCTAGTAATATTTTCTCATTAATACGATTATTTAATAGTCTTGATAGTCAGATAGTTAGTGACACTAGCGACATGGGGTTTTCTCTAGTGACATGGGACATGGGGCATTTCTTAAGTCCGACATGCAACATGAGGACCCCCCATCAAGGGCCCCAATCAAGCATCATGCAAACCCTTCAAAACCTCCGGTGAGTTACTTGCCAGGGCTGCATTGGTGCATCGTGATGACAAATATCACCTTTTAGCAACATGCCGTCCTTAAAGGGTTAAAGGTACGCTTACCATGTGACCCCACTGGGACATGACCCTGTGTGACCTCTGCAGGTTAAGGTCATTCCTGTGACGGGGTGCGTGCTTACCATGTACACATCATAACCACCATACGGGGGGATTAGGGATAACCACTTTAACCCTTTAACCCTTTAAGGACGGATTTTACTATAAGATGACATTTGTCATGATGCACCAATGCAGCCACAGCGAGTAACTCACCAGTGCTACATTGGTGCATCATGCTGACCCTTCTGGAGTGTCTCAACCCCATAGGGTTGGCATGATGCTTGAATGCAGCACTGGCGAGTTACTTGCCGGGACTTCATTCATGCATCATGACGACCAATGCATAATGCATGAATGCACTCTGCCATCCTTAAAGGGTTAAAGGGAAATGCTACTTTTTGATTGTGAGACTTGTGAGACTACTGAAGGTCTATTCCTATTTGCACATAACGCGTATAAATTATAGAAACGAATGGGAAAACATAACCAGTCATATAATCCCCTACTATTGATATATCAACCATGGACATCTATACAAACGTTTTTGAAAGAGAGAAAAACAGGGGCAAGTTATGAATTATTTTGTCCCGGCTCCACTCTGACTCTTTATGTAGGGGTACCAGCCTGATAACCTTTAAGGTTAGCTTACAATGTGAGAGTGAATGGATCTTACACACAACTGTGTTTGCAGATTGGCTTGAAATATGATACATTGAGAAGTGTGTCCATACCTTACACTGGGTGTAAATGATACAAGGCAGGGCACAGAGGGATAGATCAACCTGAGACAATGAACAACGGCATATAATCAGACATGAATCAAAGAGAGAGAGACAGAGACACAGAGAGACACAGAGAGACACAGAGAGAGAGGGGCAGGCAGACAGAGACAGACAGTCAGGCAGATAGGCAGGCAGAGACCGATGGACACAGATAAACCGAGACAGACAAAAAGTTAATACAGCTAGGCAGACAGACAGAGACAGACAGAAACAGAAATTTCCAAAAACCATATCCCTTTCAAGGGAGGTTTAGTAAAGAAACTGAACTCGATCAAGGGTGACCCTGAAGAATACACCTTAATCACGGGAAAATACCATTAGTAATGGCTAGATTCCCTTTTCTGTATCAAGGGTAACTAAGAAATATAGCAAAAGAAATTAAACTTATCCTTTAAAAAGCCATTAATGTCTAAAAATGTAACCATTACCAAGGCCCCTTGTGGGTCCCTTTCCCTTGGAATCCTGTTCACACATGGTATCAAAACCAGCCCCCCCCCCCCCCAACAAACCATAGACAGAGAGGCAGTGGTATCCAAATATCACAGTATGGCCTGATGAGACTGGCCGTATTATAATCCCTACCTTTACAGGGATATAATTGGCAATATTGATCCTTTTAGTTCATGATATATGACGATTAATAGCTTACACCACCATATTAAATCGTCTACAATCGGGAAGTGCTATTTGCAAGTTGATTTTCGGCTAAGCAGCACTGACCCTACAGTACTAAATATCCAGATAATGAAACTGAATGACACATGATATATTGCCCAAGGTAGTCAGCTTTAGTGTAGCCGAACAAGTACTTACAGGGAAACTAGCAATATTTATAGCGAAAACAACCCGGGCGTGTCCAGTGATGGGTTCATGACCTGATATACAACTTTCTCTTTTTTTTTGAAATACAAGATTTATTATGCTTAAGTATAGGAAGGGCCGTATTTAATGCCCCTAATTGAATACAATGTGGCGATATTCGATGGGCTAAGTAAAATCTTCTCTTCCTCATTAAATGGCTTCAAAAGAAAAAGGAAATGCCAACTACATTGATACCGCTCTGATGTATTTCACTCCTGGAGGCTGGGGTACATCCCACACAGCCTGCGACTTCGTGGGATACTGCCCAAGCCCCCACTCATGAAATACAAAAGAGACGGTATCAATAGGCGTTTGCATTTGTCTAATTACTAGCAATTGTGAAACCGAAACTAATGTTCTTCAAGGTCTGGCCCACCGTCCTATACTAGTTCAGGTGGAAGAGAATCTCTTCCCAAAGTGTCTGAATTATATACTTGACTGAAACATAATTACAGGTTCTTATCTGGATCTTCAGATCTCAGGTGATTGTGGCAAGCCATTTGTTCACCCTCGGTATCAAAGTTTTAAATTCATATAATATATCAGAGTAAGAAACTCTAATACATGTATTAGAGTTTAAAACGTTGATATCAGACTTTAAAACCGTAAAATCAGAGTTTTAAACTTCGATATCAGAGTTTAAAATGTTGATGTCGGAGTAATCAACTTTGATATCAGAGTTAGGAACTTTGATATCAGACTTTAAAACTTTGATATCAGACTTTAAAAATGTAATACATGTATCAAAGTTTTAAACTTCGATCTCAGAGTTTAAAATTCGATGTCGGAGTAATCAACTTTGATGTCAGAGTTAGAAACTCCGATATCAGAGTTAGAAACTCCGATATCAGAGTTAATAACTCCGATATCAAAGTTAGAAACTCCGATATCAATGTTAGAAACTCCGATATCAAAGTTAGGAACTCCGATATCAAAGTTAGAAACTCCGATATCAAAGTTGGAAACTCCGATATCAGAGTTAGAAACTCCGATATCAGAGTTAGAAACTCCGATATCAGAGTTAGAAACTCCGATATCAGAGTTAGAAACTCCGATATCTGGCGTGAACATATCACTTGCCATAGGTGTTGGCCCATGTGTATACCTGGTACTTAGGGTATTGGCAGTATATCTGTTATTCATATTCAATGATGTGAAATGTGCCTAACAACATGAAGACCTAAATGTTGCTACCCTTCCAGTAAGGGTTTGAGTGGAGGGAGGACAGATATGATAGGCCTCATAGGGAAGTTACAGTTAGGCCAAAAAGAAAAGTGTTTTTTTTCAGGGAACATGGGAGGAAAATGTCCTGTTTAGTAGGTCGCTGGTGGTCCAATCATATACGATGACAGTACTTAAATTAAGGGCATAATGCACTGAAGCATGGCCTTTCTTGACAAAAAACGGAGTCGTGTAGGAAATAGTCTTTTTACTGGCGCCAGGTGCCATTATTAAGAACGATGTTAACCGTGGGAGATTGCCAGAGATCATGCACGTACAGAAATGAAATAACTTTTTCCCAAGTGTAGAGGGCAAGTATGGGGACTTAGGGAGTGTTCATTTATTAATTATGGGGGGGGGGGGGGTGGTGAGATTCCGCATAAAGGCACTGAAAATCTTTACGTTCCTTCCTTTTTTGAATCTTTGGTCGGGTTGCCTGAAACACACCTTTTTTTTTTGGCCTAAATGATCACTCCCCGATGTCATGTATCACGCAGTAACTTATATCCCTTACACGCTGCATCACGACTGACGCTAATCACGCCGTAATCAACATTCCGCCATAATCACTGATAACTACTACCGGTACGTTTGTATGTACCGTAAATTCTCGCGTAGAAGCCGCGGCTTGTACGCGATTCAGACTCAGCTTTCTTTTGATACCAAACATGCCTATATAGGGTGCGGCTTATACGAGAGTTTATATTAGTATACTACAGTACCAAAATCGCAATATTCAGACCCCCTCTGCGGCTTATATAATTTGTCAAAGTTAGGGGTGCGTCTTATACGCGAGTTAGGCTTATACGCGAGAATTTACGGTAATTACAGTTGGTTCACCATAGGTCCTGGCAAACTTCCCCTTCATAGCATTGAGGAGATTGAGGAGCATTTCTTCATATTCCGATCAGTTCGTATGTTAGGTGTATTAGATGAGAAAAATATCTTAACTCTAAGAATACATATCTTATGAGAGGGACTTTATGACTAAAAGCAATCCTCAATCTGTTGAGAGTTAGGGAGTGATCATTTTTTAACAACAGTGGGGGGGAGGGTGGTTTTCCACGCCGGGCGCGCAATTTTTTTTTCACCCCCCACAGGTTTAATTCTTTTGACCCCCCCCAAGAGGGGTCCAAATTTTTTACACCCCCCCCCCCCGTTAAGGGGTCAACATTTTTTTGACCCCCCCCCCCTGTTGAAAAAAAGTATCACTCCCTTAAGGAGTGAAAACCGTACATGTAAGTATACTGGGCGGTGTTAGCCCCTTTAGTGTTACAGAACAGATCAAGTCACAATCGGTACAACGTCTCCGGGTAATATTGGCAGGAATATTGCCACTAAGGGTATGTCACCTGGCGTCACCGCAACGTGCCCACTGGTCCCGCCCTGAGCTTCTTCTTGCGTTAGCCCTTTAAACCCGCAGATCTTACTGCACGTCCAGTAACAGTCAGAGTGCAGTCGGGACAGGTACTCAGCTCTATATATAGGGGTGCTGGGCCTTTAAGGACGGCATGTTGCTAAAAGATTATATTTGTCTTCATGATGCACCAATTCAGCCCAAGCAAGTAACTTGCTGGCGCTGCATTGGTGCATCATACTGATACTATGGGGGTGTCTCAATCGCATAAGGTCAGCACCATGCTTGAATGCAGCACCGGCGAGTCACTCGCCAGGGCTGCATTCATGCATCATGCCGACCAAGGGCATGATGCATTAAAGCATGACAGCAGATGTTCCAACTAGCCCCGCCCTGAGCCTCTTACCATAACACTTATTAACAGTAGTACAGTCACATTATTGCAATAGGTCGTCACGATCGTGTTCAGGGAGGTGGCTCTTGGTGCATGGCTCTACCTCCCACCAATAACCACCAGTTTACATGATGCTGACCCAGTTCACCCCAACATGTTATACTTACTGCACCCCTGCATACAGGACGCTATAGACACTCTGAAAACTCTATGGGTGAGAACTCAGCAGGGTACTTGGTCATCACTTGGGTCGCCATAAGGCACCATGATTGATCTAACCAGGGATAAGGCAGTGAGCATAACAGGGGTACAGTCACATTAGTACTGTAGCTCGTCACGATCGTGTTCTGGGAGGTGGCTCTTGGTGCTTGGCTCTACCTACCACCACCAGTAACCATGATGCTGACTCAGGTAGCGTCTGTGCAGCGTCTCACCCCAGCAGGTCGCCAACTGGGCCTCCTTGTGTCCTGGGGGCTTTTTCTCTGTAGAAATCGTGGGTAAAAATGTGTTCCTATAGGAATTTTAAAGAGTACAGACATATAATCATAGCTCATGAGATATTCTCATTTCCCTGTGTGAAACATGATAATAAGTTTAAAAAAATGTATTTGAATATTTTTATTTGGCCGAAAAATCTTTGTATACACATTGGAAGTTGACACCTTTACTTTTGTGTGTGCATGCACCATAGTTACACACTCAAAAAAACCACCCTCACCTGACCTTCAGGTGAGGGTGGTTTCAGCGACAATGACGCTGACTTTTTTGAGTGTGTATCTATATCTAAAGCACTAGTAAGAAAGCCTTACTCTCCTAACAGATAAGTTCTAGATGATAAGAAATAAATGAGGCCATCAGCCCACCCGCTAAAATGACAAACCATTGGTCATATAAAACCTCTAGTTAATTAGCTACTACCCTTTTTTAATTCCTTTTAATTTTATTTTTTTATTACTAACTCATTTACATTAGCTTAGATCTAGTGAAAGAACGTCTGGAAACAACAGAAAACAGGCAGTGCCTTTTACAAATTCATACGTTTCCAGGGTAAAGATATTTTCAAACAAAAAAATATATCTAAAGGCTTTCACCGCAATGACACAACTTCTGTAGCTCCCCCAACACACCTGTAGGGTAAACTGTCTTTGAGTCGACCATGTACCTTGAGTCAACCACTTTGCCCTACTTTTAGTGCCAAGTTACAGCCATAAAAATCGGTTGAATTGGTATTTACCCTATTTTCCCTAGTAGAATAGAGGGAGATTCAGCTTTCTGCTACTTTGCAAATTTGGGGACATAATTCTTCCTCTCTCTGACGGATGCCTAATATACTGTGTACAGCCACCTTTTGCTGTACTTTTTAGCCAATAATGAGTGAACTCTGAGCCAACCCCCAAGATCCCAGGGCCTTTTGCTTGGATGATGGTATCGAATACTGGTATGTTGTTAATTGGTATGAGATGTTTTTTTAAAAAGCATTTATATTCTAGATTGTTACGTCTGGATGAAAAAACAACTTGATTTGATAAAAAAATCATATGTGATTACCCAGTCTAGTGACCCTGTGAAAGGGATGTACTAATATGTCAAGGTGGTTGACTCAAGGTACCAACGTGGTTGACTCATGGTACTGGTGCTGACAAATTTAACACCTTTTTCATGTTAAGCCAATAGGGCCCTAATGTCTTAACCTAAAAAGTGGGGACCTCATTTTTTATAATGCCTAGGACTTAGGAAAAAAGACATTGACCATCTTTGGTAGACCCATGCTGGTTAGCATACTACAGTATAGGTCCCAAAATACCTCACAGCTGGAACACAGGTCCAAGTGGTCGACTCATGGGCACTTTACCCTATTTGTTGTGTTGTTGTTGGCACGAGTCCCCAAGTCGTGACGGAGGGTGGCTCCTGACCGTACCGTGTAAACCCTCGTACCATGGAAGGGGCCCTTGATGGGGGGTCCCCATGTCGCATGTCGGTTTTAAGAAATGGCCATGTCGCATGTCTATGTCGCTTAATAATGCTCATGTCCCATGTCGATTTTAAGAACTGTCCATGTCCCATGTCACTTTCTTTTTAAGCCTAATGTCGCATGTCACTAGGCCTCATGTGGCATGTTGAATTTAAGAAATACCCATGTCGCCGTGTCGAATTTAGGGGTCTAGGGCCATACAGAACGGTACTTAATACATTAATGTCTTTATGTAACAGTCTATAAGGGAGTGCTCATTTTTTAATTACAGGGGGGGGGCAGTGAGATTTCGCGCGCAGCGCGTGAAATTTTTTCACCCCCCCCCCCCCTAGAGGAGTCCAAAATTTTTACCCCCCCCCCCCGGCGGGCTGAAAATCGCGCCCCTTTGTAGCATAGTAACGCGCGGGCTTTTTCCCTCAAAACAGGTTGAACTTTTTTGACCCCCCCCAAGAGGGGTCTAAATTTTTTACCCCCCCCCGGTCAAGGGGTCCAAATTTTTTACCCCCCCCCCAAATCCACCACCCCCCCTATTGTTAAAAAGTGAGCACTCCCTAAGGCCGAAATAAAAGGTCATGTTTCAGTCTCCCTTACTAGCAAAACAGGGCCGAACCATCACATTTTGAAAACAATGAATTTTATTAAAGTTATTTTTGGGCTTTATTTGAGTCAATTTGATCCATGAGTCGAGGCTACGTCCTATGAGTCAGCACTGCAGATATATTAGCGAGTCAATTTCTCGGTACTTTTGATGTCTAAGTAAAAAAACAGAAAGTCCAGATCTCCATACCATGTGACCCAGAACACAGCTTTCATTGCTCTCGTCATGCTCCATGCCCCCCTCCTCTGGCCTCCTCCCCCCCCCTCAGACTGCTGCACCTCCCCCCCCCCCACTCAGCCTGTACCCCGCCTGTACCTGTACAGCATGTATGTGTACTATACTGGCGGCTCTATAGGGCTCCTAGGGGTAAGGCCATGGGCGCGGCCATGTCTAACCCCCAGACAGAAGCAATGGTAATCTGTCCTGTGATGTCATAACCCCCGGTTAGCTGCCCCACCTAGTGGCCAAGGGCCTGTACTGAAGGTTCTCAACTTAGTACTAGTGGTGCTACGATCGACAGCCAGGTGCCCTATAGGTCACCCAGACATAGAGTCAAGGCTGCCAAAGCCGTCCACTCCCTTAGGTCCTGCCCTGGACGCCGCACTCACCGTACGTTAATCAGTTAGCATGGGAAGGGCGGCTGCCGCCAGGATATATAGGCCTATGTAATTTATTATTGCGAGAAAAATCATTTTCTTAAAACTAGTCATTTGTCCGCTATGCGAGTTTATTTATCTTATTTTCTTGAAATGAGATAATTATTTTTGCCTGTATACGACACAATACAGTTTTGTTATGGGTTCTGGAAGCTATCATATGCAGTCTGTACTATGGCTCTTTTTCAGAAAGCTACAATTCAACCAGCTATCCCCAGATTCTTTAAAATGTTACCTAATCTTCACTCTATCCGTCCTTCTAAGGTTATGAAACAAAATGTGTCATCCATAATTGCCCCAGCTCGACCAACCAGAGAGAGAGAAATAGACTTAAAGAGAGAGAAGTGGATAATGCTAATTGGTAGGAAGACATGATGTGGGTTCGTGACCCCGGTTCGTGACACATTTCCGAATTTTTTTTCTCTTCGAATTCAGTTGGCAACCATCGCTGTTGGCATACTTGTAGTAAATGTTTATTTAATAATCTACCTCTACTTTCTTCTTCCTGGTAATGTCATCGTGGTGGATACCCGGGGGGGGGGGGGGGGGGGGCACTTGGTATATTTTGTATACACATGTGTGCGGCTGGCAAGGGTACTTTTTAGCAAAATCTCCCTAGCAAGGGTCCTGTTTTGAAGGGAAAATGTCCCTAGCAAGGGTCTACTTTCAACAAAATCGCCCTAGCAAGGGTCACTTTTTGCAAAAATGACATGTTTTTCACCAAAATGTTCCACTTTTTCCTATTTTTTTTCGAACATTTCCCGGACATGAGGAAAATTTCTCTGTAAAATGACCCATTTAGTATATCTTTCGTGATTTTTCTCATCAAAACAAGGATTTTTGGGCCAAAAGTGCCCTAGCAAGAGTATGTTTTGGACACAGAAGCTCCCTAGCAAGGGTAAGGGTTGTCATAGGTCCAGCCGCACACCCATATCAGAAAAAATTCAAGTACCCCCCCCCCGGGGGTGGATACCCCACGAGTATGTCAAAATAACCACAACACACTGGCTGGTGCCCTCAGAGGTCAAACCCATCTGCAGACTCCTCTAAGTGACAAGGAAGCAGGTTTTCTAGCTGGAGTTGTCAGATGCAAGACCCACTTGGCATGTGCCAGCCCAAAAACCGACATTTGCTAGCTCCAGATTCTATTTGTGGGATGGTAACCTGATAGGTTAGACAACATTTAAGTGACTATACATGGGTAAAATTCGACACGTGCGACACGGCGACACAGGGGGTTGTTAAAATCGACACGTGCGACAAGGGGGGTGTAAAAATCGACAGACACGAAATTGTAGACCAAAATGTATAGAATAAAAATCGACACAGCGACACGGCCCCTTAGCTAAAAAACGACACGGCGACACAGCAATAACTCTGGCTACCCATGTATAGTCACATTTAACTCATTTGTTTTATGACAGTCACCTAGACAGGTCTGGAGACAGGTTTCCTTCTTCAGTGTATTGATTTTTGTCTACCCTGGAGGGGGGTGGCCGACTTGAGGTGAGCCTACCCTATCATGATTAGAGCCAGGCGCTGTCTTGCTATGCTACAGTTACGGGCGGCAATTTCTAATTACATAAGAGCTTTGTCTTGCCATTGGTTCTGGAATTCAGAAACCAATCGAAATAGATAGAATGGTATTGGCTAATAGCCATGAAAGATAAGAAGATATTTTGTCTTCATACATGTCTATAGTCGCTAGACGATACTCTATAAACTTCTCCGACGGGCCTTGCCCCCCCCCCTTAAAAAAAGAGAGAAAAGTAAAGAGAAGAAAAGAGGGGGAAGGGAGAGAGATGGATATGATCCTATGAGAAATCATATCATATATTTCAGTAGAGTATCACCTGGAAGTGGGGGGGCTGAGTCTTAAAAGATTGTGTCCTAAAATGCATGAGAATGCATCATTTAACGTCCAGACCATAAAAATTCTCTTGGGGGGCATGCCCCCAAACGCCCCTAATATGGCCCCTGCGCCTCGTTCGCCGGGAACAGAAGGTCACTCCAAGTTCGCCCCCCCCCCCTGTAGACAATCCGGGCTCCGCCACTGTTAAGTGAGTTATATATGACCACATTGATAATGTATCTCACATTTAGGTATTGCCCTGTAGTGGCTATTGAGCTGCTTCTTGTATAGCAATGCCATAAGTCAGGTGTACGATGGTTTAGATATCCATACTACTGACACCCTTCACACGTCTCAAGTGTTTCTACACACATTATATACAAGATAAACTGTGTTGCGATGCCCAATGCATAGGATGCCTTACTTATAACCCTTTAGGGGCCTCATAGTGAGTGACGACTGGCCGTTTAACGCAATTTCAACAGCCCAGGCCATATTCATGCGAGAAAGCTGCTTTTTACATCAATTTCACAATTATATATAAATACAAGTGTCAGTGTCCGTGCCAATGGGCACTGGATGAAGAAGAAAGGGGACAGAACGATTTTAGAGCCTTTGTTACTTTAATTGACTGCTTTTTGTGGTCATGGTGCATAAACTCAGCGTTGGTAAGTAACTCAGCCAGGCTGCATGAATGCATCATGCCGACAGTATATAAGGGGTTGATACATTCCCAAAGGGTCGGCATGATGCACTCATGCAGTCCTAGCGAGTAGACTCGCCAGGGCTGCATTCATGCATCATGCCGACCAAGGGTCTAATGCATTAAAGCAGTATGCAGCCCTTAAAGGGTTGATCTTGAGGGAGGCCATTTAACCCTTTAAGGACGACATGTCGCTAAAAGATTACATCTGTCGTATCGATGCACCAATGCAGTCTTGGCCAGTAACTCACCAGTGCTGCATTGATGCATCATGATGACTCTACAGGAGAGTTTCAACCTTTTATGGTCGGCATGATGCATGCATGCGTCATGACGACCAAGGGCATGATGCATTAAAGCAGTATGCGGCCCTTAAAGGGGTGATGTTGAAGTAGTTCAGGGAGGGCCCTTAAAGGGGTAAATGCACCAGTTGTCAAACAGGTCAGGGAGAAATAGTCACGGGAACATTCCCTTCTTCCCGCTCTTAACACCTAGGGTAGATTCACCCTGAGTCGGACACATACCCTGAGACCGTCTGTGAAATTTGAGGTTATTTATGTACCCTACTTTTTCTAGTGTTTCGTCTTTTAGAAAGAATGACACTTAAACTTTACTATTGTTCACAAATAAAGGGCCTAAAATGCTTGAATAACTACAAAATCATGCAGGGCCACATGGTGTTAATACTACATTTGAATACTCTGTATAGGAATATTGCCATTTAAAAACCACTCCTAGAATTTCCAACACAGAACAAGATCTATAAAACATCAGAAGTGACTAAGTGTTGGCAGCGGTAAATGTTTGCCTGATGCTTGTATACATGGGTCCTCTAAGCAGGACATGACGCATTACCTCGTCTCCCCCCATCCTGCGAGTAGCAACCCTGTAGGGTCGGCATAATGCTTGAATGCAGCCCAAGCAAGTTACTCACCATGGCTGCATTCATGCGTTATGGCGATAAAGGGCATGATGCGTCAATTTAATGTGCGGCCCTTGAAGAGTTACTCACGTAAGTGAGGAACTACAGCCAACTTTCCTACATAACATGTCATTAAAACATCTTTACCTAAATAAGATTTTGTTCCACCTTGTAGGCCTCCTCTAAAAACTGGTTTCTCATCACTGCGCCTATCATTGAATTGAATTGAAAAGACATAGGGATGTGGTAACTGAATGGTAGAATAGTATGATACCCGTATCCTGGTGGATATAATGGCTAGATGACCACGGCGGTAAACTCGTCACCTTCTTGTAAAAACCATTAACATGTGGTGATGTCTATTTGTAAGGACCCCATGAGTCAAACTCCCGTCTTTACATGTAAGTTCCTGGAGCCCCCCCCCCCCCCCACGTTTCTGCAGGTGTGGAAGGATCCCCCCCCCCCCCACAATCTCTCCATAAATAGCAGGCGCGAAAATCCTGTATCCGCTCTTAAATAGTTACTTGAACCTCCACATTAGCTTGTGACTGCTTAGTACACGCCAGTAGCCTGTAATCTACTGTCTAGAATCAGACGTGAGAGCTGATTGTGTTCCTGCTAACCCTTTAACCCTTTAAGGACGTATGTCACTATTAGATGACATTTGTCGTCATGATGCCCCAAAGCAGCCCCGGCGAGTAACTCGCCGATGCTGCATTCTCAACCTCATATGGTCACCATGATGCTTGAATGCAGCACTGACAAGTTACTCGCCAGGGCTGCATTGGTGCATCATGAAGACAAATGTCAACTTTTAGTGACATGTCGTCCTTAAATGCTTAATGTCCTGGCGTGGTACACCTATACATATTACATGAGAGCCCACAGATACCTCACACTTTTTTTTCTTTTTTTTTGTATCAGTTCCGCTTATTGACACAAAAGGTGTTTTTTGTTTCTTTTCTTTGATTCGGCCTTGACAGTGGTGAATGATTCGGCCTTGGCGTGAAGGTGGATGTAAAAACGCCCTTCCTTGTAGGCTGCTAATTGGTAAGACCACAGGGCTGCAAGCCAGTGCATACAATGGACCGTAAAGCGTCACTCTAACCATTACACTCTAGGAGATGTGTGTTGGGGGAACATGCATGAGGAGTAAGGGAGTGGTCATTTGTTATCAACAGGCGGGGTGGTGGGTTGGGGGGGGGGGGGCAAAAGAATTTGGACCCCTTGACCGGGGGGGGGGGACAAATTTAACCTGTTTTGAGCCAAAAAGCCAGCGTGTTACTATGACTCAAAGGGCCCGCGCGTGCAGATTTCCGACCCGTAAAGGTGAGGGGTAAAAAATGTCGACCCCTTGACTGGTGGGGTGTAAAAAACTTTGCATGCTCCGCGCAGAAACCCACCCCCCCCCCTGTTCTTAAAAAATGAGCACTCCCTAACGCACACAAATTTATAACACATTCTGGTGATCAACACCCTTTGGCAACGGTGTATAGTGTATTGTGTGTTATCAAAAGAAAAGGTGTTAAAAGTGGTGGCGAAAATGCATCAGTGTACAAGTAGCCCCCTGTTCGTAAAGTGTATTCCCTTTCCTTGGGGTAAATAAAGGTTGAGATATTCCTATCACATCATTACATATTGGGGGTGCAGAGCGGTCCCCCTCAGGTCAGAAAGTCGCCTTGAAAACAGCCAAGGTCGCTTTTTGACCCATCTGGAGCCACTATATTGGGTCAAAAACCGGTTATTGACCTTTAATTCTGGAGCCACAAACAGCTGTAATCCAGCAGATCTCCTGTACTGGAGTACGTGTATAGAAATGAGGGTCATATCCGGCTATTTTGGGCGCGGATTTAGGGTTTGTTTGTATTTGATTAAAGCCACTGAATACCAGCTACCTGCAACTGAGTCCACACCACCTCCAGTACACACATAGCCCTTTAAGGGCCGCATACTGCTTTAACCCTTAAAGGACGGCATGATACCTTAATGCATCATTCCCTTGGTCGTCATGATGCATGAATGCAGTCCTGGCGAGTAACTCGCCATGGCTGCATTCATGTATCATGACGACGGTTATAGATATAGGCTATACTGTTACCTGCAATCTTAAACCCTCGCGTAAAACCATACGCGAATCAGAATCAACTTTGTAACTGATATACTATGGTTATGACAGGGTAACTCAAAATAACCACAGTAAACTGGCTGGCACCCTTATATTTTGATACCAAAGATGCCTATACATAGGTAAATAGGGTGCGGCTTATACATGAGTATTATATATATATATATACTAAAGTACCAAATTAGCTATTTTCATACCTCCTCTGTGGCTTACATGATTTGTTACGAGTTGTTTGTTGCGATAATTTATTGTGCTTGTCATACCAAAAGGCCTCCTTCCTGTCTATGCTCGTGTCCAGACGACAACACGACAGAATACGTGTGCGGCACACTACTAGTGGTGTGCCAACTGCCCCCAGCCTCGAGCTCTCCAGGCCCATTACAGCCGTCAAGCTGTAATGGGCCTGGACAAATTTGTATCTAATAAGTGTAACCTACTTGGAAAATGATCCAGGATCCTGGATCATTTCTTAATGAGATAGCTCAACCACTGATTGGTTAGCCATGTCACATGACCATGAATGAGCGTGTGTATGGCCTCATGGGTTCGAATCCCACCTTGGGAAAACGTAGGTTCCTTTTTTTACATTATCTATTTGGCCTTTTTGAAGCATAAATACCCCAAAGCTGGGATAGTAATAACACATATTAAATATTTGGGTAAGGGAATTAGTGTAATAGAGGGCCATTGTACAAATATCAAAATTACTACCCATTGTGCCAAGGTGGGACTCGAACCCATGATGTCCACATTGATGATATCCATTATTCCCAATACATAAGCATTCTCCCAGACTGTATACCTACAGTCGGGGTCCGAGACTGACTGCCCCTGGTGCTACATACCTCACCCCTAGCTTGGGATTATGCTCCACACTCCCCATCAACGTATCGAAACTAAACTGTGCACGTGGTTTCGAAACACTGTGCATTCTAGGTATAGATTACCCCTAGGTTAAAGACATGAATAGATCCTTGTGCCCATGGGACAAGGTGGAACCACCGCGACCTCTATACCAAGGCGTCATCGCTGGCACCAAAGGTTGATGAGGAAAGTAGTTCCGGCACATTCAGTGCTGTAATGTTAAAATTGTGAATGGGTACCGCGTAGGGATACCCCCCCTGCCCAATATACGTGGAAAGTGGTGCGGTTATGGCCCCTAAGATACCAGCGATATCGCTAGGACGCCCACGAGGACGAGTTGAGACCAGCTTGCCCCATGGGATCATACAAACAAACAGTATTGCCTTGGTACCCTTGGGGTAAGGGGAGCACTCTAGATCCTCACTGGTTGGTTCTACCTGAATCTACCTGCCTATGCTTTGTTTCATCCCCATTGGCCCTAATCACATTACCAATTACCCATAAATAGACATCTCTGGTAACTACTATTGTCAGTGACGACATACCACGTAATGGACATGGTGTGATTATGCTCTAAACATAGAAACAGCTTTATATAAATAGAATGCACGTTGACACGATTCAATAAGCTGATTAGAGCCCTGACTTGACTATTTTTGACCAAATCGGAGCTCTAATCGGCCACATGTACACTGTAAAAAATATTCCGTAGAAAAAACGGAGAATCACTGGCATCAATGGGAGCCAGGAAACCCACGTGTTTTTTTTAGGGAATTCCGTTTTTGGAAGTCACCGTTTTTTAAGGGAATTCCGTTTTTGGAAGTCATCATAATTTTTATGGAATTTCACTGCATTATGCTTTAGCCAAGAACAATTAATTAGCTATTATAATGAGTTTAAGGCTGCATTATTGACCTGTTGTGATTAACCCTCCACCTTTTGTAATTCAGCACTTATTATTATTTGTATCATTGTGCAGTTCATTATAATTATCAACCATATCCATTTTAGTTCCATGAGGACATCTTGTGCCCGGACTTCATAATTATATATAGTAGCACATATAATGCCCCACAGCACTTAATAATCACAATTCATGAGCAAACATTACCCTGAAATTTAACTGAGATTCTCCGTGAATTCAAGGGATTTTTTTACAGTGTATAGTCGGCCGACAGAGGTTGGTGGACGGTGGACTTTAACATGGTTCACCAATGCACCAACCCCAATGCTCAACATGTGAAAATAGCCCCCAGCGTTTGTAGAGTGCCTTTCTTGTCTACATCGTCGCGGACATCATTAATCCTTTGAGGACGGCATCATGCCTTAATGCATCATTTTGTCGTCATGATGCATGAATGTAGCCCTGGCGTTCAAGCATCATGACGACCCTTTGGGGTTGAGACACTCCAGGAGGGTCGGCATGATGCACCAATGCAGCACCTGTGAGTTACTCACCGTGCTGCATTGGTGCATCATGACAACAAAAATCGTCTTTTAGCGACATGGGTCCTCAAAGGGTTAACCAGTGTTGTGCCTCTACATGGGTGAAAATCGACACGGCGACACGGCGACACGGCGACACGGCGACACGGCGACACGGCGACACGGCCCCTTTAAAAATCGACTGACACATAGCTTTTTATTAGACCCTGATATATTCTATATGGATAAAAATCGACACGGCCCTTTTGCTAAAAATCGACACGGCGACACAGTCAATTATGCGGGTACCCATGTAGAGGCACAGTGTTAAACCCGCAGGTCTCGGTACCCCTCCACCGACAGTCAGAGGGCAGTCGGGACAGGTACTCAGCCATATTCATAGGAGAGCTGGGGCTTTAAGTGATTGTTATGGTGGATTCCACTGAGGCAGAACAGTGTATATCCTGATCATATCTCCTACCATGTCAATACTTACAGTTTAAATGGTGTCACCTCCATCCCCTTTCACGATTGAGCTCACCTTAAAGGTCAACTAGGTCTGATACATTCTATGGAAACAAATGTAACACAATTTTTGTCCTTTAACTGTTGCTGGGTATTCCCCATTAGAGAGTCTTAATTATTAAAGCCGCAAAATCACAGAGCGTGTCCCATTCATATTTCTAGTACTGTTTTAGTCTAGAATATGGACAAGTATGAGGGGGGGGGGGGGTCGGTGCAATATTGTGGATATTATAAATTTGATTGTGAGGGGTACCATGGGGAGGAGGTTGGCCCAGGATCTATACATATCATTAATCTAGCGTTCAGCTACCCAGAATGCAATGGTGGGAATTGATTAATTAAGTGATAGAATCATTCCAGGGGCAAATCCTGGGATGGATCCTGGGGGGGGCGGTCCATTTTGAAAATTATTCAGCTTTTTCTAATGATATTTCGGTCCGCTGAGAGT
Source organism: Harmothoe impar (assembly GCA_947462335.1). Taxonomy (NCBI): domain Eukaryota; kingdom Metazoa; phylum Annelida; class Polychaeta; order Phyllodocida; family Polynoidae; genus Harmothoe; species Harmothoe impar. The sequence continues at coordinate 82,828,330 of OX381709.1, forward strand.
AGTGGCATGACACTGTTTGGTACTTTGAATTGATATTTTCCCTTTACCTTTGATTTTCATGCGGAAAATTACTGGGGTGTTATTATTTTTACTATTTTTTAGAAACAAAAGGGGAAAAAAATTCCCGTTCGTTTCACTAAAAGCATGATTTAGCGTCGTGTCAGGCTTTTCGGTACTTTTGTGTTTGGTGGATGCCCCAGATAATTTAAATGTTTATCTAAAAAGAAAAAAACAAACCAGTACACATAGTGCACAAGAGTATACCCTATACTATAGTAGGCACTTGGATACATTTTTCAAATTGTGTAGATTCCGTATTTTATTGTGCCATGTTATTGGCCACACTAACAGCTTTCCAGAACATATTTACTCATCCTTCTATCATAATTAGAAGTGGAGAAATTGACCAGAACAGGGAGGGTTGTAGAAGCAAGTGCCCACTATAGAAATGCACAGGGGTACCTGAGAGATTGGCACCTCTGGAGTGGGTCTATACTATACATGTAGTTGGTGTGTGACCATGCAGCCACTATACCAGTTCTCTACCTGTATGGATCTCTTTAGGCTGTTATATTATATTTGAGGGTGTGTGTAATACACTGTTGGAAAGCTACAATATTCCCCTTTCCATATTGCTATAAGATATTCTTTAATTCACATAAGATTTATATGAAACGTACTATTTACATCTTGATGCTCTACAATCCCATGTCATGTAGGCTAGAGCAGTACTTGCAGTGCATCAATTTGGGCAGTCTAGAAAACCCCTTGGGCATCCATGTAGGAGGCTGTCGATGGGTACACACAATCTTCTGATATGTTAGGACCTGGCTGATTTGTTTTTACAGATGGCTGGGTAATATTTCAATATTATCTATGGGGTAGAAAAAGACCATCACTTTTCGCAGACTGTCATTTTCCCCCTTTGTTATGAACCTATGTTATATGCCCTCTATGAGATACTACTCTTCAAGGGCTTTCCAACGTGCTTTTCCATAGTGTCATAGTCCTATCAGGAGCTGAACAATCTGAAAAACCCTGAACCTCATCTCAGCCAGACTCCTAAATGCATAGCCAATTTTGTGTGTCACCCATGGCTGCACTTTGAGACCACTGCAGTGCGTATTTCAGAGTGCCTACCTATACACAATTGCTTCTCCGTGCTTGAGTTGGCAGTCTGGTCAGGGCAGCTTTAAAGGATAACCACCGATATCTCGTTTACTTGAGTGAAAAATACAGATTCCCAGAAAATCAAAGAAAACTGTGAGAGAAGTTATGGAGGGAGAGAGATAATAAAAGCGATGGGAGAGAGAGAGAGAGAGAGAGAGAGAGAGAGAGAGAGAGAGAGAGAGAGAGAGAGAGAGACAGGGAGGATACGGGGAGAGAGACGGGGAGAGAGACAGGGAGAGAGACAGGGAGAGAGACAGGGAGAGAGACAGGGAGAGAGACAGGGAGAGAGACAGGGAGAGAGACAGGGAGAGAGACAGGGAGAGAGACAGGGAGAGAGACAGGGAGAGAGACAGGGGAGGGGGGAAGAGAGAGGAAGACGCTATAGGAAGAATGAGGTGGTCAGAAGAGAACAGAAAAACTGAAAAATAAACACCTATTTAGATAAACAAATAAATACTTGGGGGGGGGGGGAGGCAACGGGAGAAGTCAGTGCCCCCTGTTGTTAAGTATGTCCCCAGCCCTACATTACAGAAAATGGGGCGCATTCCGGACTTTTGTAACTTGTACCAAAGCCCCCTGCCGCACCTGTATATAAAAACGGTGTTTAGAATTTAAACACCTATTTGTTCCATTACAAAAGTGTTTGTTTCTAAACACAGTTAACTAAACACATTCTAGGAAGTGTTTAGGTGTTTAGATTCCAAACATATCGTAGCAATGTGTTTTGATTCTAGACACTTATCTAAATACTATTTCCAAAAGTGCTTAGCATTTAAACACTTTTCAACTAGAGACTGCAAATGTGTCTAGGAACTAAACATATGTGTTTAGAATCTAAGCACAGTGTTTAGTGCTTAAATACATGAATAACAATGTGTTAAGAATGAATTCCCCAACAACCAACTTATCTACGATAATGCACTTTTTACATAGATACTTTTATATAGCTCATATTAGAAGTGTCTAAAAAAACGGGACAAAAAAGTGTTTAGATAAGTGTTTATGATCTAAACATCGTTTTTAGAGTGTGTAGATCTACATTTTTGTAGAGTGTAACTTCTGTACACGTGACACTTGTCACACACACACCCGGAACTGGTTTAGTGTGGCGCAGTTAAGGTGGCTACGTCATCTACTTTTAAATTGTTTTATTGGGTTAAATAATAACATATACCGTAAAACCCCTCCTTTAAGACGACCCCGCCTTTAAGACGACCCCCTACTTTGAGAATAAAATTCGTCTTGTATGAAAAAGACTTTAAATTTATTTCCTCTTTGATCCTATGTAATAAAACCCCACCTTTAAGACGACCCCCTTCTTTCAGCTAAAAATCTGTCTTGTAGGAAAAATAAATCCCAAAATAAATCCGTCTTAAAGGCGGGGTTTTACGGTACATACTTATACCACACTTGGCCATCAGAACAAAATAAATGGCCCGACTGTATATGACATACAAAAGGTGAGAAAACACTCACCACAGTGTGTGGCATAAGTTAGTTAAACCACTCCAGACCCCTGTACTGAGGATAAATAGACAGAGCTGCACGCTAAAGTGGCTGAGTCAGTGGTTATTTCACGAGTGGTGCTAGGGCCGTATTGCACGATGGCCGTAGGCCGAGTGCAATACGGCCCTAGCACCACAAGTGAAATAACCATTGACGAGGGCACTTTTAAGTGCCGCTCTGTGTTTATTTCAGGGTATATCGATGTAAAATAGATATGTAGTCTATGTTTCTTTACTTCCACGATGTTTCTTTACTTCCGCGGCGTTTGTTTACCTCCGTCGGCTGCCATTTTGAATTCCGTACAAGTCACGTGACCTTCGGTAGCCTAGAAACGCCATGGCGACCCCATGGCGACCACTGGCGACCACTGGGAGCATGCAATACGGCCACAGCGTGCAATACGGCCGAGGGTTATTCAACCCTTGAGTCACATACGGCCCTCCCATAGGTTTAACATTGATAGACAGTATTCACCATGAAATAATGGCTTAGCCTCTGATTAGATTTTGTTTGTTTCTGAACTACAAAGGTACCGAGCCACCTTCATCGTTCAGATCAGCGAGAGAGTTGTGTACCCGCGCTTAACAGCTTAATTTTTGGATTCATATATGAAAACTCTCTGGGATGGATGTATTGGATATGGAGTAGGAAGGATAGCAGTTCAACAAATGCCATGAATATCATCTGAGCCAATGTTCTCAGTAGAGCACCACGCATATATAGACTATTGTTCAACTTGTAATATACAATGTTCAGACGTTACAGTGTGAAACCCCGTTAACAATCCATTTGATAAGTTTCTTCAGAAGCTCACGATTTCATGATTAACTAAAGCTGGCTGGCTACAGTAATTAAGGCTGGTTGCTAACAGGTGCATACACGTGACAACTATGTCAGCCATGTCACAGATATATGTGACTGTGTTCTAGTTGTGGATATCCAAGTGTACCCCCCCCCCCAATCCCCACCCTTCTTCCACCCTACCTTGTCGCCTCTTAGATATGTTTGCAGACACAGTGATACCTTGATATATCGGACCCCTCCGTTTTGGACAAAAAACGGCTGGTTGCTAAAACGGCCAGTTACTAAAACGGCCGGTTACTAAAACGGCCAATATCTAAAGCAATATTAGATATAAACAGAATGGGTGTGATAAGAATTATTACCATATTTTTGTGACTGTTAAGTGAGACAACCGACTTATTAAAGATCAATTTATCAAAATCTCACTCTATAATCTCACCCATCTGTTACTGATACCTTAGTGGTGTATTTAGACCAACTTGATATTTATATACAGCCCTAGCCCTTCAGAATTCTCGGCCATGTGGGCACCTTAGCCCATCCCCAATACTGACTGTTTTTCCCCGCACACATTGTAGACACACACACATAGGGTAGATTCACCCTGAGTCGGACACATACCCTGAGACGAACAGTGAAATCTTAGGTTATTTATGTACCCTACTAATTCTCTAGTGTTTGTTTTTTTGAAAAGGAGAACACTGAAACTTTACTATTATTCGCAAATAAAGGCCCTCAAATACTTGAATAACCACAAAACCAGGTGTCCGTCTCAAGGTATGTGTCCGACTCTAGGTGAATCTACCCTATATAGATATCCAAGTCACTTCACCCCCAAACAGCGCGATACGAGTCGGTGACTATAGAGGACAGGACAGCGTTCCTCACTGTGTCCCCGCTCTACTTGTTCCTATTCAGAAATTACCCTTCTACAGATCAATGCAGTGTGAAAGGGGGACTTTTCTCAGAAAAAGAACCAATTAAGTTTTTAAACATATCTGACGGGTGACTGAGAAAGATATAGATATAACCTCAAAATCCTGCATTCTAATGTGTACTATTCTAAAGATAATTGTCCTGTGAATCCCCTAACATGAGACTTTTTATAACATAGCTATTACAGGCAATGTTTTGAGGATTCTGCTGAAACCACCGTAAACACAATTTTATTAACAAAAATGCATGTTTTTGATGCATGGGTCTATAAAGACCTCGACCCAAGAAGGGGAAGCTTCTACACAACTTCTGGGATTTTCTCCTGAAGAAGTTTCTAGTTAAAGTCACTCTGATTCAATAGTCATAAATTGCCATCAAAATTCTATTATTTAATCAATCCAATTCTATCATATAATCAATCAAATTCTATCATATAATCAATCAAATTCTATCATTTAATCAATCAAATTCTGTCATTTTTTCAGTCAAATTCTTTCATTTAATCAATCCAATTCTATCATTAATCAATCAAATTCTATTATAAATCAATCAAAGAACCCAATCATAGTATTTAAGAATATGCTTCCCTAGGGATGTTGAATATGGCGGTGATAACAAGAGTGATACTGAAAGTGAAACATGAAGCTGTTGAGGAAGGTTTTGCACTTGTACACTTTGAGTCTTTCAAGTCAACCCAGCCTCATGCCAAAATCGTGTTATTTACAACCCCATGACATGAATATATGCTGTGAAGCATATGATTTAATGTGCTGCAAGGGTAAAGTCAAGTCCCAGATACATCGAATACCTGCCCTATACAAGGCGATATTCCTTCATGTAGTTTATTCTTTTTTTGCATACTTTAATGGAAAAACATGATAACAATGGACAAATATGGCCATATATCATATCAAATTGAAGCTTAGAGTGCTGCCAATGCGATGGGATAGAGAGAACATGCATATCCACAATTTGCATAGGTCATTTATCTTTTAATTACTTAAATATGAATTTAGTTCAGCGAGGACCTATTTAGCCCTCAGCAAAAAAAAAAAGAGCAAAAAAGGCGCCCTCATCATATTTCTCATAGCTTGGTGATGAGAAACAAGGATATTACTTGTTATTAATTAATATATCCCATTTTTTATATCAAAGCCTGTTTTTCCTCGCCCCCCCCCCAAATATTTGCTGTAAAGGCTCATAATCCCAATAAAAAAATAAAAAAAGGTGGCCTAGCCCCTTCCTAGCGCCTGGATCTGTCCGCTAGCTGCGTATAATGCTGTATAATTGTATCCAACATGGCACCTTTTTTTTTTTTGATTTTGCAGTGTGTATTTATTTTATAAAATGATATTTCGAAATACAACAACAATCAAAAATGATATGTGAAAAGCATGGTATGGAGTATCCACAGTAGTCACATTATAGGGTCTTATGCCCAATTACAAATAGAAGCTGATATAACATACTTTTACTTGTCCTGAAGCAAGTATACAACGAATACCTTTACCATAATTATTATGCTGTGTCCAACAGCGTATATGCAGGTGTAATGATAATATATATGCAGAATTATAACATAATTTCAATGGTATCCCCGAGTGCTTTATGGCGACGTTTTACTGGGTCCTGGGACGTTTCTGGTGGTAATGCCGACAGAATGTTGGCCCAAAAGTGATCTTTGTGTGGCGTCTATCGACATTATGAGTCATGGAGAATATTAGTGCCAGGTTGAACTTATACAGGGTAGATTCACCATGAGTCTGCCAGTGGTTCTTTGCTGGAAAGAAATTAGGCTCAAAGTTCACTATTACTAACAAATAAAGAATTTAAAATGCTTATAGGGAATTTCTACCTGTTCTCTATATATTCTTTTGATATCTGCAAATAACTATTAGGGAGTAGAAAATGTAAGGAAAATGGCATGTGACGGTGCTTAATGCTATGGAAACTAACTCTTAACTATGGCTAAAGGAGGATTTTCGTTTGATGGTCAGATGAACGTGTCGTTTTATTGCCATCTGCAAGTTACTTTGGATTATTAAAGTTGAAAACATAATCAAAAAGTAAGTTGAGAAAAACCATATGTAGCGTCCTTATCCCACCCCCCACCCCCCGACCTACCTTACCTACTGCATGGAGGTAGGCTATACTGTAATTAGTTTAGTCTACATTGTAACGAGGATAGCACTCTTTCCTATTTTATAAAGCCACTCAAAAAACGAAATGGTTTCTCATCACCGCGTATCAAAAAAAAGCTGATTACGAGGAAAACAGTTATTTATTGCTAATATTTCATTTAAAAAACTCACAAAAATGAGAAATATTGGCATAATTATTTGGTATCAAATTAAAGGTAATACTGCCAGTAACGCAGTAAGATATAAATAACTTACATTCTCCCTGCTTATAAAGATCAATAAATACTTAACTACTAAAATGTGCATTTTGGACATGAAAAGTGTATATTTTCCTATACATTTCAGCGCACGAGTAAAAAAAAAAGAGGGGGGGGGGGGGAAGCCTCCCTCGTCATATTTTTCAGTCCTTGGTGTTGGGAAACCACCTTTTTTGAGTGGCCTCACAAGAAATAGATACATCCATTACTCAGTTACTCAATGAAATCCTTTGATAAAACTATTATTTCTTTCTACACCCCTGTTCTCCGCAAGTATAGCTAAGCATTATGTTCTGACACATATATATTAGGTAGATGTTCAAGGTCGACCTCTTCAATACATTGCAATTTTGTGCTGAAATAATGAGGGTGTGTGTGGGGGGGGGCGGGGGTGGGCGTATGTCCCGGGGCTTATCGTAGATGGATATGGCTATGATAAGAAAAGTGATACTGAAAGCGAAACAAAATATCATCACTTCACCCCCTACCCCATGAAAAAGGTTTGCAGTGTCATAGATCCCTAATTTGCCCCTCATCTACCGTAGCTTAGCTATACTCAACAGTTGTAGATGTAGACATAGACGCTGTACCTGTCTTAGGGACCAGTCATTTATTGCCAGTTGGGGGAGGGTGACTTGGTGGATATGGGGGGGGGGGGTCATCTTGAAAAACAAGCCCTCGGTTGGAAGGGGTAGGACGGGTTAAATGTGATAAGCCTTCATGCTTTTTATTTTTCTTGTTTTTGTTGGTGTTTTTTTTTCTTTGGGGGGGGGGGGGAGGGTGGCGATCATTTTGCAAAACAGAACATAGTAGGGGGTGGAATTACTCTCAGTTAATTGGTAGGGGAGGGGTCGCTATAAATTTGACATAATGTGGGGGAAATCCACCAAGCCCCCCCCCCCCATGCACACACACACCTAGAAATAAATGCCTGGACCCTCATACTTGTACCTGTAGGCCTACCTGCCCTAACTGTCGCTTGCGCCCTCCGTGGTTCACACCCTTACAATGCCCCCTCTGTATACGTGTTCCGTGACCAGACCTAATAACAAGGCAAAAAAGGCATAAATCTGTCAATTATTACTCACATGTCAGAGCACTAGGGCCAAAGAAAAGGTGTGTTTCAGGTTACCCGACCCTACGTAGCAAAGCAGGGCCGACCCTAGACATTTTCATCCAATTTTGAAAAAAAAATAAAAAATTTAAGTAACTCTTTGGCCTATTTCAATTTGATAGTCCAGGAGTGGATGCTGTTGTTGGCGAATGGGCGCTAACGATTGCGAGTCAATTTTTGGCTACTTTTCAGGCCAAAGTAAAGAAAAATTAAAAGAAATATTCGACCTACCCTATCTAGATGTTCAGACAATGTAACCTGAAACACACCTTTTTTTGCCTAGTAGTACTTGTGGTAACGGTGAGGCACGAGGGGCGATCCCATCTCCACTACCTTTTGCTACAAAGACAGCCTGGGTCCATGCACTCAGAAATGTTTTAATGATTCCCGGGTAACCAACCCCGAGAGGTAAGATTTTCCCAAAAATACCATGCACTCAGAAATAAGGGCAATGTCTGCGTTTTTACGCAGAAAATAAAGGTATCACCCACGGGGAATCAGTTTTTGCGTGGGAACGGGGATATCTTACTTTTCTGGAAATTCATAATGGATATTTCAACATATATGATGGTTGATGCTCTCTTTTAATATACTCAGGTTTTTAACATAAGGCAGCGTCATGGACCCGTCTTAAATAAGGACCAATTTAGGCACCCAGAGGTGAGTGTTTTTTCAAGGAAGAGTGAGTCTGTGTCTCACTAGATTGTAACAATTGAAACGTCTTTGAACTGTGAAGTCTTTGATCTGTGTAGTCTTTGACATGTGTAGTCTTTGACCTGTGTAGTCTTTGACCTGTGTAGTCTTTGACCGGGTGTAGTCTTTGACCTGTGTGGTCTTTGACCTGTGTAGTCTTTGACTGGGTGTAATGCTGCCCGGTCAAGACTACAGCCGGTCAAAGACTAAACCTGGTCAAAGACTACAGCCGGTCAAAGACTTCCCAATTGTTACAATCTCATGAGACACAGCCGTGAACATTTCAGGCCTAAAATCGGCAGAAAAGGGAGTGTTTGTGACATGCCTGAACATGTATCTGGTCGCCCGTTTTTACAGCTTCTTATGCCTTGACTTCATTTGCTATTTACGACACATGAAATGTTCTATGGCGCTTTCCCTTTGACATATGTCAAGGAAGGGCTATTATATAATGTAAACTATATTGAGCAGACAGAATCACGAAATCCAGCCATCTATGACGGCACGACTCTGGGTATCTACATAGCTCCATGGCCGTCATAATCACATGGGGCATAGCCTTAAAAATCGTGTTCGTTCAGGATGACAATTATCATAATGACATGCTTATCTCACGAACCTTAATATGTCGATTCATGCATATTTTTAAACATTTAAGGACGGCATCATGCCCTAGAAAGTAACTCGCCAGTGCTGCATTCATGCATCATGCCGACCTCATGAGGTTGAGACACTCTCAAAGGGTCGGCATGATGCACCCATGCAGCCCCGGCGAGTGACATTGGTGCATTATGACGACAAATGCTTTTAGCGACACCAGGTTAAGATGCAATATCCAACCAGAAGCCTGCAGCTGACAGAGCGCAACTTGCTGAACTGATCTGGTCTATAGATGTCGTGTCAGTGACCTCAGCAGGGCAGTGGAGAGGTCCCTGCCCTATTTCGCCCCCCCCCCCCACCTCCAGCCCCCACCCCTCCCGTTCCGGTCCTGACCCTTCATGTCTCCCCTATACTGGCTTTGACTACAGGGCTTTGACCTCAGAGACATCAACCCGGTGAGAAACCATCCAGGCCCAGAGGGGGCGGGAGGGGTATTCAAATCTGAATTTGCTACCTACCTCTAAAAAACCGTGAAAGCAGTACCAGTGGGACTCAAAATTAGGGGGTGGTGACTCTGACACACTCAAAAATAGGGGCGGCTACCGTAGAGCAGGGGACAGTTGGTAGGTCTCACTCTCAGTAAGTTGTAAATCATAAAATGTATGGAGAACAATTAATATCCATGTCTACTGTACTATTTTTATCGGGAAATAAAGGTATCCCTGAAATAACAGGGGTGCTGGTCTATCTGCAAGGAATCAGGGGGCGGTGGTTTGGTGGCTCCTGTTATGACGCGGGTGGTACTTTAGCAGGGGGCAGATAATGTGATAGGATGAGTAGCCCCCCCCCCCCCCCACCCGGGCATGCAGGCTGAACCCTCCAAATCCAGGGTAGAGTAAGGGGGCTTCCATAAAGTATGTACGCTTTTTTTTCTCCAGACATTAACCTCTCCCCCCACCCTCCTAAAGTTCTTGTACACATTAAAATAAAGGGTTTATGCACGCACACATTTTCAGAAAATAGACCCCCCCTTCGTGCGTACATACTTTATGGAAGCCACCTAAAGTACCCAATTTTTGGACAGGTAGTGGTTATCTTCGAAGATCCTCCTTCGACGTGAGATTGACACGGGAGTGGGTTACCATCATGACACATATACATATAGGGCTCAACAAAGATATGAACCTTGGGGAATCGTATCATCCTTAACCTTTTAAGGATGGCATAATGCCTTAATGCATCATACCCTTAATCATCATGATGCATGAATGCAACGCTGGCGAGTAACTTGCAGGGGCTGCATTCAAGCATCATGTCAACTCTATGGGGTTGAGACACTGCCGAAAAGTCATCATGATACACCAACACACACAGAAAAGTGAGAGTCATTGTCGCTAAAACTACCCTCACCTGAGGGTCAGGCACTGCCTGATTCTCAGGTGAGGGTAGTTTTAGCGACAATGACTCTCACTTTTCTGAGGGTGAATGCAGCCCTGGCAAGCTACTCGCCAAGACTGCATTGGTGACGACAACTGTCTTCTTTTAGCTATACATCCTTTCTTAAAGGGTCAAAGATTTAACGTATTGCCCCACTACATGGCGAGGTAGTTAACAGATTAGAGTTTGGCACACTTGGGTTTGTGATACGTTTATAACATAGTTAACATTCCTCAACCAGAGTCATCAAAGTTACCCCTTTAAGGGCAGCATACTGCTCTAATGCCCATGGTCGTCATGATACAAAAATGCATCCCCGGCGAGTAACTCACCGGTGCTACATTCATGCATCATGCTGACCCTTTGGTAGTATATATGCAACCCTGTATAGAGTGTGAGTGAAGCTCTGGCGAGTAACTCACCAGGGCTGCATTTACACACCATGTCGACAGGGAGTATACAGTCAACTCCCTCTAATGTGGCCACCCTTGGGACTATGAAAAATTGGCCGCATTGGTGGGTTGCTGCATTAGAGGGAGTCATTTTCTATATATTGTAGTATCTTTGGGTCTATGAAAAGTGTCTGCATTAGACTTTAGAGGGTCTCTCTGCATTAGAGGGGTGGTCGTTAAGAGGGAGTTGAGGGAGTACTATATTAATGCTCTGTGCAGCCTATAAAGGGTTTAGGGTACCCGTAATAACATAAGTACCCCCGTTTTATGACGGTTCCAGCCTGTCACGCTAACGGTATGCGTGCCTTGGTGCTCAGGTGAAACTATTGGCTCTAATTGCTCAGCTTGAGTGGGAATATCAGTATCTTTGTGCGTATATAAACTCCTGCCTTCCCCTCCTTGCCCCAGTCCCTGCATCCATGCATGACTGCTTGTCAGAGACTCAGTAGTCAAGCAGCCAGCTTAAAAACCTTGCAGAAAAAAACCATGAAGAGGTTACGACTGATTTGGGTACAGGAAGTCATGTACTTTCAAAATCTTGACGATGCCCTGCTGGCATTGTTAAAGGTTTTCAGAAATTCAAGATTGCGTCCGAGATGGCTGATGAAAATGTTTAAAGTCATAAATCAGTCGATTCTTATGTGATTTGCATGTATAATGCCTCTAAATTGGGGTTATTTATTGCAAGATTGAAAGGATAATTCCCCCTGGCAACTGGACTACAGTGGTGGCCAAAGGTATTCAATATTAGGGGCCCAGTCTCCAGAAATCATGTTCCCAGGGGTGGGGATGGGAGGGTCTTTCGGCCACAGGACATTTTTAAAATCTAACATGAAATGAGGGGGACATTCCGCATTGTAGTTGGTGTGATCTGAGGAAGTTTGGCATTATCTTTCAAGAATTCCACCTACTGACCTAGGGTATTCTGAGTTTACAATGTTCTTGCTTCCGAAAAGGTTATCGCCATGAATATGACCTTAGTTGCCGAAATGCCGTTAAACATCCATTACTGACTCATTTTACTCAGGTTGGGGGCTGGGTACCTTACCTGTCAGCCTCCCTTGCTGACTGAAATAGGTCGGATGCCCGGGTCGGATGGTGAATGTGACGGTTCTTTGAGTGATATGATATGACAATAACCTTGTTAATCCTTGTTAAACTGCCATGGCACACTGAAAAAGTAAACTTGTCACCAGACTCGTCAAAGTGACTGTCATAAAATAAACGAGGCAAAAGTTGTCTAACCTATCAGGTTACCATCCCACAAATAGAATCTGGAGCTGGCAAATGTCAGGTTTTGGGCTGGCACATACCAAGTCGGTCTTCTATCTCCAGCTAGAAGACCCGCTTCCTTGTCACTTAGATAAGTTTTTGCCTCGTTTATCTTATGACCGTCACTTTGAAGAGTCTGGAGACAAGTTTATTTTTTTGAGTGCAGTAAGTAAGACTGGGGGACGGAATTGCGTCTTACAAAGAGATATCTCTGTTAATCTGTAGTACATTCCTCCCCCGCTCCATACCTTACTGTATACTGGTGTCTTCCCTGTCCGGGTGGTTGTACAATTAGACTGTAATTAAACACGCTGTAATTGTCGCCCATGTTGCCATCATAGCTAATCTCCTCCAAGATTTATATAACCACGGTTTCCGTTATTAACCCTTTAACCCTTTAAGGATCGCATGTTGCTAAAAGGTGACATTTATCGTCACGATTCACCAATGCAGCACCGACGAGTAACACTGGTATGGGTATCGACCCCTAAAATCGACATGGCAACATGGCTATTTCTTAAAATCGACATGGCGACATGGCAATTTCTTAAAATCGACATGGGACATGGCCATTTAAGTGACATGTGACATGGCCATTTCTTAAAATCGACATGTGACATGGGGCTTAGTGACATGAATAGTAAAAATTCTCATTTAGTGTAAAGTATGCTACCCACTTCTTTCTTCAAATTCCGAAATCCGAAAAAAGCCCAAATCATATCAAGTACTGCGCCCCTACATTTCCCCCTTAGTGACACTAGTGACATGGCTTTTTCCTTAGTAACATGTGACATGGCCATTTCTTAAAATCGATATGCGACATGGGGACCCCCCCATCTACCCCCCCCCCCCCGACTGGTGCATTATGGAGACCCTTCGGGAGTATCTAAAGCCTGTACGGTCTGCATGATACTTGAATGCAGCACTGGCGAGCTAGTCTCTAGGCTGCATTAACACATCATGACAACCAAGGGCATGATGCATTTAGACATCATGCCGTCCTTAAAGGCCCAGCTCTCCTATAAATAGGGCTGATTACCTGTCCCGACTGCGCCCTGACTGTCGGTGGAGGGGTACCGAGATCTGCGGGTTTAAAGCCCCAGCGCCCCTATTTATAGGGCTGAGTACCTGTCCCGACTGCACTCCGACTGTCGCTGGAGGGGTACCGAGATTTGCGCCCTTAAGGAGTTAAGGGCCACATAATGCTATAATGCATTATGCACTTTGTCGTTGTGATGCAGCCCTGGTGGACCGACCTGCCAGGGCTGCAGTCATACTGGCCTACACTGATATTCCTAGGCTCCCTATACGCCCAACCTCTCAGTCACCAGTGCCTAACCTAGTTAGTCCTTTTTTGGCTCCCTATACGACCAACCTAGGTCAGTTATTATTGTCAGGTTGGTCAGTACTGACCAACCCAGCTTAGTCTTTTTATTTCCAGGGGGAGCCACTGAGTGGTCATGACAGGTGGCCCCAACTAGTGGTATACAAATACAATACACCAGTGATGAACCTAGGTTAGCCACTACTGACTGACCCCCTCGGTCATTTTTGAATATAACTTTGCCATTATGACTAACACACATATGACCAACCTAGGATAGTCTGTACTGACTAACCCTTTCAATCTATGGATTTTCAGTGTACCCATGAGATTGACATGATGCTTGAATGCAGCACTGGCAAGTTATTTCATGCATTATGACACCAAAAGGACACCATGCATTAAATCAGTGTGCGGCCTTTAAAGGGTTAGTGTAGAAAACACGTTGACCTATATAGGACTAGATTATGGCGTTCTATGTGTGTGGAATGCATCCTACCTGGAAAGCAGGAAGTGTCACGCCCGCGCCCTGATAGTTTTCAAGAAATGATTTCAACAGATCCTCTCGAGAAACAGCCGCCATCTTGGACATTTGTCAATATAGGGATCCATTGAAAGATAATCAACAACTATGTATTCAAACCCATGCTCATATACCATACCGACAAAAGGGGACCGATGACATCCACTTTGATTTGTAAAAAAAGGATACTCTCTAAATATTAAATGTTGCATGGCACATGGAATGGTGTAATGTCGTACATTTTGAGTACGCTGCTGAACTCTAAAATAATCATTTTTCATGTCTCTCAGTCCCATGTCGCATGTCGATTTTAAGAAATGCCCCATGTCCGATGTCAAATGTAAGAAATTAATCCAAAAGCGATGATTCGCATTCCCTGGAGATTAATATGAAATTCTCTGGGCTGAAATAACACAGGGGGCTTCTTATCATCATATCTATCCTCTACCTTGCTACCTTTTTAGAATTTGCAATTTGTTACTCATTTCTACACGTTAGAGCACGTTGAGTAAGTTAGTCTGTGCCTTTACCAGGTGGAAGACTGCCTGGACTTACAGTACAGCCTGCATAACACACCCAGCCCGTTTCACAGGCCACTCAGCCTGGGATACAGGGCTGTTTATTAGCAGGACTGTGTTATCACTATAGCTTTTATATAATCATATTTGCGATCTTTATGCGATATTTGCTAAAGATAAACTCACATAGAGGATATAGATCAGTATATCACCCTCCAACTTATGGATGCAGTATGTGCTTGGTCCACTGCATTTTTGAATAATTTCATGTTTAAATTGGTATTTTATCTGATGGGACAACCATAAGAGCAGGCATAACAGTTGCCTCTGCTTGGAGAAGGTGTGAAAGCCTGAGCCCCAGCCTGCTGTGCCAGGGTCATGTCCTGGGAGAGTGTGAACAACCTGTACAAACACCCTGCCTGTAAAGACTCCCGGCCTGTTAAACCAGCCTGGGCAGCCTGAATTAGCAGGCTGCCTGGAAATAGAGGCCAGGCTGTATCACTGGTCTAGTCCTCCACCTGTTTACTGCACATTGAACACGACTTAAACTGCACTGACCAGATACTTGATGCTTTTACAAAAGATGACATACATGTGACTTCATCCGCATCTTGTCTCAATATGACTTACACACTGGAGAGACGTAAATAAAGTATTATCATTGTATGATGTATGGTAACAGGAATGATCGTACCAGGGAACCATCATACTGGAACGGTCGTACCATAATTTGTGGGGAACCTGTTGGAGACTTTATCAGTTTACTGCATTGATGCCATACATCATACACCATTCATACTTCATTTACCTCTCTCAAGTGGGTAAGGCCAAATGTTGGTGTGTTTCAGGTTACATGGTCTGAGAATCTAGGGTAGGTAGGTCGGATTTTTTTTTTTTTTAATTTCCTTTTTATTTGGCCTGAAAAGTACCCAAAAACTGACTTTCAAACTTCAACACCGACTCGCCGACAATAGCATTTACTCATGGATTATAGAATTGACGCTGAAATAGCACCAAAGTTTTTCAAAATAATAACATTTTGGCCATATTGTGACATGATGTGGATGGAATCACATGTATGCCATCTACTTAGTATTGTAAATGCGTCAAACATCTGTCACGATTATATATGCATCAATGTAGCGCTGGTCTAATAGTGCTGTATTCATGCATCACGATATGAAAAGGGCATAGAGCTAATCGCTGGGGCTGCATTAGAGCATCATGCTGCCATTAAAGGATTAACCCTTGAAGGGTTAGCTTTATATACATGTAGTGCATTGGGTCAGGGGGCTACCTCTCCCCCACCCTCAGTTGGACACACTCCAAGACCTCTTATCTTTCATGTGTATACACCAATACACCAATTACAATCAGTGGATGCATCAGACCGTCAACCCAGCAGATGCTTTCACGTTTATTATTCCTATTGGTATAAATATCAATTGCCTCCACCCATAGAGATTTACTTCCCTTACAGCCAAAAATAATTATCTCATTTCAAGAAAACCAGATAAATAAACTCGCCTGGCGGACAAATGACTGGTTTAAAATATTTATTTTTTCCTTAAAACTAGTCAATTGTCCGCCAGGCGAGTTTATTTGTCTGATTTTCTTGAAATGAGATTATTTTTGTCTGTGTTGCTCTTCTCCTTGTTGTTATCTTTGCCTTTGCTCCTCCTCATTTGTTCCCACGTCCCACTGTTTCTCCATATACTCCTTCAGCTCCTTTTTGTTCTCTTCTTCCCTCTCCTTACAGATTGATATTCTCCGTCACGTCTGTGTTCATGTGTAAGGCCAAAAGAAGAGGTTTGTTTCAGGTCACCCGACCAACTGTATCTAAACAGGGCCGACCCTACGTTTTTTATGCAATTTTGAAGAAATTTTTATATTTTTATACTCTTTTGGAGTGAATTTTAGGTTTTCAAAATTTTGGAAAAAAAAACTCTCCATTATTTCACTTTTTTGGGTCAATTTTAGAGGGGAAGTAAAAAAAAAAGTTAAAAAAAAAAAATCCGACCTACCGACCCTAGAGTTTATTCCCATGTTACCTGAAACAAAACTTTTTTTTATTTGGCCTAAGGACTCTTTATCTGAGACAGCATTTTTGTGGATCGTCCTTTAACCCTTTAAGGACAGATGTCATGATTTGTCATCATGATCCACCAATGCAGGACTGGCGAGTTACTCGCCAGGACTGCATTCAAGCATCATGACGACCAAGGGCATGATGCATTAAGGGATCATGCCGTCATTAAAAGGTTAAAGGCCGCATAGTTCTGTAATATCCTTTATCGTCATGATGCATGAATGCAACCCTGGAGAGTAACTCGCCAGAGCTGCATTCAAGCATCATGACGACCCTACATGGGTTGATATACTCCCAAAGGGTCGTCATGATGCATGAATGCACCAGGGCTGCATTCAGCTGGCATCATACCGATCGTAGCACATGAGCGCATCATACCTTATAGGGTTAAAGAGTGACTAGCCAGAACTGGTGACTTGGCAGAGCGAGCAAAACACTGTACAACATATATAGTATTGTAAGAACATAAAATAAAATAAAATAAATACAACACCACATACAGTGCTGGGCCCTTAGCAGTTCTAGGTACATGTGAAGGGTGTCACATTGCTATAGGTATAATTATATGCCTTATCAGCGGTCAGATTGGGCTTACTTGGCCAATTTGGTCATACAGATCCTCTATAAAATCGGTCAGATTTAATCTCTAGATCTATAGAGCTGGTTGAATACACTTGATATCAGCAGGGAAGCCTCCCTTAAACACCCCCTTATTGTGGGCCTCTCTGCTAACCATTTAACCCTTTAAGGACAGCATGTCGCTACAAGATGACATTTGTTGTCATGATGCACCAACGCAGCCCCATCGAGTCACTCGCCAGAGCTGCATTGGTGTGGACCCTTTGAGAGTGTCTGAGCCCTGGAAGTCAGCATGATGCATGAATGCAGCACTGGTGAGTTACTCGCCAGGGCTGCATTCATACATCATGACGACCAAGGGCACGATGCATCAAGGCATTATGATGTCCCTACAGGGTAAAGTGCAGCACAGTGCTTTAATGCCCTTTGTCGTATTGATACATGAATGCAGCCCTTGTGAGTTACTCAGGGCTGCATTCATGTATCATGGAGATTAAAGGCAAAAAACATGTGCATTAAAGCACTATGCGGCAATTAAAGATGCTAAACCAGGTTATAAGACCTGATTTCTGGGTATTCTCCCCTGTCCCTGAGTCCCAAAAAACAACAGGAGAATGAAACGATTTCTCACCAGCTCTGAGGAAAAGATCCTGTTCAGTACCCCTGCTGTATTCCGTCTCTGTATTCTATATCTAATATATGGGATCCAGTCTGATACATGTATGTACGTTTTTTCCTTCCCTATCACTCTTTCTGTATTTTACCTAAATGCCCCTTCCCTTTTATACATATCTGCTCAATTAAATCGTGACATGCTAGTCATGATTCCCTAAGGGGGGGTCTGGATGGGGGGTCCCAGTTTTCCCTGTCGATTTTAAGAAATGCCCATGTCGCCTTGTCGATTTTAAGAAACGCCCATGTCACCATGTCGGTTTTAAGAAAATACCATGTCCCATGTCATTATCTCTTATATTCCTCATGTCGCATGTCACTGGGCCAAGAATGGCCCATGTCGCCGTGTCGATTTTAGTGGTCCACACCCATTAAGGGGTTCATGCTACCCTGGTCCTAGTTATGAGACCAATTAGATAAATAAAAACATCAGAATATCTCACTAAATCTGCCAGGGTTCAATGACCTGAGGTTATTGGCAGGGGGATCAGGCAGATAAACACCCAGACATGGGGCACAACGCGTCCTGTTTGGTCTAACATAGATGTGGGGAGTTCACAACATGGTACATGTGCACCACCTTACTTCCCGGCCGGGGGGGGGGGGGGGGGGGGGCACTCCCTCAGCATTTAGTACACCAGGTTATGGCATGAAACGAAAGGATATTTCTTTTCGGGTAGAAATTTGGCAACATGGCTGATTCTGACCCCAAAAAGGTGTTGATTAAGGATTTCCATGCTGCCAGCTTTTTAATTTACCCCTTGGGGGAGTAACCAACCAAAATCCAAGATGGCCGCCAAATAATCCAAAACCCATAGCATTAATATTGCCCCGAGAAGTTAAACCATACCTACCCCCCCCCCCCCTAAATCTGGGTCTGGGAATCCAGTGTTGTTATTGGTTTCTGGCTATGTGTGAACACGTTTACAAGGGAGAGGGTATGTTTTTGGATCCTAGGCAAGGGCCCGCGACGACCCTCGAAAAGGTGTGCTTTTTAGGCAATTTTGGAGGAAAAGGGGTACATTTTTTTTGGTCGAAACCCTGAAATGACATATTATACCAGCCTTTTTCAACATTAAAGACACATATTTTATATATAGTGTGAGGGCAAGCCCTACCTTTTATGGGCTATTTTAATTAATCAAACTTCATAAGGGTATTTCTCCCCAATCCTCCTTGATTAGGGTATTAATTTTCCTCAGTTTCCTGTGAAAAGGGTGCTATTTTGTTAAATTACCTCCCGTGAAAAGGGTCCCAAATTTGAGGTGATGTTCACACATGGTCACTATAGAAAAGATAGGGAGTACCCCCCCCCCGAGGGCCTTTCTAACACCCCCCCCCCCACACACACACTGACACCTGTGTGTGCCCAGACCTAGCTGCCTTATATAGTGTGTATACACTAAGAATAGCTTCTTTGAACCAAAAGCAGTTTTGTTTTGCTCTTTCTTTTCACCGTTTTAAATAGCCTGCACCATTGACTAGCGTCTACATACATCCTGGTTGTCTTCATTCTGCCTCTGTCCTTCACGGAAAAAGTAAACTTGTCTCCAGACTCGTCAAAGTGACTATCATCAAATAAACGAGTCAAAAGTTTTCTAACCTATCAGGTTACCATCCCACAAATAGAATCTGGAGCTAGCAAATGTCGGGTTTTGGGCTGGCACATGCCAAGTGGGTCTTTTATCTCCAGCTAGAAGACCTGCTTCCTTGTCACTTAGACGAGTTTTTGACTCGTTTATTTAGTACCTTCACTTGGAAGAGTCTACTTTTTGAGTGTTATAGTTCTCTCTCAATGTCATTCTCTGAATGTCACAGTTTTTACCAACTCTGTCTATAAACGTATACATTATGTCTGTCTCTGCCTGTCAGCTGATGTATGTCTGTCCTCTTTCCCTCTGTACTCCCGTCCCTCTATTCACACCCTATTCTCTCTATGCCGATTCGTCTGCCTTAGAAAGTGGTCAGGGGGAGGGCGGAATTAGTGTATTCAGGCGCGAGCGGGTCAAAAAACATTTTGGTCACCCAGCAGCACAGGCGTACTCAGAGTCCTAAACCTATGGGGGGAGAGCTGTGATATGTAATATATACATGAAGGCCTGCCACCTGGATTTCGGCCATTTTATTTTTATTGTTGTTGTTTGAGGTGTTGCCTATGGTGTAAGGGGCCCGACTTAACTTCTTCCACATATAATAAATACTCAAGAATAGGTAAATAGATAAATATATTTTTATTTACCTTATATAAATTGCCTGTATTTGTATTAGTTAGATTTATATTTTTCCTATAAGCCTAAAGCTTAATCACACAGTGTACTGCAGACTGCCCATGTGGAAAGTGCTCTGCAGCTATGTTGACACCCAGATGAAGGGGGACTAACAGAAAATGTGATATTCTGCACAATGTCATGTAAAATATACATTCATGGGGTCTGCATATATTTTGTATTTCCATATATGTCAACATGTGGCAATGCATATTATTGTATATTACTCCAGTTCTGCATATGAGCCCCCACT
Source organism: Harmothoe impar (assembly GCA_947462335.1). Lineage (NCBI taxonomy): Eukaryota > Metazoa > Annelida > Polychaeta > Phyllodocida > Polynoidae > Harmothoe > Harmothoe impar. Next base: position 82,848,937 of record OX381709.1, read on the forward strand.
TCTAAGTGTCTAGATGATCGAACCATCTCAGTGACGGGCCTTTCTATATTTAGAACAACACACCTCTCCCCCCATAGGCTTAGGACCCAGAGTATGCCTGTGCCCAGCAGGTTGAAATTGAGCGTTTGAGTCTCGGGGTTTGAGTTTGAGCTTTAGTAACGAGCAGGCCCTTTCACCAGAAAGGGGTAACAACATTTTGGTCCTGCCCACGAGGGGTCTGAAAATGTTTGGTCATCCCCCAACAAATCCCGCCCCCTTGTTAAAAAATGACCACTTCCTTACTGTGTGTCCGGCCGCCAGGAGCTGGATACTAGGAAGGCTCTGGTAACTGCCACATGACCTTGAACTTGGAATTTTGCTGGGGTTGGGCAATCCCTGCGAGTAGCTTGGAACCAGTGAACAGGAACCAGAATGTATGATGGTAGTTTTACCATCATACTTTCTGGTTGCATTTCCGGTTCCTGTCCACTAGTTCCAAGCTACCATCAGGGATTGACCAAACCCAGCAAAATCCCAAGTTCAAGGTCATGTAGCAGTTACCAGAGCCTTCCTTTCCGAAGGATTTGGGAATGAGAGTATAGCCTACCTGTGACAGGCGGGGTCCTGTATTGAGAGTGGGCTGTGTAAGGCTCTGGGGCAGTGGGTCCAACACACACACACACACACATACATAGTGCCCTCCCCCCCACACACACAGAGTGGATGATGTAGGCTAGTCACATATTGACTTAAGATGTAGGCAGGGTTCTGAAGTAGGGGTTTGTCTCCTCTCGTAATGCGGATCTATACGGATCATCCGCTGTCATAGACTGATAGAGGCTGTCTGGTGTACTGAAGCGCCCTCTTCAACCCTTTAAGCACGGCATGATGCCTTTAAGCACGGCATGATGCCTTTAAGCACGGCATGATGCCTTTAAGCACGGCATGAGGGGTGTGTATGATGCACCAATGCACTAGGGAGTTACTCGCCGGTGCTGCATTGGTACATCGTCAGGGGCGTGGCAAGCAGTTTCAAAGTAGGGGGGACTGAGGAGTATTTTGACCCTTTTGACCCCTTTTTACTTGACCTTTTTGGTCTGACCTTTCTTGGGGTCGGTCGAAGGTGGGGGGGGGGGGACATGTCCCCCCCGGTTGCCACGCCCCTGACCATGAGGAGAAACCAATAAAATGCCTCAAATGCATCAGATGTCATCTTTTATATGGCCTCGTAAAATACGGCCCGAGGGTCAACTCGTGAAATAACAGCAAGGATTATACCCTATACGCTTCTTGATAACAGACGAAAACTCATGAACCATTACCTATGTATTCTTTGCATCTAAAATGTTTGCTCCAAGTTGAACTTGTAAACTAAGTTGTTGTTACTTTGTATATTTCAGATTACATCGAGTACGCTCCGTACGATGGGTTTTACAACAACCCTGCACATCCCGACTGGGGCGCCGCCGGTAAGTCACATATACTAAACTTTTATTGACAAAGTTCTGGAGTCTAGGTGTTTGTGCCAAAAACAGAAAACGCAGTGGGCAAAGACATAGCTCTATTGCATAAATGTATAGCCAAGGGTTCGTTGACCTTTAAGTTGTTAAGTCTTTAAACGATCCGACAAGTATTCTAGCCAAGTTTCACAAACTTATCTTATCCCTTACTCTATCGGATGTATTACAAGATAGATGGACTAAGGCCTGAGAACTGGGCCGAGCGGAAATCCATCCTAGTAAAAAGTTCAAACTAAATGACGCTTTAATTAATGATGTTTAAATCAAGAGAAAGAAATTGCTAATAGGCCCATTATCATTCCGTCCGTTACTACATTTCCCATGTCACATGTAAAATTTAAGAAAAAGACTTATAATCTGTCAAATAACTTATTTTTTCTCGTGTCACCAAGATCCATCTCACAGGTCAAAATTAATGGCCAGTTTTGGGGTCTAGATTGCAACGTTTCTATGGCCCTGACTTTTTGTGACGTCACAACGGACGCTGGGAAAACTTAAAGTACACAGGGAGTTGTATAGGGCAGCTTTTTCTTTCTATTTGTATCTGGCCGTCCAAAAGATTCTCTGTAAAATCCACTAATCCAAACTGATTCAAAATGAGGTGGCCTAATGACCACTACTTTGGTACCTTGAGGGTCATCAATTTAAGTTGTTAGGCTCTATTGGTACCAATATAAGGCCAAAAGAAAAGGTGTGTTTCAGGCAACATTGTCCGAAATATTTATGGTTGGTAGGTCGGATTTTTCTCCCTTTACATATCAAGAGTATCAGGAATTAGTCGTGAATCGCTACATTGACTCACTTAAATGACTTATTTCCTAATGAATTAGGAATATCAAAAAGTTGTTTGATATTCCGAGTAAGAAGCCATTTCCTATTATTCAGGCTTGAGGTCAGCTGGAGCTTGTTATTCCTGTAAAATAATTCCTTCAAAATATGAAAATTGAAAACAAAAATTTGAAAAAAAGAGAAAAATCTCCAAAATTGAGAGAAAATGGCCGGCCCTATTTTGAATATAGGGTTGGGTTGCTTGAAACACACTATTTTTTGGCCTCAGTACAATAATATCCTGTCAATATTTTCAGAGACGCAGTTGTTCCGGCGTGTGTTACCGGCGTACTCTGACGGTACATACGAGCCGTCCGGGACGAGCCGACCCAACCCGTTCGACATCAGCGACGCTGTGATGAACGGGTCTACGGGCATGCCGTCCTTCATGAACAGAACTGCCCTGCTCGTCTTCTTCGGTAAGTGTTTAACCGTTTAATGACAGCATAGTGCTTTAATGTATATGTGTTTAATGACAGCATAGTGCTTTAATGTATATGGTCGATTCCCACGAAAATGGATCACAAGCTTAATGCATGGCTAAAATCCACAAATGTAGATATCGCTTAGATCTTTTCACATGGCATAAATACCATCCAAGGTAATGCCCTCATGAATTTGGGAACATTAATTCTACAAATTCCCGTTTTTTGGCTTATTCAAAGTTGGACCTACGCACGGTGACGGGACCTATTCACTGTGATAGGAGCATTGCCACTACAAAAATAAATAATGATTATTTTCCTGTTTTATTTAACATATTTATGGTCAAATCATATATTCTCTTTCAATTTGCGATCCCAAAAGTGTTTATTCTCATGTAAAAATATCTTATTGTTGGACCTACGCACGGTGACGGGACCTACGCACGGTGACGGGTCCTACGCACGGTGACGGGACCTATGCATAGCTGTTCTATGTTATTGACAAAGTTATAATTTATGTAAATTATCCCAAGTATTTTCCCCCGATTTGTTATGATATGTATTGAGGAATATCGGTAATATTGGTCAGATATCACCATTTTATCAATGATATTTTATGCTGGACCTACGCACGGTGATGGACCTGTGCACGGTCACTATTTATGGTTTTTTTGGTCATTTTTATTCAGGGAAATGGTTTAAAGCTTAATATGGTTATTTTTTATATTCCTCCAAGATCTTAGTACAATATGCAAAAATATTTTTCCTTACTCATATGGGGTACTTCTGTATTTGCCCTTCATGTGGACCTACGCACGGTGATGTGAAAGGTACCCCACTATGATTCTCCAAATAGATGGATGTACAGAAGATTTACAGAATGCTTCACTGGGTTTACTCGGGTATCATGATAGACCCTATTTTGGGTACTACAAACTGACATATTTTCATAACCTTTATATTTATTCTTTCTTTATTTTGGGGTAGCTAATGATGGACCTACGCACGGTGATGCAGAAACTACCCCACTTTCTTCTTTCTGTATAAATGATAAATTCCATATCAGGACATACACTAGCATCCTGTAATTGCCCTAAATTTTTCGGCCATGTTCCTTTGATTATTTGCATGCAAATATATTGCATGTACAATTCATTTTGTTTGCATGATATTCATTTAAACATGTAAATTAAGTATTTCTCTTTTGAAAATGAGCAAAAAACTGTGTAAAAACGTCAATTTCCATCTCTATGTATGTTAATAATTGAGTTAGGTAGGCCAAAGTAGGTACCCATCGATAGGTTTTGGCAGGATCTATGTGAATATGACAAATGAAGCCGGCTCTAGAGCTACATTACAATGATATTGGATTACGGGTTATATCAGCCCTGTGATCCATTTTCGTGGGAATCGACCATATGTCTTTAGTTGTCAAGATGCATGAATGCAGCCCTCAAGGGTAACTCACCAGGGCTGCATACTAGCAAAATTCTCGTTTGAGCCACACTTAGACTCTGGGAGAATTCCATGAGCTACACAGAGGTTCTGAGTCAAGTATTAATCTACACGAGAAGTTGCAGTATATTTATTCTGCCATAAGGACAGGTCTGTAGAAGAGGATTCTATATTGATAGTCATGAACCCTCTCACGCATGTTAACCCTTACATGACAGCCCCGGGGGGGCACTCAGATTTTTTTTGACACGGGTGTGCGGCTGGCCCTTTGACAACCCCTACCCTTGGTGAGGGGGATTTTGGGCAGAAGTGACCCTTGCTGAGGGGGATTTTGGACAAAAGTGCCTAGGTTTTAGCAATTTTACCCGAGGAGTCACCCTTGGTGAAAGAATTTTGGTTCAAAGTGATCCTTGGTGAGGGGGATTTCGGTGAAGATTGACCCTTGGTGAGGGGGATTTTGGTGAAAAGCAGACCCTTGGTGAGGGGGATTTTGGTGAAAAGCAGACCCTTGGTGAGGGGGATTTTGGTGAAAAGCAGACCCTTGGTGAGGGGGATTTTGCTCAAAAAGTACCCTTCCCAGCCACACACCTGTGTATACAAAATATGCCAAGTGCCCCCCCCCCCGGGATGACAGCATACTGTATTATCATAGACATTAATACGTTCTCCCTTTTAGGACAGCATACTTTATTATTCATGTTAACCCCCTCAGGTCAGCAGGTGGTGGAGGAGGTATTAGACGCCCAGGCGGCGGGCTGTCCTCCAGAATACTTTATTTTAACCATTTCAGGACAGAATACTGTATTATTGACTTTAACCCTTGCAGGACAGCATACTGTATTATTCATGTCAACCCTTTCAGGTCAGCATATATATACACAGAGCTGTATGTGTGGTCAGTGCAGTAAGTAACCACCGTCGAGGTCACTTTTAATTGAAGTCTTGCATCTATTTCAGGGTTTATCGATCTAAAAATAGGGTTTTTGCACGCTCCCCCCGGGAACAGCGCTCCCATAGGTTTCACCATGAATTAAAATGTATCATTCACTTCAACCCCCTCAGGTCAGCAGGTCGTGGAGGAGGTATTGGACGCCCAGGCGGCCGGCTGTCCGCCAGAATACTTCAACATTAAGATCCCCAAAGGTCACGTGAGCTTTGACCCCGAGGGGGAGGGCGGCAAGGAGATGCCCCTACTCCGGTCCCGCTATGACATGCGCACTGGCCTCAACCCCAACAACCCCAGACAGCAAGTGAGGGACACTTACTTTCAAAATCTCTTTTTTTTTAATTGTTGCTCTTCAATTTTCCATCTACAAAATCCATTTACAAAAGAAAAATTAAAAAAAAGAAAAAGGCAAAACAAACTTTTCATATAGACTGGACATTACTTTCATTCCTCAGTGGAGCGAGATCTCTGTATACATTGATGGCCCCCTGATAGTGATATATTTGTCAATTCCATAAATATATACTACACATAATTCCCAAGCCTTACCCACCCTACACAAAGAAAAATGAGGCATAATTAGATGGAGCTCAAACATTGCTTTCTAAACAATTCTGATGTAAGCATGTATATATATATGCGTCATTATGCATAAAGGCGGACACTTAAATCCGCTAGGAGTGGGCCCCACTGTGACCCCCAAATGAAGATTTGCTTCCTACGCCTCGGTCATAATGCTGTGGCCGAGGCAAACAATAGAAAAGCTTAACATGTTCTATTTCCCTCATCCCGCAGCTGAACGAGATCTCGGCGTGGATGGACGGGACTCTGATGTATGGACCCAACAAGGCCTGGACCGACGGGCTAAGGCTCTTTAAAGTGAGTATATTCCGTGAATTTAGGGCGCATATTTTGGAGGGCATAACACTTTTTTGAGTTTGTAACTGTCAGTGCGTGACGTTCATAAACAGATTTATTTATCAACTTGATAACAACGCGTGGTGGTATGTTTCCACAAATAAACGAGAGCAAACCTCTAGATAGTTATCATGTCACTCCTTTGATGCAAGTACGGGATAGCTCTCCCAGGTGCGCGGACAAACGTTAACAGAGCAATCTTAATCTTACATCTTGAAATGTCTTAATCTAAGGTTGAAAGGAAAAAAAAACCACAAAAAAAACGGTGGTTGGGGACAGAGCCCCCCATTTCATACTAGTCGGCTATCCTATCCTATAATGGACTGTGTAGTTTAAGATAGGATTAAGATAGGTTAGGATAAGATTAAAACAAATTTTTAGATAATTAAGACAATCTTAATTCTGTGTTAAAATTGTGCGGTTAATGTTGGTCCGCGCACCTCGGAGGGATATGCCAGGCGTGCCCCTTCGATATACTGAAACCCTTACACTTAAATCCCATTGAGATAACATCTAATCATCTACGGCTGTGTCTAATGAGATAGTCTTTGACAGGGTGTCATCTTTGACCGGCTTGATAGAAAAAGGTTTATTTAGATATAAATGGGCCACTAACTACTAATCTAAAGTGTTATAACATCCATTAACATTTTCAGCCGATATTTATCTTCATCTGCCCTAAATAAGCCGTTTCTATCAAGCCGGTCACAGATGGCACCCAGTCAGAGATGGCACCCTGTCAAAGATGGCACCCTGTCAAAGACTATCACATTGGCCCCATCTCATTAGACACAGCCCTATCATGGTAAATGGAACAACGGCTAGAGCTATAGACAAATGCAGCAAGAAAGGGTGACTTTTTAGAAAGTTGTTGATAAAGTTTTTGAGTATTTCTGATGTGTGACTGTCAAAACCATGAATCTAGCCTCAAAATCCTACATTCTAATATGTACCATTTGAAAGACAATTGCCCTGGCAATCTCTTGGTATGAGATGTTTGCAAAAATAGCTATTGCAGGCAATGTTATGTGCATTCTACTGAAAGAAACTTTATTTTCAAGAAGTCACCCTTTCTTGATGCATTGATCTATAGTAGAAGGAGCTCAACATTCCTGGTAGAATTCTCAATTCTAATGTTCCTGATGTTCTCCCTTTAAGGATGGTCTCATGGCTGCCACCAACGACACCCGACCAGAAGAGGATTATGGGTATTTCCCGGACTTTAACGACATCCGGTTGCCGTTCGCCAACCCGGCACCGCCCAGGGTGCACGTACTGCGGCCCATCAAGCGCTTCTACAGTAAGTTACATATTTTGATTTGATTTGATTTGATTTGAATTTATTTTATTTATCCTGGCAAGTATGTATGGCCTGGTAGACCGTTTTATGCATACGCATACACCAGCATTTGTTCCGATGAGCGGAAATTAATAAAGGCAATTAAGCCTTATTTCATGGTAAAACAAGAAAACATTTAGGTGCGTGTTCCTGCCATGTATAACTTACCTATTTGGCCTTTATAAAACTTCGATGATTAGGATTTTTAAAACTTTTATTGCTATAAGTCACTCTCTATTTTTGTCGTTTTTTATTAATATTAGCCGCTTTTGCATCTCAAATTGGGGCTTTGGCTTATAGTTGGGGTTTCAAAACATCAAATTAAAGCGAAACTGAACCTTTTTAAAGCTGTTTTATTTGGTGTTCAGGTTATAAGTGGGGTCGTCCTAGATAGGAGGGGTTTTACTATAGGCATGTTTGGTATCAAATTAAAGCTGAGACTAATTCGCGTCCAACCCAGGGGTTAAATTTCACGATAACACATTCCCCGCTGTTCTTCGTTCAGAGATCGGCAACCCTCGCGGTAACGAGAACCCGTTCCTGCTGACGTTCGGCGTGCTCTGGTTCCGCTTCCACAACTTCAAGGCGCGCCAGATCAAGTCCAAGCAGCCCAACTGGAGCGACGAGAAGATCTTCAACGAGGCAAGAAAGTGGACCATCGCCACTCACCAGGTCAGTCTTTTTGTTGAGTTCTGACTATTTTTTTAAAACTTTATTTGGCATTTTGTTATATCACAGTTACATTCCATCCTTCGATAGAAAATGGTATCGGGTATCCTTGGTTTGTATTATAGATCATACAATATATTTGTGATAATGAAACATTGCACTTGTAAAAACCAATCACCTGATAGAAGTGTATTACAATTGGATTTATGGCATTTAAATAATATCATATTGTTTCTTAGTTTACCCAGAACGATAACCAGCTCACTAATATTGACTTTTTGTAATAAGGTTTCTACTTTATACTGTGCCAAAGAAGTTAGGAGGGACCTCAGCGTTACGTTATTTTATTCGGCATCAATCACATACAAAAGGCTCTTTTAAGCAGGCTCGGTTTTATGAAGTGTTTTGAAAAAACGAGTTTCTCATCACCTGACCTAGCACGGAGAAAGGGAGCTTTTATATAATTCTTTTGATTTTTATTTGGGAGCCATGTACAGGAATATATATGCTTTTGCATTCTCAAAAATCACTTTTTAGTATGTAGGGTTTAATCTTCTTTAAGAATTTATTCATCTTCAAATTTTTTTTCTATCCCATTGCATTATTGAGAGCCTAAGCTTTGAGTGCCTAAGGTGACAGTGTTTTTTACACGGAATCCACCAAGATTTGAAACTATTTAAATATTGGATCATATAAAAATGTATGGATATGCAACTCATATAATTATTGCTGTCGTTTGCACATTTTTCAGAAAATCGTCATGTACGACTGGCTTCCTGCTTGGACGACGGGCAACCTTAGCGCATACAAGGGTGAGTTGTACTTGATAACAACATTGGCTTTTATCGACCCCTATAAGCTAAGCGGTACCAGAGGCATTCTTGGTGCTTGAGGTGATAATGACAGTAGGATTAAAGAGATAATAGGGACATGGGATATTGCCTTTTCTTAAAATGGACAGAGGTAATGGAGGGGATCTGGATGGGGGTCCGCATGTCACCCTTTACCATTTCGATTTAAGGGGTCGACCCCCTATCCAGCACCCCAATACAGTTGATTCAAATAAAAAAATAATTGGGAGTTAATAATTGCCAAAAAAGAGTCATTATGCCCTTTGCACAACGTCTTTCTAATCAACTTAAGAAGTACTGTGTGTTGGACGCGGCAGGGTTGCTCTCGCTAACAATCGCTAAAAGAAATTTCTAAACTTAGGAAGTAAGCACCCTATATAGGCATGTTTGGTATAACAATTGAAAGCCGTGTCTGACTCGCGAATAAGCCGCGGCCTCTATGCGAGAATTTTCGATAGATTTGTCTCCTTTGCCCTTGACGGTTGACCTCTGTGTTGCAGGCTACGACCCAACCATACATCCGGGCATCGCTCACGTCTTCCAGTCGGCCGCCATGAGGTTCGGCCACACCCTGGTGCCACCTGGCGTCTTCAGAAGGTACTAGCACTTTGAATTGTCTTAGCCATTTAAAGATCCCGTGACATGATTTTTACACTTTACATTGAAATGATACTTACACAGAATGGGCAATATCTTTACATTTCATATATGTAGCAGGGAACATAGTCAGCATGTCCCCGTAGTTTTGGGTCCAGGCCTACAGTTTTGTCCAGAATTTCCTCCCTGACTTGCGTACTAGCCGCGGCTTCTACCCAAGGTTTTACGGTACATTGAATTGAAATCTGTAACACATTCTGACTCCCCTGTCCCCTCACAGAGGTCCGGCCCCACAGTGCCAGTTCCGTATGACTACCAAGATGACCGGCATGCAGGGCAAACATGGGCTTAGGACGTGCAACGTCTACTGGACTGGAGACGTAAGTCAACCTCTTTTTTTAAGGTGTTAAGCCTAGCGTTACTACAAACTTCTATTCAGGGTTTTATTGGAGAAACCAGGTCGTCAAGAACACTAAGTATATCTGTATATAGACAGTGTCACAGTTTGATAATAATAGTAAGTTATGTGGTTTCCATGGTTACAGCGGTGTTGACTTGTGTGGTTGCTATGGTTACAGTAGTGTTGAATTGTATGGTTTCCATGGTTACAGCAGTGTTGACTTGTGTGGTTGCCATGGTTACAGCGGTGTTGACTTGTGTGGTTGCTATGATTACAGTAGTGTTGAATTGTATGGTTTCCATGGTTACAGCAGTGTTGACTTGTGTGGTTGCTATGGTTACAGCAGTGTTGACTTGTGTGGTTGCTATGGTTACAGTGTTGTTGACTTATGTGGTTTCCATGGTTACAGGAGGTGATGCAGGAGAACCCGCGCAGTCAGATTGAGGAGCTGCTGATGGGCATGGCGTCCCAGATCACCGAGAGGGAGGACAACATCATCACTCCCGATCTACGAGGTCTGTGCTTTTAATACTTCTCTGTGAGGTCTGTGCTTTTAATACTTCTCTGTAAAGTCTGTGCTTTTTACTGGGTTATTCTTATTACAATTACCAAAAAGTATGTGCCATGAATAGGACAGCATATTGCATTCATGCACCATTCCCTTGGTTGTCATGTTGCATGAATGTAGCCCTGGCGAGTAACTAGCCAAAGTCAGTCGGTGTCGCCAAAGAGTCGGCATGATGCACTGATGCAACACTGGTGAGTTACTAACCGGGGCTGCATTGGTATCATGGCAACAAATGTCTACTTTTTGCTTAGAGGGTTAAAATGTGCTATATGGTTACAACAACTTACACCAGCGGTTTTAATTTTTGTTCTATGCTATTTAAGAGGGATATAGAAAATACATTTTATAGTTGCACTGCAATCAACAACTTACACTAGATTTTAAGATGTTATGATACGGTGCTTGCAGGTAGCGTGTTTGGTCCGCTTGAGTTCTCACGCCGAGACTTGATGGCGATAAACATCCAGCGAGCCCGAGACCACGGTCTGCCTGACTACAACACGGTCAGAGAGTCGTACGGACTCCCCAGGAAGACCAGCTTCGAGGAAATCAACCCTACCGTCGCCGACCAGGGCGTAAGGACATTCTTATTATCATTAAATCAATTTATTTACTCTATAAGCACAATGTCTTACTGTCTTGGACCAAGGCGTAAAGATATTCTTATTGTCATTAAATCAATGTGTATGCTCTTCTAATAGCATGATTTCCTCACATAACCTCATCAAGCAAGTTGGGAATACATCTGAGTTCTGTTTTTTTTTGCACTTTTATTGTGCACTAGGCATGTGATTGGATGAACTGGAAATAATTATGATACATTTCTGATATTGATAAGTTGCACAAAAGTAGCATTAAAACAACCTTAAATATCTATGAAATGATATAATTGTACATCTTGTATAAAATTTCTTCATTCCATGACATCCTCGCAGAAGCATGTACATAACATGAGATGTGTCAATAAACCTATTTAAATTTTATTTTGTTACAGCCGATCGAGCGTCTGAAGGCGGTATACAACAACAGCATCGATGACCTTGACCTGTGGCCGGCGGGTCTGCTGGAGACCTCGGCGACCGGTCCGGGCGAGACGTTTACCGCCATCATCCTGGACCAGTTCCGGCGCATCCGGGATGGAGATCGGTTCTGGTTCGAGAACACAAATAACGGGTAGGTGTTGTTATTAGTACATACAACTCAAAAGCAAAAGTGTTTTCCATGCAGTGAAAAATATAAAAAGAAATTCTATAAATGTTTTAATTTTCTTTTCTACTTTTTGCTAAAATACAAATACTTTTCTAATTCCAGTGAATACCACTTAAACTTAAAGCAGCTTATATGTCATTTTGACCTTTACATTAAATTTCCATGGCATTTACTGATCAAAAAGACAGTGACTTTAAAGTTTGACCGTCATGGTTGAAGCACTTTTGGATATAGTTCAGTTTTGATTCACAAGAGGGCTCTTAAGGGCTGGTAGCTCAGCTCTTACAGGCACAAGATAGGGTGAATATGTTGTAGCTGGACCATGTTCATGGTCCCCTGTCCAAACACTGCTGCCCTCTAGTGGAACTGTTATTTTAGTCTATGTATGGAAAATGCTGAACATATTCCCCGACGGCCCAGTTTTAAGCAATGTAAAGTTTGCTCAAATGCCAACATTCATGCAATTTTTTGTTGATATCCTTAATTTTTAAGGGAAAGTGGTACTAGTTTGTTGATATGCTTTATCATATATATTTGTACATTTAATATGGCCACATCGTATTCGATGGGAGAGGGGATTGAATACGGCGCTTCTAGTACTAAAGCATAGCAAATCTTTTATTCCAAAAATTCAAAATTATTTTTCCCTTTTTCTAGATTGTTCACAGATGCAGAACGAGATGAGCTGTGGAGCTACACCATCCGTGACGTCATCCTGAACGTCACCAACATCAAACCTGAGGACATCCAGATGAATCCATTCTTCTTCAAAGAAGGTGCGTTAACACTTTGAAGCCCCCCCCCCTAGTCTCTCGCAGTCAGACCAGCCCACCTGTGTCCGCCCGGCCAAGTTGGGTCTGACCCAGTGCCTTATCAGGCTTGGGGACGGCGTTGGCTTAGCAGTACTGTCTCCAAGCAGATGTTGCTGCATCCTCCAGCATTACGTAACATCTGCTGGAGAGTGACATGCATGGGCGCTGACTGGTCGTGCTACACTCGCCAAGCATATACTTAGTCCTGGTTATGCTTGGAGAGTGTAGGTCCGCAGGGCTGCACCTTCCCAGTCTGTACTATACAGACGGGGGCCGAGTCTACCCCCCCCCCCCCCCCGCATAACAGAGAGCAGGCATACAACTCCTTCTATAGGGTGGCCAGAGGCTCTAGCTGGTCGCTCAAACTATATCTGATCCTATGTTAAGTGACCCTTTTATGATGGCCTCTCATTTTGGCTAGGGAGCAGATGGAGACCTCTAGTAGCTTGGTATCAAGAGATCTTGAATGGATCCTTCATACATAAGCTGGAATAAGCATCATAAATTGTATTACATAATGTAATTTAAGAGCAATCTTGACAGACCTTCAGATTTTGAGTCTGTCTTAAGCTCTATAACTGGGTGATCTCTTGAACCTATCCTCTGGGAGAATTGACACTGTTTGATGGAAAATCCATGTATCAACAAAATTCTTTTTTTGTTTGAAGCATCTTGTGTGCAGGCATGTCATGGGAGGTCCTATAGTTACTTGCGACAATCATATCTTACATTGATAAGCCTCCTAAAATTATGTATTTTTAGCTCAATTTTTTTTCTAGAACTCCTTAATTGGTAGATTACGGTAGACTACTGAAAATAGAGCTAAATGAGGTGAAAATGATGCATTTGGAATAGAAATGATACAACCTACCACCTGCCAGCGTCAGGGCATCTCCTGGGGGTCATATATGAGGCTTCTTATCAGTTCAGACATGGTGCTTAACCAGATGGCAGCACTCTATAACACAGGGGTCTATGGGGTGCAATGGTGCATGAAGGCCATTGTTTCAGCTGATACACCCCAGGTGGCATATTGGTACAGTACGAAGACTGCTATGAGCTGTAATGTTGGCCTTGGCACCAGTTTGAAACCTGTCAGAAGGTTTGTCAGGGTGAGGTAGATTCAAACCACTATAGCTAATTCCCTGTTTCTTGCATCACCATGACAAAAGTAGCCTTGGAAATGTGAATATTAGGGCTATTGGTATATATGCATCATGTTCATGTCATATCGTTTTATAAAAATGGTCCGGCCATCCTACCTTCTATAGGGCACTTGGCCGTTGAAAGCAGCACCACCTGTGCTAAGTTGAGAACCTTCAGTACGGGCCCTTGGCCACTAGGTAGAGCAGCTAGCCGGGGGTTATGACATCACAGGGCAGGCCACTATTGCTTCTGTCTGAAGTGGTTCCCAGGACATAGCCCTTCAGTGAGTAGGCCTAGTTACTGAGGGCCAATGCTATTCACATATTCTTCAGGGTAACACAGACTGAAGCAATCACTATCCTGACTTAGGCCCCATCTAGAGGCAACCAAAAGAAGCACCGGGGGTTGGACCTGGCCGCGCCCATGGCCTAACCCCTAGGAGCCCTATATGCTGTGTCTGTAAACACCCACTTGGGAAAACCTGTCTAAGAAACTGTAATGGATCTGTCTAATATGCAATAAGTACATGTAGCTATTCCTAGATGAAAAAGACATTGAATTTGCTGCAAATACGGTTTTTTATTTAGAAATAAATATAGGCTATCAGACCCGACCAATAAGCCTATACCTGGGACAGCTTAAATAGATATATAATTACAAACAAAGACGTAACACAATGTTTGTCCCTGTCTTACCGAGCTATGATGCATGATGCATGATTCAGTGCTGTATCATGCATCATCCCAAGCTTTGGCATGATACAGGGTCCTTCCATGTGCCTACTAAATATGTCTTCTGAATTGATTGATTTTTGTCAATGGATTTCGCTCGCCTAATATTTTTCAAAATAGAGGGTTTTTTGGTGTTTTTTGCAAATTTTCTTCTAGTAATTCCCCCAAAAACCAACAAATTTCGCTCACTCACACCATTTTCTGAAAAGTGAAATCCATTGACCAACCTTTTTTTGGGGTGTGGCCCAAACAAAGTAGTAGCACAATGTTTGTCTCTTACTTACAGGTGACCCGTGCCCGCAGCCGTTCCAGCTCTCCGCCCACAACCGCTCGGCGCTGTCCGAGTGCACCCCGCCCCTCACCTTCGATTACTTCACGGGCAGCGAGGTCTCCTACGTACTCAGCTTCCTCGCCATCGGAATTTTCCTCATCGGTGAGTGCTAGAAACTGATTACATGAAATCTTTAATAATCTTTTAGGAATAGGCAATTCCATTTAAAACCATTTTTCTTTAAAAAGAAATAATAAGAGAATTAAAGCACATGTAAATCTTAGAAACTGTTAATTCCATTTAGCCCTTTAAGGCTGGAAATGTCGCTAAAAGACGACATGTGTCGTCATGATGCGCCAATGCAGCCCTGGTGAGTAAATCGACAGTGCTGCATTGGTGCATCATGCCAACCCTACAGGAGTGTCTCGACCGCACAGGGTCGGCATGATGCTTCAATGCAGCACTGGCGATTTACTTATTTTTAGCTCAACCCTAAAGAAATTTTAATCCGCCAAAAATAGAAAAAATCATTCATATCAAAATCTGGTAAATTTATTAAATCTATTAAATCATTCTTAAAAAAATGGCGATGTTACCTTAACACAAACAGTTTCTTAGCGTTACAACTATTTTGCAAAAATATATAGACAGTGAAATAAACTATGCCCAAAGAATTTAATTTCTGATTCCTTCTTCCGGCAGCTATGATCATTCTGCTGATCGCCCTGGCCAGGTGGAACCAACACAAAGTGCAGAAACAGCGGGCAGCGACTCGCAGTAAGACCATCAAGGGGGCCGGACGCCCCTCCCAGAGCGCTGACACCACCCCAGGTATGGTACTATGGTTACCTAACTGTTTAAGGACGGCATTACTTTTGTCGTTGTGATGCACCAATGCAGCCCTGGTGAGTAACTCCCTGGTGCTGTATTGGTGCATCATGCCAATCCTATCAGCATCCTATTAGCATGATGCTTTAATGCAGCACTGGCCAGGGCTGCATTCATGCATCATGACGACCATGAACATGATGGCATTAGAGTATTAAAGGGTTAATGGTTTCTATATGCTACATTCAGGGGGGTAGATGGGAGGGGTGGGGGTAAGTAAGACCATCAAGGGGGCCGGACGCCCCTCCCAGAGCGCTGACACAACCACAGGTATACGGTACTATGGTTACCTCATGTTGTCTTATAAATAATATAAATAATCATCACAACAACCAGCGGGTATAGATGGGGGGGGGGCATATCACATGGAATATTTGAGAAATGATCATGTCACATGTCACTAAAACTCAAAATATCCATACCCCCTGTCAATTTAAGGAATTGTACGACGGTAACAGTTTCTGTAACAGTTTGAGAATCAAGTATGGAGACCCAGAAGCCGTAAAAACAAGTTTAAAACAAATGCAACTTTCAAATTGATATTGCAATTTGAAAAATAAATCAGTCAGAAACAGTTTGGCATGATACGCCAATTCAGTAATTTACTGATATTAGTGCTGTAATTGTGCTTCATGAGCGCCAAATGAACATGAACCATTGAGGAAGTATGCCATCGTGAAATGTTTCTTGGCTGAAGTAAATTGTGAGAGCTTCTCACATTAAACCCGAAGATCTTACTGCACGTCAAGTAACAGTCGGAGTGGAGTCGGGACAGGTACTCAGCCCTATATATAGGGGCGCTAGGCCTTTAATGTAATCGTGTCTTCTAGGGTCTCTGCGCGAAATTTCACCCCTCCCCGTTTTGTTAAAAAATGATCACTCCCTAATAACATTGTCCTGTCCGCCCTGTCACGTTTGCAGTGTGCAGTAACGAATTTTACCTCCACCAAAAAGTGAGGACATTTAAAGAATTGTTCCAACCAAGAAAACGATGGAAACGAAAACGGATTCTGTTGAATCTTTTTGGTAACAAATTTAAACATGACCGTTTCCTTTTCCTGCCTACCCCTTAAGTATCCTGTGAAGTGCAACAATCTACAAGGATTGTAGTTACCTCCAAGCTCCCATTTCAATTATCTCTTTCCATTTCAAAACTGCCATTGCTCAAATATCCTGCATTGGTTAAACCTGAGAGTATCAGAGATTTTTCCTGTTTCATTTTGTAAATTACTATAATGATTATTATAACTAGGTTGTGGAATCTAGTACACACTACTTTGTATAGTAAATGTCCTTTTTAAAGGAAGGTTGATGGTACATATAGTATAGTAACAGTTTAAGAATATAATATACTACATGTTTGATGTGTGAATGGATGTGAATATACCGTATATGCCGAGTAGTATGCGCCTTCTATGCCAGCTCCAACTTTTACCCCTGGTTCCTTTTCCCAACACCTGTGATCCTGCCTTTTCTGCAAGATTTCTGTCTCAGTAGTTTTAGTTGCTCTCCTCTGAATGCTGGCTTACACGTAGGCCTAGTGTATGTCTGAATGAGACACGATATTAAACATGTACAACCATGCAGTGTACAGAAATCCAGAAGGGTCAGGAAAAGGGAAAAGTTTTTCGTTATCCTTTTTTTTCTCGTCAAAGTTTTTTCGTTATCATGATTTTTCTGCCATAATTTCTTTTCATTTCATGTTGTGAAAGTTTGTCTTTTTTTTCAAAAATGTTTGTTAAGTCTTTTTTTATCCCCCCTACCAAAAATAACTTTTCTTGTTTGAAAATAAATAACCTTTCTGACCCTTCTGGGCTTCTGTAGGAGTGCCATCGAACAGTGGCTAGAAGCGGCAGGGGGGCGCACAGTCTAATTTTTAGAAGAAATTTATATAAACCCAATGCCTGCTAGGGAAAATAGATGTTGAACATCCCCTGTTGTTCCTGCCTTCAGCGTTCGAGTAGTTCGGCGATGAGGAAGAATAATAAAAACCCTCGTATAACCCACACCCTATCTAGGCATATTTGGTATCAAATTAAAGCTGAGACCATTTCACGTCCAACCCAGGGGTTGCAATTGACCAATTGCGTAGTTTATTTGACAATATTTTTGGCTGCTTGCAGCGTCCGAGTGGCTCGGAGGTAAGGAGGGCGAGCGGGAGGTGCTGATCAAGCTGGACAAGCCAAGGCGACACATCGTGGTACAGACAAACCGCGGGAAGCCCGTCCGCACCATCGACCTCAACCTCATGATGCGACAGGGAAGCAACTCCGAGAATGTATCAACCGTGGCGTCCATCGACAAAGGGGCCCGGCTCGTCCGCTTCAGGGTCCCCAAGGAATATGACCTGGTAAGTACTAATGACTGCATGGATATCTGTATTTTAGTTAATTGAATAAGGCCATTCTTTTTTACTTTAGCATGAAAAGTTCTCCAAAACCAACTTTCAAACTTCACTCGCCAACAATAACGTTGACTCATAGAATATTGAATTGACTCTGAAATAGCCCCAAAATTATTAGAAATACAATAAACTTTTTAAAAATTGGATAAAAATTTCGAGTGTCGGCCCTGTTTTGATAGGGTCGGGTAAACTGAAACACACCTTTTAAAAGAAATTGGCATAAGCCTAAATGAACACTTTAAGCTTATTTAGATTGAGTAAATGCCGCTAAAAGCCAGTTAAATGCCGTTATGACCCTTCTGATAATTTACATGATATTCCTGAACTTATAGCTAGGTTTTAGTTCGGATCCTGCTGTTGCTCAGGGTACATATGCGACCCTTTCCCCTTATAATGTTTTTCAACTCTCTTTAGGTCTTTTAGAATAGATAGAAAACAGATATGAAGTATTAGATATAGATAGATGATGAAACGAAGCTGAAATTTGCACTTCCTACATTACGTTTTCTCAAAAGTAAATCTTATGACTTTCCTATGTTCATGTAAAAGAACAAAGGCAGAGCCTGGAATTTTGGTTTAAAATCACAAATTAACGTTTAGTAAACTAAATTCTCCATTGTTCATTTTCCCCTGTAGGTGCTCCGTTTCTATGACAACAAGAGCCGTGATGACTTCATCTACAAACTACACAGCTTCCTACGAGACCACGCTATTAACGTGGCCGACTCCACGCCCATGTCCGAGAAACAGATCTACGCCTCCGCCAAGACCAAGGGTAGCCGTGCCCGGCTCCTCGAGCGCTTCTTCAGGGTCACCTTCGCATATGTAAGTTTTGTTTTTAGGTAACTTTAAGAACAGAAAAAGGGTTTATCATCGACAAATACCAAAATAAAAAAGGGAACATCATGCTGCATGAGGTGGGTAACTCACCAGGGCTGTATTCAAGCATCATGACGACCCTATAGGATCGGTACGTCGTGGCATCAAATATTGCCTTTTAGCAACAGTACTAGTCCGTCCTTTAAGGGTGAAAAAGTGACTATTCCCCCCAGGCTATTCCCTAAATAGTGTCAATCTTTCTACAGGCCTTTAAGTATGAGTCTCCGGACGCACTTCGTAAACTGAAGGTTGACGGTAAAGAGATGCATGACATCATAAGTTGTGAGCTCACCAAACACGAGTTTGCCGCGGCATGATGCCTTAATGATGCCTTAATGCATCATGTCCTTGGTCGTCATGATGCATGAATGCAGCTGCATTCATGCATCATGCCGACCCTACGGGATTAGTGCAGCGTGTCAACAAATGTTGCATTTTTTCAGCAACAGTCCGTCCTTAAAGGGTGAAAAAGTGACTATTCCCTCCAGGCTATTCCTTTAACACTGTCAATCTTTCTGCAGGCCTTTAAGTATGAATCACCCGATGCGCTCCGTAAACTGAAGGTTGACGGTAAGGAGATGCACGACATCATCAGCTGCGAGCTGACCAAACACGAGTTTGCGGAGGCGCTGTCGCTGAAGGCCACCTCGGCCTTCGTGGAGAACATGTTCTCGTTGGTGGACCGGGACCAGGACGGATACCTCTCCTTCAGGGAGTTCCTGGACGTCATCGTCATCTTCTCTAAAGGTAGGTTCACTTTAAGATGAAGTGACATAGTCCGATTTTTTTCTATATTTTTAATCCTACTCAATTGTGTTCCAAATGTTAGTATTTATAACATCATATTTGAAGGATGGTACACGTGCAATGAAATGTTCTCTATGGGCAACTATATCCCTAATAGAGACTCCCATGTGGCCCAGGTATGAACTTTACAGTGCATTCTCAATGGGTGGAATTATAGCGTGCTCTCAAAAAGAAGTGAATTGAGCCGAAATCTGATACTTAGTTGAATTCTAAGCTGAATTCTAGGGAATGAGATTAAATAAAGTAGCTAGCACATACAGATTGGCCATTTTGGTTAATTTTAACCCTTTAAGCCGTATTTTGTGAGTAGGTTGAGTGAAATGCAGGTGAAGGTCGAGGATGAAGGCCGAGGAGGTCCTATGTACTAAATAAAAGTATTAACCGTGTATTCTGCTGCCTCGGTCCCCAGGTTCTGCCGAGGACAAGTCACGTCTGCTGTTCGACATGTACGATTTGGACCAGAGCGGCAGTCTGAGCAGATCCGAGTTCAGGACTATGCTCAAGTAAGGCATCTTCTAATTACTTAAACCTTTAAGGGCGGCATTATGCATTGATGCAACATGCGCTTTCTTGTCATGATGCATGAATGCAGTCCTGGCAAGTAACTCACCAGTGCTGCATATAAGCATAATGCCGACCCTACCGGATTGAGACACTCCTGAAGGGTTGGTATGATGCACTAATGCAGCACTCGCGAGTTACTCGCCAGAGCTGCAATGGTGAATCATGATGACAAATGCCATCTTTTAGCGACATGCATCCTTAAAGGGTTAAATCTCCAACCATTATCATTACTTGTAGACTTCAACCCTAACAAAGACTTCTTTGCAAATCGGAACTATAGGAAACTATAGGGTCATCCACCAGCAAAACCAAGTTGGGACACTACTTGTGTTGTAAGGATTTTAAAAAATCTAAAAAAACTTCTAGATTTATGAATATATCAAAAGAAATTGATTCACATTTTTAAAAATATTAATATAATAATTACCACCCCCGACTTTGGGCAATCCTATAAGCTGCAGCAGGGGTCTGATTATGGTGGCTTTTAGTACCACGCGAGGTTTTATGGTAATTTATGACTATATCTTGCTGCTCGCAGGTCGTTGATGGAGTTGGCTAACGAGACGATTGAGGAGCAGAAACTGAACGAGCTGCTGGACACAATGACGAGTAGTCACGGCATCGGGAACAAAGCCGAGATCACCTTCAAGGACTTCAACTCTCTCCTCAAGGAGTACGAGAACGAGTTCAACTACGCATCTCTCTCATTCGAAGGTATACTACTAGCAATCGCTCTCTCTGTAGACGGAGTTAAATAGACAAAGGTCTACGAGTTTTAGTATCTTGACTGGGTTATCTCATGAGTTGAATGTCAGGCCATATTTCACGAAGCCGCATTCTGAGTGAAATGTTGTCATATATTCAAGAGGTGAGATAAAAAGATTAAAACGAGTAGTCCTTTGTGTTTATTTTTTCACCTTTTTCGATTTGAATTATCCAAATTATGATAGAGGGTCTAAAACCTTTTTCTCCCATGCTATACAAATGTAAACATACTCTTTTATTAGATAGTAAAGTACATACATTTATGCCTTAGGCTTTCTCCCTACGTCTGGCTATCTGTCTTTCTCATTAGAAGAAAAAATGTGACTTCATAGCTAATAATCAAATCAATTTAATATAATTCTTTTCAGTGAAAATCAGACTTCTTTTATTCAGAGTGAAATTAGTTTGATGACAGCCTGAAAAGTGACGACTGTTGATAACAAACATCTTTAGATGCAACCAGGTATTTCTTTAAAGAAAATAAGGGATAACTCAACATTCACCATTTTCTATTCTTATCAGGCATCCAAGATTCAACAATTGAGACCAAACCCAAGAAGCGTGAGAATGTACCGACCCGTGCCCGCCACACCTTCCACAAGGCCTATAGGTACATAATCTTTCCTCTATGCGAATCACTCTTCAGTTTCTGCTACCATAAATTCTCGTGTATAAGCTTAACCCACGTATAAGACAACTTTGGCAAAACCTATAGGGCCAACAGGGGTCCGAAAATGATCAAATCGGTCTGAAAATCGTGTATAAGCCGCACCCGATTTTAACCCAGAAATCTTTATCCAATTGAAGTAATTTTGGGGCTATTTCAGAGTCAATTTGATAGTCCACGAGTCTAATCCGTTGTTGTCGAGTCAGCGCTTAGGTTTGCCGGTCAATTTTTGGGTGCTTTTCAGGCCGAAGATTGAAATTTAAAAGAAATTTTTAGACCATATAACCTGAAACACACCTTTTATATATTTTTTGGCCTTACAGATAAAACACAGGGACATAGTTCCTGCCTTTTGTAGTTAAATTAAAGTAATTAATGTAATAAAATAAATAATATTGAACTAAATTGAATATGTTGAATGTTACAGGTCCCAGTTGGACGAGGACCAGAGCCACCGTGCGTCCAAGGCCCGGATAAAGATCGCCGAGCGGGAGAAGAGCGTGTCCAATCAGAACGCGACGCTGACCCAGTTTGTGAATTATATGGAGAACCACCGCCTGCAGATCTTCTGGGTGACGCTGTACACGCTCGTCGTGGTCGGCATCTTCATAGAGAGGGCTTACTGTGAGTCTATTCACCAACTGCATGAAACATCTGATTTAAGCAAATTCAAGTAGAGAATAAAGTTGATGAATGACCTTCTTTCAGCAACTTTATACAAAGTTTACCTTAGTAGATGTGAGTCAACAATTCACCTCAGGCCAAAAAAGAATAAGAGAATTGTGTCCAGATATCCCTACTGACCCTATGTCTTTCTGGACCTAAATTTCTTTTTCCAATATTTTTTTTGGAAAGCATTCTTATACCAACAAAAAAAATTGGCTACAATTATTTTGACTGCAACTATGCAAGAAGGGAGGTTGTCTCATAATCTTTAAAAATAATTGGTAAAAAAACACAAAAAAGACCGACCATCCCTAAATTTTATGGCCTTGGCACCTGAACACAGCTTTCTTTTTCAAAATAGCTATAAAACCAATATTTACATGGTCTTTTAAAGCAGAATTAGGGAATGACTACATGAAATAAACACCCAGCTGTCCGTGCTTCCTATTTCGTCACATGTGACAGCTTACTGATGACATGGGTCCAGTTATTTTGTACTCTTTTAACAAATTTGCTGAAAAAAATTCCATGAACTACATGCACCTTTTCCTCTCCCCTACAGACTACTCGAGAGAGCGAGAGCATGCAGGTCTGCGTCGTATCGCGGGTTACGGAGTTACGGTGACACGAGGCGCGGCGAGTGCCATGATGTTTACATACTCCTGTCTGCTCGTCACCATGTGCCGCAACACCATCACCTTCCTCAGGTACTTGCCAGTTTTTGAGTTTTTGAATTTTTGAGTTTGGGATTTTTTACTTTTTTTTTTTTACTTTTGTGTTTTTGAGCATTGGATTTTAGGAATTTTGACTTCTTGAGTTTTTAGTTTATGGATTTTCAAATTTTTGATTTTTTTAAAGATTTTTAAGTTTTTAAAGTTTTTCAAAGTTATTTTCAAAGTTTTTAGTTTTTTTTTAGTTTTTAGTTTTTAAGTTTGGGATTTTGGACTTTTGAGTTTTGAGTTTTGAGTTTTTTGAGTTTTGGATTTTGAGTCTTAGGTTTTTGAGTTTTGAGATATTGAGGGCCGGAGACGTGGGGCTGCTGTGTCACTTTCGATTTTAAGAAATGCCAATATCCCTTGTTGATTTGAAGAAAAATGTCATGTCCCTTGTCACAATGGCATTTATGATGCATGCATGCAGCCCTGGTGAGTACCTCGCCAGTGCTTCATTCAAGCATCATGACGACCCTATGGGGTTAATACACTCCTGGATAGTTGACATGATGCACCAATGCAGCACCAGCGAGTTACTCACCAGAACTGCAATGGTGCATCATGCCGACGCATGATTCATTGGTGCATCATGCTTTTAGTGACATATCGTCCTTAAACAGTTAAGAGATCATCTTTGATATTGTCTTGGTTTTCCTTCCTCAGAGAGACATTCCTTAGACATTACATTCCCTTCGACTCAGCCATCGTCATGCACAAGTACATCGCCTTACAGGCCATATTCTTTACCGGTAAGTCAAGTTAAGATATTGGGTCTCTCCCCCTCTGTATACACCAAAAATCCCCACCGCCGCCAGAAAGCAACACTTGAAGTTAGTATATCCGATAATAGGGGGTCAAAAAAAAATGTCCTTATAATATAAGCCAGGATGTTTATTTTGGTCATGCTTCTTTGGCTACACATGTTATTCCCTCTCATTCCCACTATTTCTGCTCGTATTTGAATATAATCCCCAAGGTTATGCCCAAGGTGCACATTTTGGAGGGCACGAATTAATGTGCACCCAGTACATATGCACTAGAGCAAGCCTCTAGATGGGTACTGTGGCATCCCTTAATTGAGTCATTCCAACCCATAGATCACATTTGATACTTGCCTACCCTTTCACAATAACATTGTTACAGTGTATGAAACAAGATTTAGTAGGATTCCCAAAATAAAATTTTCGGATGTACTAACTTTAAGCTCATCTCATTGAACTCTAAACCATCTTATCCTCGCTTCCCCTCTATTTACAAGCCGAACAGCCTGCTGACAATCGACTCTTTGCAACTACTTTTTACTTTTCTACACTACTTACTCTCACCCTCAGTATATTACAGTACCTAAATGTTAATACTTATAATGCATATGGGTCTCTACCCTTAATAGTAAATCGAAGCACATGTCAAAGAATTAATTATGGTGAAATAAAGAGTTCTGCAGCCACGTAAAATTATGCAAATGAAGTGGCCGAGTTGGAACAAAAAAACAAAAAATTCAAAATGGATATGTATGGTCTAACCCTTTGGGGATTTTTAAAAGAAAGGTTGTCCAGGTAGAATCAACTCTATGGTTCCTAGTTATTGAGAAAAAAACCAAGCTTTTACAGCAAGGCCATTACCCCATACCCCCCTGCCCCCCTGGATATCGTAGTGGCTTGAATAAGCACAGGGGTCTCAAATAGACGCCGGTCTTGCATAAGCACATGTATGGTCAACGGTACTATCGAAATTTATAAGTGCACCCTACAAACAGAAGTCCAGAATGATACAAGTTAGAAGCCTGTGCATTTCCCAGGAAACGCACAAGCTGTATACACAAGATAGACTTGGGAGATTCTCAAGAATAGTGAATGTTCCTACTGACATGTTCAATGTTGATGTGTATTTTGTGAGTTTTACTCGTGCAAATGACCAGAAATTCCACAAGTAGAATGAAGATTTCTTGAGTTTCACTGCAAGAAATAACAGGGAACATGTGACAAGAAACTTTCCAAAAACTTTCTGAAATTCTCGAGTTATGACACGAAAATGGCACAAGTTCTGCTCAAGATCATGTCCATACGGAGCACAGCCATCTGCATGAACTTTGGCATTTAAGCAACCCTTCATTGCTTAAAGTCACCATTTAAGCAGCTTTAAGTTCAATAAATTCCATGTAGATGTCCCGGAAAAGTCATAATGACATTTGAGCGGCTTTATGTGGTTTTTACCCGAATTAAAGATGCTTAAAGTGTGACTTTGAGCAGTCCGTTTTTTGCTTAAATGCCAACCTTCATGAGGTGATCTGCCATGTTTGTTTTTCTCGTTGTAGTGATGCACATCATCGGTCACTCCCTCAACTTCTACCACATCTCGTCACAGACGGCCAACGACCTCACATGCCTCTTCAGGAACTTCTTCCACGCGTAAGTCAAAGATAACTCTCTTCGTAAAATTTACATCGATACTGGACGCTCGTCGGGACGTCAACACAGCGAGACATTCTGTGCATTATCTTACAAGTTACAAGTACATTCTTAAATCTTAAGATCAGGATAACTAAATCATTCTGTGTGTTGATAACTTATCTTACTACTTATAGTGCTGCCACTGTCGGGATATCTGGGGGCAGCTTATACGAGATTCAGGCTTCTATGCTAGAATTCACTATAACTGCTTTCTGCTGTATTTTCAGTATTCCCAGTTGTACATAGACAAATGCCAACGTCCATTGATTGTGTCTCTGCCGTATTTCACAGGTGGGGTGGGGGATGGGGGTGAGGCGGGGGCCATGAGTTGAATATGTCAGAGACGCTATCAATATAGTTGGCTTGAATGCCATTTCATGAAGGAGAGACAACTTCTCCTTATCCCATATGATATACCTAGCAACATTGCAATCAATGTGTGTGTGTGTGTGTGGGGGGGGGGGGGGGTCAATACAGCGCATCTAGCACTTAAAGATAATAAGTCTTCCATTTAAAAACATGTATAAATTGTTGGAAAAATACGGCCTCCCTTGTTTAAACCAATGTTTCTATTTTATTTTTAAATGGAAATGCTGAATATGAAGTCGGGTAGAGTATAACACTGAGCCTCGTATTTCGCTAAAGGTGAATAACCAGCCCCCGTATTTCCTCAAACCTCCATATTTCCTCAAACCTCCGTATTTTGACTGGATTATCGTTTAATGGTGTTCCTTTTAACAAATTAATATATTTTAATCGAAAAACAGGCCTAATTTGTACAAAAAATGAAGACATAGGCAAAGGAGGAGGGGGGGGCTCTTTTTTTGGGAACCAAATCACGCAGGCATAGAAACCGGAAGTGAGGCTCGTGCAAGGTGTCATGGCAACCTCTGGGTGTGTTTAGAGTGATGCAGGTTAATAAATTGCCCTTTTCTCCTTTATTATAAGGCAAATACATTTAAAAATAAATACAAGATCAGTGTAAGTTCTGTATTTGCCCTCCAGATTGCCCTCGAAAGCCCCTGTATTTCGTTGAAACCCTTTATAAGATACAGAACTTAAACAAATCCTGTATACGTATTCCGTAAAAAATAAAATGTGGTTGTTTTTTCCAGGACTGACGAGCTGCCCAAGTTCCACTACTGGTGTTGGAACACTCTGACCGGGTTCACCGGCGTGCTGCTCACCCTGCTCACCATCACCATGTACGTGTTCGCAACCGAGTACGCTCGCCGCAACGCCTTCCGCGCCTTCTGGTTCACTCACAACATGTACCCCATATTCTTCATCCTGATGATCCTCCACGGGGCTGGGAGACTTGTACAGCCGCCCTTCTTCCACTACTTCTTCCTCGGTCCGGTGACGCTGTTCGCGGTTGATAAGCTTATTAGTATCAGCCGTAAGAAGATTGAGATCGCTGTCGTGAAGGCTGAACTCCTGCCCTCTGGTGAGTGATGCAGGAACTGATTGATTATAGTATTGTACAGTTTTTGAATTAGCTAGGTATAGGTAAATATAAATATTTAAAAAAAGAGATATTAGCCTGGGAACCAGGACACTTTGTTTAATATTGGTATTTTTATTCACCTTTTATAAGTATAATTTCCACTCATGAAATTACTTGTATCAAAAACATTCTATATTTCAATAGGGATTTTGATAACCTCTAGAATAACCATTATTTCCACTAAAATAACCATTATTTCCACTAAAATAACCATTATTTCCACTAAAATAACCATTTTTTCACAAAAATAACCAATATTCTCACTAGAAACAGATTTTAACCACCTCTAAAATAACCATTATTTTCACTAAAACAAACATTATTTTCACTACACCACAGATGTGACGTACATTGAGTTTAAGCGGCCGCAGAACTTTGAGTACAAGTCGGGACAGTGGGTGCGAATCGCGAGTCTGGTACAAAGTAAGTCTGAGTACCATCCCTTCACGCTGACCTCCGCCCCCCACGAGGAGAATCTCAGTCTGCACATACGCGCGGTCGGACCCTGGACCATGAACCTCAGGAAGACCTACGACCCAAACACGCTCAGGGAGAACGCTCTGCCAAAGGTAAGGAAGTGTTCATTTGTAAATTACTGGACGTGGTGAAATCTCACATGGAGGTGCAAATATTTTTCACCCCCCCACCTTTTCCCATCTAGAGTGTATGCAAAAATGTGCGCCCCTCTTGGCGAATGCACTGAAAATGACATTCCCGCCGATTCCCTGTGAGTTTTCTCAAATTTGATTTTATTGCTTAAATAGAAAGTCATATTTGAGTAAAATCATGCACAATTTTATTCCCTACCCCCCCATTGAAATGACGATAGAAAAGCCCATGGATGGGCCACATTGGATCCCTTTCTGACCTATAAATACCCATTGATCACATTTGAGTGACCCCTATTCTCCTAATATTATACTGTTTTAGTGTTTGGAATACATTCATAGTGTGATAAATTTGAGGAAAAATCAGATAGGCTATAGCCACATTAAAAAAAGCCAGGTCACAGTGTCAAATTCAGAGGTCCAGACCTGTAACTCTGAAATCCTGTTCCTTGAAATAGTTTTTCTGGTACCCTTCTGCCTAATTTCTCACATACCTATCACCCTAACACATGTCTCCTATGTATTCTCAGATCTACCTGGACGGACCGTATGGTGAGGGGCATCAGGACTGGCACAAGTATGATGTCAGTGTACTCGTGGGAGGCGGAATCGGAGTCACACCGTTCGCAGCCATCTTGAAAGATCTTGTCCAGCGGTCAAAGGCGGGTGGCCGCATTGTTTGCCAGAAGGTGAGTTGACACTTTATGGAAAATCTAAGAAACTTTCATTTAGTTTGGTGAAGCCGTGTTGTAGTTCCTCTACCTGACACAGAGGGCAGCACAGGCCGTGTTGTAGTTCCTCTTCCTGACACAGAGGGCAGCACAAGCTGTGTTGTAGTTCCTGTACCTGACACAGAGGGCAGCACATGTTGTAGTTCCTGTACCTGACACAGAGGGCAGCACAAGTTGTAGTTCCTGTACCTGACACAGAGGGCAGCACAAGCTGTGTTGTAGTTCCTGTACCTGACACAGAGGGCAGCACATGTTGTAGTTCCTGTACCTGACACAGAGGGCAGCACAAGTTGTAGTTCCTGTACCTGACACAGAGGGCAGCACAGGCTGTGTTGTAGTTCCTCTACCTGACACAGAGGGCAGCACAAGCTGTGTTGTAGTTCCTCTACCTGACACAGAGGGCAGCACAGGCTGTGTTGTAGTTCCTCTACCTGACACAGAGGGCAGCACAGGCCGTGTTGTAGTTCCTCTACCTGACACAGAGGGCAGCACAGGCCGTGTTGTAGTTCCTCTACCTGACACAGAGGGCAGCACAGGCTGTGTTGTAGTTCATGGAGCCATACAGAACACCAATCTGTGTGGAATACAAATATCAGTGGAGCTGTGTGCAAAAAAATAATTCAATCCAATTTAGTTCAAATAAAAGAGGAGTGCCATTAATATAGGCATCCATACCCAGTAAACAAAAAACGTTATACAACATTTTATAACGATATATAACGTTAAATAACGTTTCTCTAAGGCACCTTACTATGGCATAACGTAAAATTAAATTTTATAACGTTATTTTGACGTAAAATAACGTTTTTTTGTTAGCTGGGTAGGGCCTTTACATAAAAATGCATAGGCATGGTAACATTTATCAGTGGAGACTATCGTAGATTATGTTCGATTATTTTTAGTATACCTTTCATATTGTATTTACTGTGAAAGTATTTTTATTCACGGATATGCATTTTTGCGAAAAAGTTAAAATAGCAATTTTGGTGGGCATTTCTTGTATACTGTAGCATACAAAAAGTTCGCAGATATCTCCAAAGTAATGTATCTACCCTTTCTGCCACAGGTGTACTTCCTGTGGGTGACGCGGACCCAGAAGCAGTTTGAGTGGATGACTGACATCATCCGGCAGGTGGAGGAGAACGACAGCCGGGACCTTGTCAGCGTCCACCTCTTCATCACGCAGTTCAGGGAGAAGTTCGACATCAGAACCACCATGCTGGTACGTGCACTGAAAATCCATAGCTTGAAAGGGTTAGTCAATACAGACTATCCTAGGTTTGCCATATGTGTGTTAGTCATAATGGCATAGTTATATTCAAAAATGACTGAGGGGTCAGTCAGTAGTGGCTAACCTAGGTTCATCATTGGTGTGTTGTATTTGTATACCTCTACACTGAAAATCCATAGATTGAAAGGGTTAGTCAATACAGACTATCCTAGGTTCGCCATATGTGTGTAAGTCATAATGGCATAGTTATATTCAAAAATGACTGAGGGGTCAGTCAGTAGTGGCTAAGCAAGGTTCATCATTGGTGTGTTGTATTTGTATACCTCTAGTTGGAGCCACCTGTAAGATACTATAATCACCTATCCATGGCTCCCCCTGGAAATTAAATGACTAAGGTGGGTTGGTCAGTACTGACCAACCTGACATTAATAACTAGTCATATAGGGAGCCAAAAAATGACTAACTAAGTTAGGCACTAGTGACTGAGAGATTGGTCGTATAGGGAGCCTACGAATATCAGTGTATCTACAGGCTGATGTGATGTATTAGCCCTTTAAAGTTGTTACCGGGGGTATATCCAATTTCCACCAAATTCTATATGCTAGCTGAACATGTTTAAGATATTGTAAAAATATGTGATTTATTGCTATTCAAAAGAAATCTGGTTGCTCATCACTGTTGGTGTCATGAAAATTTGGGGAAAACTGTTTATGTTCTTATTTTTCTACATTCTCATTGAAAAATGTGTTAAATATTGACAAATGTTGGCATATTTGGTACCAAATTAAAGCTTAAACTGTCAATGATACAGTGAGCTAAGAATAACTTACATCCTCCCAGCTTTGGTAAATCAATAAACACTTTTACTACTAAAGTGTGAAATTCGTTCGCAAAAAACTATTTTTATGGACATGCAACATCAGCACCACTACTACAGTAAAACCTCACGTATAAGCCGCGGCTAGTACGCGAGTCAGACTCAACTTTCTTTTGGTACCAAACATGCCTATATAGGGTGCGGCTTATATGAGAGTTTTTATAAGTATACTACTGTACCAAATTAACAATTTTCAGACCCGCTCTGCGGCTTATATTATCTGTCAAAGTTACGGGTGCGGCTTATATGCGAGTTAGGCTTATACTCGAGGTTTTACGGTATATGCTAGTACAAGTAATTCAATTCAAGTGTTTTTATTTGGGTTGCAACAGTGTAAATTCAAACATTTCTATTTTGATTAAGATTTCCCCCATGTTTTACGCCTCTTGTTTTCTCCTTCAGTACATCTGCGAGCGGCACTTCCAGAAGATCTCCAACCGCAGTCTGTTCACAGGTCTCCGCTCCATCACTCATTTTGGACGCCCCGACTTCAAGGGATTCTTCGAGTCATTGCTCATGGAGCATTCTAATGTAAGTTACTGTATGAATGCAATATGATGTAATCCACATGAAGTACTGTACATATAAAGAACAGTTTCTTGCTCTTGGTGATTAAGCGAGAGTTCCTCTATTAGTTATGGGGGGATGAAAACTTTGTCAGCAGAATTCTTCAAGCCACACTCTCACTGAAGGCGCTGAGAATTTTCCCCCTCCCCTTTGAACTAACATATTAGTAACACAGAGCCTTTTGGCTAAAAGCTCAGGGGGGTTTCAACTTTTAACTCCCCCTCCCCCCAAACCAACCACTTCCTGTGATAAATAATAAATGACCTAAATTGCTGTTGCTTAGATCAAAATATTTCCCCTATCAATGTTTGGTAATTCTGATCTATAATATTAACACCACTTTCCTCTCATTGCAGACCAATGTATTTGGCGTGTTCAGCTGCGGGCCTCCCCCGATGACGGCCCAGGTGGAGCAGTCGTGTACCGAGGTCAACAAGACGTCGCAGAGCGGGCTCTTTGTGCACCACTTCGAGAACTTCTAAAGCTAACGACAAACTTGTAAAGTCTTCCAAGAAACTTTACTTCTAAATGTCTTCCAAGATACTTTAAGAATTCCAGCCTGCAGTGTAAGAAGAGCTACTTAATTAACCCTTTAAGGATGATGCCTTAATGCATCATGGACATGATGCATGTAAGCAGCCATGGCGAGTAACTCGCCAGCGCTGCATTCAAGCATCACGCCAACCCTATGGGGGTTGAGACACTCCTGACGGGTCGGCATGATGTACTCACCAAATGTCATATTATAGTGACATGTCATCTTAAAGAGTTAATATCTAACGAAGGTCTTCCAAGCTTTCTGTGACAGGATTATTTTAAACTGCAGGGAACACAGTGCAAACAGTGAAATCCAGTGATCCTTAAATCTATACGGTTGTAATTATTTTTTTGTATTTTTGTACTGATATGTGGTTATATGGTTCATGTAATTAAACCAACATAAGGTTCATAACATTAATGTGATATCAGGCTCAAGGTTATAATATTACTGGAGACCTTTCTAAGCATGTCCAAAATGGACTTGAGAAGCAACTGACACTATTTAAGGATGGCTAAGTTCAAAGTGATCGTGAAAAGCCGCATCATGACTTTAATGTTGGTGTTGGAAAACTTCTACACCCAAATGTAGAATGTATTTGTTACATATAAAATGATGCTCAATGGTTAGCAAAAGTTATATTATTGTTATATTTGAAGCTGCAATTGTCTGAGGGACCTAGTTTCTTATTGCAAGGATCACTCTAGCGATATATGAACACAGTCATACGTAATGCTCATTTGATGAATAGAAAGACTTAGGGGCCAGCCTGACCTGTGTGCTGTGGTGTGACCAGACTGGACCCTACTCAACGTAAGGGTAGGCACCAACTTTCTCAGCGGTTGGCCACTCGGGCCCGTAGCTCCAGAAATCTATGATCTCAGACTTTCCGCTGTGGGCCAGGGAAAAAACATTTTCAGAAGGAAAATCATATTTTCCTGATGTTAAAATGAAACCGAATTGCCTCATACGCTCTCATTTTCCTCTTTTCAACGACATATTACTTGACTATACTTATCGAGTATATTCAAATTTTCCTGTGGGCCACCCACAGCTATGTGAAGGTAGTATGAGGCTATCGCTATCATTCGCTATCAGACCAGCATTAGTGTCCACCCCTGGCAACCATCCAAGCCTGCAGTCACATGACGAGCAAAGACTATCCATTGTCTGAACAGTCAATTTGGCCCCGAAAAACCTTTACTGAAAACCATGCGTTTGCGTGAGTACTAATTTGGGACTAAAATGGCTATAGGCTAAAACACTGCCAAAATGATTGGCTATATTCCTAGCGTGTCCGGTGAGGTGAGAGCACAGCAGGCAGGTCTAGGTGGACCTTTGTAGGCAGCCCTGCAGCCAAAAGGGACCATGTAAAGTGAGAGAGGGAGTGATGATACTCCAGTCAATTTAAGTTTACTATAGGGATAATCTCATTATATTAGCATTATTATGTCCTATAACCAAGCATGAAAGCATTGTTTCATTATAATATGTGACATGTACTGGGAAAAGGGACCTTAATGCGGCCTGCACTGAGGCCCCTTTTCGTAGATTATGTCACATAGACATACTCTATCGCATTGTCATGAACACATTTGTATCATAAATCAAGAGAAATATATCTATAGTATGTGACATTAGTCGGTTCTGTTTTACGCTTGAGGGAGTTTACGTAGCAACGACTCGTGATTGCCATGACAACGCTTAGTTACCTAACAAACGGGTCTTATGGATACAACTACCTTAAATTCTCGCGTAAAAGCCGTGGTGAGTACTTGAGTCGGATTATCCACGTGGATTACAGGATCCGTCCAATTATTTTTATAACTAAACAGCAATAAAGCAATTTTCAAACCCTCTCTTACAGGATTTTTAAAGTGTGGCTAATACGCATGTTGGGCTCATACGCCAGAATTTATGGTAGGCCTTACTGGTACTAATCATGTACAAATTGTACGCAAATCTGTACGCAAGTATGTTATTTTCTCACAAAGCTACGGTGACATCTGAAATGTTTGATATAATGATGTAATGTACGTTATCTTTATCTTACCATGAAGAAATTTGAAGGCAGGTATTTGTAAATTATTGTAAATGTTCAAATCTCTACTGCCCTAACATTGTAAGTACTTCATTATAAAATGTATTAAGTTTAAGCTATTTAATTTGACTTTAACACAAACATTGAACTATCACAGTTACCATGAAGTCTTCCAGTTCAGCTTTCCAATGTCAATTATTTTCAAGGGCTTAGAAGTATCCGACTATGGGCTCAACAAACCGATGTAGCCTTAATCTTAGTATGGGTAGAAGTGCATTTCAAGAGTAGCACATTTTAGTCAGTAGCTGATTTCCTCTGTAATCTTGTGCCATTGACTTATAGTGTCCTGTGTAGTTGATATGCTAGACCAAGACTAGAACCACTTCCTCAGGAGGGTAACCCTCATGCACTATTACCTATTTAACTGACCTGCATTTTTTGAGCTAGCATTTTTGGCTGTCATCTCCTAATTGAGCCAACCATTGTGTAGGACAGAATACCTTGAAATCATTCTGAGTAACATACATACAAACCATGTGCTCGTTTTTAAGGCTTTCAGTGGTTTATTCTTCTTCTCCAACGATAATGATAAAAGCTATGGGCCTCACACTGCAATAGTTGTTCCTATGGGCCATCCAGTTTCTTAGGCTACTTTTTGGGGAATAGGGAGATATGACAGTCACTACATTCAAGTTATAGTACAAGGACGGCATGATACCTAAATGCATCATGCCCTTGCTTCTCATGATGCATGAATGCAGCCCTGGCGAGCAACTCAGCCATACTGCATTCAAGCATCATGCCGACCGTATGGGGTTGAGACATTCCGAATGATGCACCAATGCAGCACCAGTGAGTTACTCGCTGGGCTGTATTAGTGCATCATGACGACAAATGTCATCTTTTAGCGACATCCGTCCTTAAAGGGGTATTGCCAGCACAGTCTGTTTTTCTATTAACCCAACAGACACTTGCCATTCTAGGTCCGACATTGTGATATCTCAAACAACTCTCTGCCATTTTGGACGCCGAGTTAGCGAATGGTCAATAGGGACCTTTAGGGAGCCGTCATTTTTTTTAACAAGAAGGGGCAATGGGTGGATTTTCTCGCAAGGACGCTGACATTTTTCTGGTCCCCCCTGCGAAAGGCATCTAAGATTTTCCCATCCCCCTAGTCGAGTTCAGAGCCCTTTGTTCTATAGAAATGCGAAAGGGTTTTTGCTCAAATTTGTCACCAAGATTCTTTTGCCCCATCTTCAAATCCACCAACCCCACCCCCTCCGTTGTTAGAAAAGATGACCACTCCCTTAGCAAACCTGACGCAGATGGGAGTCTCCTACAGTGCAAGGGGCAACACTGCTACACTTAAAGCAAGCAGGATTAATTAACAAAATAAATGGCCAATATTCAGATCCTATATATATAGAGGGGCCATCCACCAACCAACTCTGACAGAAATACCAATGCCTTGATTACAAAACTGGAGATCCTTCATTATCATAATAATAATTAACATTGTATCCATGACGGCTCCTCGGTGCATATTCAAGTTGTATATGGATGTTTGTACTTTATTGGGGTTTAGAATTTTAGGGAGGTAACCAAACTGAAAGTCTCAACCGATCCAAATATAGATTTAAAAGAAATCCTATAAGTTTCAGCAATGTCATTAACCAAGAGAACTAGGGAGTATCTCTCAGATGATAGCAAAGGAAAGTGACCCATACATCTTTAGCTAAAGTTTGTGAGAAAACACAGTTGGACATTATTAGATGGAAAGGATGGAAGTATAATCATTGTCTATTTTATCATATATTGTACATATAAAGAATTATAATTGATTGTTTAACCCTAAAACTTTATAAAAGTGGGAAATCTCATTTTGTGAGTATCGTATGTGGGACAAGAAATCAAATCATCGTATATATAATGGATGTTATATATTTGATAAAAGAGAATAAAGATGTATATCATATAAAACTCTGCTTTTGTCTGTTTAATGGAAGTGCAGTATGGACAGCGTGAGGTGCAGTACCACCTTTAATAACCCAATATAAGGTTTCAATTGCTGGTTAAGCGTGTATTCCACAAACGTCGGTCGGTCAAAATTTTGTCAGCCGATGAAAGTCTGTAATGTTAAACTCACGGACGAATTCCGTCCGACCGAAGGAATTACGGCCGATTCCGTCAGTGGAATGCTCCCTTTACTAGCAAGCTGGGAGGGCTTAATCGGTGGATTTTTCATAGAAAACTCACCAATTAGCTGACAATAATCTGTACCCCTCCACCACTATGTTTTGATTATTGACAATGCCCCCCCCCCCAATCTAATTTTTAAATCGCACTCGGTGATGGAACGATGAATAGCAACATTCACTTAAATGGCCCAAATTTACATTTTCCCTTCCCCCGATCATAGTGGCTTATTGAATTTCGCCCCATCCCCACAGAAACGTTATTTTACGTCAAAATACGTTTTTAACGTTATATAACGTTTTGCCATGATAAGCAGCCATAGAGAAACGTTATATAACATTTTTTGGTTTCCTGGGTCTCCGTCGTGGGCTCTATATTTATTATGCCGCCCACCCCATACCCCACCAAGCCCCCCCCCCAGCTGCCAAAAATGACTCATCCCAAAAGATGATGTTTGCTTCATTAATTGTGTGCAATGATCATTGCTATGTGGTGCACTGACTGTAACATTGCTCTCTGATCCACAGAAGTGGAAGTTGATTAAGTGGAATGCTGCACACAGCCCCCCCCGCTCCCCCCAGCTTGCAATAAATGACTTGTCCCTAAAGGTTGTGTCTCACGAACTAGGGCCAATGTTTTTGTCTCTGAATGGGTGCCATCTCTGACTGGGTGCCATCTCTGACTGGGTGCCATCTCTGACTGGGTGCAATCTCTAACCGGGTGCCATCTCTGACCAGCCTGAATAAAAACGAGTTATTTAGGGCAGATAAAAATAGGCAACTAATTACTACTTTAAAGAGTTGTAACGTCCATTAACCTTTTCAGCCAAACTCTATCTACATCTGCCCTAAATAAACCGTTTCCATTCAGCACGGTCAGAGATGGCACCCAGTCAGAGATGCCACCCGGTCAGAAACGAAAACATTGGCCCAAGTTTGTGAGACACAGCCTATAAAGATGATGTTTGCTTATTGCTTCATTGTGTGCAATTATCATTACTATGTGGTGCACTGACTGTAAAATTGCTCTCTGGTCCACAGAAGTGGAAGTTGATTGAGGCCAAATAGAAAAAAGTTTTGTTTCAGGTAACATGGGAAGAAACTCTGGGTCGGTAGGTCGGATTTTCTTTTTTTTAAAACTTTTTTTTCTTTTTACTTCCCCTCTAAAATTGACCTGAAAAAGTGTAAAAATGGAGAGATTTTTTTCCAAAATTTCGTAAATCTAAAATTGACCCCAAAAAAGTCTAAAAATATAAAAATTTCTTCAAAATTGCATAAAATATATGTAGGGTCGGCCCTGTTTAGATAGGGTCGGTCGGGTGACCTGAAACAAACCTCTTTTTTTTTGGCCTGAGAGACATGCACACTGTTACCACTGAGCAGTTGCACTTCATGACGGCCATTTTGTAATCAGCACATCCATCCTCTCGACAAGGTAGACATGCAGCATCAAGTCTGCACTAAAAGAAGTTACTGTAGTTAAACAGCACAAGGTGCTGTACATTCACAGCACCTTTTGCTGCAGTTGGTATTGCAGCACTATTTGCTGTATAATTACAGAATTATGTACTGTAAATTGGGTCTCAGCTTTGTTGCTGTACATTTACAGTACATTGTGCTGTAGATGTCTGCCACTAGGTGGCAGCAGTAGACCATTTTTGTAGTAACTATTCCACCCAACCCTCTCCCAAGTCAAATAAAGCCTCAGAAACTCTCAACACATTGAAGAATTAGAATAGATGAGAGAGGATGAATGCAGTTATCATAAAGTGTATTGATATTTGCATAACTATGTTGCATAATACAGAATAACAGCAAAAGTATAGAATAGACACCACATTGGTGGGAAAAGTTAAATGCCTAAATGCTTTGACTGGGAAAAAGCTGGTATCACATACAGTTCAGCTTTATTAAAGCAGGATTAAACCATTACATTGTGTAGTGTGTATCATCCTAGCTGAAATTGAACTATTATGCAGGAAAGTGCTCTCCATGCATGCATATTAATTGATATAAATTAATGACAATACAAATATGAAACCTACAGCAGAAGTTGCTTTACAGCACCCAGTTGCTGTATATCTACAGAAAATTCTACTGCAACAAAAATTACCAGATCTGAGAACAAATATGAACAAGCATATCTATTGGTTTTTCAATGTCTAGATTCGTTATGGTTGGATCTTATAGGGAGAACAGTAGCACAGGAAAATAGACACATGGCAATATCAGAGCTATTTGGTATATATCCTGATACACATTTTTGGTAAAGGAAGACACAGGCTGTGAGCTGGAGCCATTGTAATCTGCTTAATTTGTTATCCTAACTGTCATCCTTTTTTCCCACATCAAATACAAATCAATTCTGTAAATCAATACCTTTTATTGAGGCTCATACACCCCCCCCCCCCCCCCCCCCAGCCTCCGCGGTCTGTGTGTATAGCTAGATAACCTGCCTTCCCATTGTTACACCAGCCCAGGACTATTCACATATTGCATTGGTACAGCAAACATAATATTGTCATTCAATCCAATTCAATAAGGTTTGCACCCCTTTAAGGACCACATGATACCTTAATGCATTATAGTCTAGGTCATCATGCTGCATGAATGCAGCGCTGGCGAATAATGCTCTAGTGCTTTCAAGGTCTGTGTGTACAGCGAGATAATCTGCCATGGCAGTACAGCACGAGGCTGTGTCTCACCAACTTTGGCCAATGTGTTCCCCTATGACCGGGTGCCGTCTATGACTGGGTGCCATCTTTGACCGGGTGCCGTCTATGACCGGGTGCCGTCTATGAGTGGCTAAATAAAAAAGTAGTTTTTTTATTGTTTTTTTACACTGTGATATACCTTTTTTCGAAAATTATAACTTTTATCGTGAAATGCACTCCAGTTTAATTAAGATGTTAGTATTTTATTACTATCAAGTAATATTACTGTCCCTGAAACATTGCTCAATCATAAAGTGTAGTTACATTTGACCGCCTTTCCACATACACCTTGGTATATTTGGAGTAATAAACAAAAAAAAGTTTATTTTTTTGTTTTTTCATTTTTATTAGGGTTTACTAAGCTCTACATTAGTGTGTACCATTCTATACTTAAAGATGTATGCTTCCGCACTATATTTGCCTTTTCCTTGCTACCTGGTCATAGACGGCACCCGGTCAAAGATGGCACCCAGTCATAGACGAAAACGTTGGCCCAAGTTGGTGAGACACAGCCACCAGGACATCGTACACACTGTATTGTAACAATAATAACATTCAATTCCATTCAATGACATTTGCCCAGAGCTAGCCAATCCATCAGTCTAAGTACAATAGTGTTTAATATCTGTTCTGTTTGAATTGCGGGACCGGCTTATTGTATTGGATATTGTCCGCTGTATGTGCTCCTGTATATCTTCTTTCATTGAGAAGAGTGCAATAACAAACAGTACTACTTTCCAAATTGCAATGGTACTGCATTAAAGATAAGATAACATATTGTAATATCAAACAGTTATTAACAGACATTTGTCACCAAAAGTCACTTTCCGAATTGTAGGAAATCACCTGAGACAACTTACCAAATCACCCGAGATGACTTACCAAACAATAAGCATAACTTAATAAAATGAAATAACTAACCGTCCTCTGCAATTCAGTGGCAACTGAAGATATTTGAAATAAATCGATTAGATACTTTCTCCCTTCTTTCTTTCATAATTTACGTTTTATTTCCAGCAACCTTACAGAAACTAGACAGCAATGCCCATATTCTTGCACTAAGTTGGCATTGAAGGGTTGACAATGTATTTTTGAATGGATAAACGAGCACAGTCATTGCAAAAACTTTTCGGCATGCAGGACAGTCGGCCAATTACCGAAAAGATTACTGCAGGACTGGATACCAAAATCAAAGTTTTCCATAATATTTAGAATAGAATAGCATTTATAAAAGAAAAATGATAAAAAAAAACTTGCTTTAATTTGCCTAGAATATTATAGTACACTCTAAAATCTCTATCTTCAGTTCTGGTTGGAATATTTGAAAAATTCTTTCAGTTCCGGAAAGCCAGAATGTGACGGACATCAGGTCTTTCAACACCAGTCATTCTGCCTGACCAGAGCCATTTTAGGCGGACATTGCCACTGTCCGGCAGGATTTGGCACAGACTGCGAGCACTCAACTCCTTCAAAACATCTTTCTTCAAATCATTCACATTGATCAGTGTTATTGCACGATCCTCCAAAGTGATGATTCATGAAATAAGCTGTAGGAAACTATATAGTCCTGAAAAGATTTAACTGAAATCAATATCGCATCTTCTACACGCCCTTATTAGTCATGATGCATGGATACAGCCGTGGAAAATAACTCACCACCCAGCTAGCAAAACTCGTATGAATCACGTTATCTCTATGTCTTTTCCAAACAGATATTTACTGCATTTGGTTACGTCAGAAAGTGGCGCCCATTACATACTATGTGCAAATCTTTAAGACGTGCTTTTGACTATGTAATATCCATGTAAAAAAATTATGTGTATCTTACGTAAATAAGTTACATGATGTAGACATCATCATCAATTATATATATGATATATATATACAATGTAATTTAGATGGTCATGGGTGACATTAATCTGATCTCAGCATAATTTAGTTTTTGACAGCATAATTATGTTAAAAACATGTAAAACTATAACATTATTTGCACCTATTTTCTCTGTGTGTGGTACTCCATCAGAAGCAAGTAACATCCAGGCAATCAACATAAGAAAGGGTTTCTTGCCTGTAGACATCATGAATAGTCCTAAAGAGACTTAGCACATTGATCCTAGCAAATTGGCCAAGATGTGATGCTGGCTCATGGTCAGTATTTTCATTTGAATAGTTGTAGCAACCACAGAAAAGGTGTGCTCATACTAATCTCCTGGTTCTCCCTTAAACAATCATTCTACAGGAACAAAAATGACATATCATACATTGCAGACAAAAGTTGGTCAGATTTCAACTCCTTGGGCAATTCTTTGTGCTGAATAGATACTTGTTTATGGTCAAAGTATTGCCAATGTAGATTGGATTCTATCGATATTGGTTAAGGGAGACATCTTGTGTTAAAAGAGTGAACCACTTGAAAGGAAAATTACAGATGTGTTATAGACGTCATAATCTGACCAGATAAGGATGTACAACATGTATAAAGTATACGTAATATTGATGTCAAATCTATCACATCATTTGAGCATGCACCTTAAGTCATGAATTTGACACCAATGTTTTACGTGTATAGTTTCTCCAAAAAAGATGTAATATTCTGATCAAGATTTTACCACTCGTTATGTCAAATAGTGACCACATTCAAACGTGTGGATGATATCAAATGACTTAGGTCTTTTTCACATTGCCATTTAGATGTAAATGATATGTAAGTTTCCTGTCAAACTACTATATGAATTGATTTACTCCCTCAAGATGTACTTATGGGGTAATTTTTACGTATCAACGTGAATATGACCAGTAAAAGACATACTTTTTACATAAGGTGCTAGCTGGGCAGTGACCTCTATGGGGTTAAAACACTCCTGAAGGGTTGGCATGACCATGAGTTAGGTGCCAGGTCTGCATTAGTGCATTATGCTGACAAATCTCATCTTTAAGCAACATGCCATCCTAAAAGTGTTAAAAGATAAGACTGAAATCAATACCGCATCTTCTGCACTCTGTCGGTTTAAGGAAGCTTACGGACCGATCCATCGACTCTAAGCTCCTAAGCACCAGAGGAGAGAGTGACATCAGAGGGCGCTCTGAAATAATTATATCCCTCCACAGTTAACTCTTTAAGGACAGCATCATGCACTAATGCATTGTTACCTCGGTCGGAATAATGTATGAATGCAGCTTTAGCGAGTAACTCCCCAGGACAGCATTTTAGTATCATGCGACCCTACGGTTTGAAATATTCCTGAAGGGTCGGCATGATGCTCCAATGCAGCACTGGTGAGTTATTTGCGGGCGTTACATTGGTGCATCATGATGACAAATGTCATCTTGTCGTGACATGCCGTCCTTAAATGGTAAATCACACTGTAGTAAGCAGATACAGTCTTTGCGAAAACTTTTTCGGCATGCAGGACAGTCGGTCCTGCAGCTAGCCAATCTAGCAGGACCGGATAGATTTCTGCAGGACCGGATACCAAAATCAAAGTTTTGCATACTATTTAGAATAAAATAACATTTATAAAAGAAATAATAACAAAATAATTGCTTTAATTTGCTTAGAATATTAGTGTGCACTCTAGAACTTGTAACTTAAGTTCTAGTTGGAATATTTGAAAAATTCTTTCAGTTTCGGAAAGCCCAAAATGTGGAGGACATCTGGTCCTGCAACACTAGTCATTCTGCCTGACCAGAGCCATTTTAGGCGGACATTGCCACTGTCCGGCACGTTTTGGCAAGACTGTCAGATACAGCTACTGCTTACCAAAATGTAATCTAATCTCTGCTCTTCTCGTGTAATCCATCTCCCCATTTTCCCAGAGTGCCATGCACTCATGTTCCAGGAAATGATTGCTGAAATGTTTCTCAGTAGATACGATGGACGTAACAGAGGGATTAGACTAATCATGCACACGTTGACTTAGGGCTATGATACAATAATATCAGCAGTTCTATTACAGACGGAGCAGTGGGTATTTAAAATCATAAATACTAGTACACAATTATTAAAGCTTCATGTTTCCTCGATATCTTGTGTGTGGAAGTCATGCACTGAAAGGCAGTATGAGAGTGATGTCATAATAAAGAGCCTTAGAGAAATGTTGACATATAACGTTATATAACCTTATAAAATGGTGTATAACGTTATTTGTTTACTTGGTGTGTCGTCATCTATCTACAGTGAATGACACGAAGGCTACTTAGGAATCCTCCATAGGATATATTCATGTATTTTCCAACTGAAGGAACGTCTGGCAATACTGTTCATTGCCTGATTATCTTTATTACTCTAGAAAAAGTAAATACGACAACATATATGCAAGAGGCAAGTCAACAAGGAGGCTAAGGGGGGTGAGGGACTGAGATAGGGAGCAAGATGATGATGATAGGGAAGGTGGGAATGCTATATAGGAGATTATTATACGATTGAACGACTCATCGTGCTTTTTAGGTGATATCCCCGTGCTGATATCTAGTGATATCGGCACCCTTCCGGTGGATATCATGCCATTTCCGGTGGTCTTGAGCGATTCCTAAGTTTATTCACCCATAAAATCCGAGGTTCCATGGAGACTCGAACAGGCTACATCAAGACTTGGAGTCCGACGTGCTAACCACCACGCCGTGGAGGCGCTGGTAGCGGGAGGTGGCGAAACAAGAAGTCTACAGGCGGATTTCCAGCCCTGTAGGACCATTATTTACCGAGTTACAGAAGAAAACGACATTTTTTGGTATAGTTTCTTTGAAAATCAATATTTTTTTATAATTTTCTTTTTACTATAAAGGTAGTAGTTGGACTTTATTTACCTAGTCGTTAAAATAATTTTAGGGGGGGGGTTTTCACATACATATAGGCCCTTTAAAATTGCTCCGTTTCCACTAGTCCACCCTCAGGTTCGAACCGGGTACCCCCTGCGTATGAGCCATACGCGCTAACCGCTCGGCCACGGCTGATGTGGTACAGGGCTGGGGAAACGCTGCCTATATTGAAGTATAGAGGGGAGCTTCTGCTTCCTCACCTCCGCTACTGAAGAGTTCCACAACATGGCGACTGCACCCTCTGTACAAGACGACTTATGTATCATTCAAAATGGCGAAATTAGGACATGTATAAGGTAATTAAAGACATTTTAGTTGAAAAATCGTATAATAAACCTAATAATGTATGGCTGAGGGTCGCACTCGGGGCTGTATCGCTGGATATCGTCACTCGTGCTTCGCACTCGCGCCGATATCCAGCGATACAGCCCCTTGTGCGACCCTCAGCCATACGTTATTGGTTAAATATTGAGGATGATAGTGAGGGGAGGGAGGTTAAATCTATTTCTAATATAAGGTACCAATCTTTCCCTCAATCTTCTCAATTCCCCCAGCACCCCATACACAAAGTCATCTATACAAAACAGCCAGCTAATTCAGACTCTCAAATAAGACTGCCAAAACTCTTTTGTGGAAGAAGGGAGGAAAATGATACTACTTGCCTGTTCTCCTATCCCTATCACATACTACAGTGTCCCTACATGAAAAACAGTTGTGTGGCTTATCAACACTTTCTATCATAAAACATGTTCAATACTTCCATAATTTTAAACATTTGCTCTTCACCGATTCCTTAACATATTTTAATCGAATAATAGTTGTATAGATATATATCCTAGAAGTCCTCAGGGTGATACGCTGCCTTTTGGTGGAGAAGGAAGTAGTGCCGGAGAATCTGATGGGAGATGATTATTCACACTCTCCTATTCCACACATAGCCAGTTCTCTATTTACTCTCTAGCTGAGGGAGTGGATGAGGTGCTGCCCCTGCCAATACAGCTCTGGTGTGTCTATGCATCTGTAACAGCCGTCTCATGTCCGGACATCAATATGAGGAATCACAACCAAAAATAATTTTCTCATATCAAGAAAATAAGATAAAGAAACTCTTCTGGCAGACAAATGACTAGTTTTAGGAAATGTATTTGTTCTTAAAACT
Source organism: Harmothoe impar (assembly GCA_947462335.1). Classification (NCBI taxonomy): domain Eukaryota; kingdom Metazoa; phylum Annelida; class Polychaeta; order Phyllodocida; family Polynoidae; genus Harmothoe; species Harmothoe impar. Next base: position 82,893,387 of record OX381709.1, read on the forward strand.
AGTCAATGTCCACCAGGCGAATTTATTTATCTTAGTTTATTGAGATGAGAATTATTTTTGGCTATGCAACATAACGATTTTCTCTTCATTTTTTTCTCCTCATCCTCCATCCTCATTCCATGAGAAGAACCACAAGTGTGGTGGATGAGAGCTGGTACAATAAGCATAATAATATTATGTTGATTGGACTCCTAATCAACTCCTAATCTTATCAGTATGCCAGAAAATGGGCTATATCTGAGATACATGATATGGTCATGTGGAAAGCACCTGCTGTGGATGAGGTGGGCCCTACTGGCATGTTATGTATTATGTGCTGCATGCACATTGACAATGTAAACTTAATACAGCAATAAGTATAACCTCAGTGGTGCACTCAAATTCACAGGTGATGACAAACTACTTAAAAACTTATACTATATGATGAGTTTGGCCTCATCAAATGGTTCTGAACCCAGTGAGTAGTTTGGCCTCACCATTCGATGAGGTTGTTATTTTCATCATCAAATTGTGAAAAAATGAACTCATCATCATCAATTGAATAATACAGTAATAAGGTAATGTACTCTTAGTGGTGTCCTGGAAAACCTCCTCATGGGAATGAATCAGTTATTAGACACAATGAGGATATGTTACTTTGTATTTGTCTACCCGGAATTTGTATATAAACTGAATAGTTTAGGCAACATTATTTAAGAGAATCTATATGGAATAGATGTACATATATGTTGTAAACTACTAACCCTCACCGGATGCATTGTTAATGTATTTGTAATATATTGGTTTCCTCTCATGACCCCATCTGTCCATGTTACTTTGTATTTGTATACCCTTTGGTCTTTATTACGCTGTCTGTATTACGCAGACATGGCTGTGGCTTGTCGTTGTCATGGTGACACGAGTGTGCATGGTCAGACTTACAGTAGGTGCTGCCATCTTGATCCCCTGGGGCGTCTCCCGTGACCCTTTTTCCACTTCCAAGGGCTTCAACACAATAACAAAGTGACGCATCATGAATGTATTTAGTCTGTGCTGGATTTGGCAATGAATGGTAAATGATGGTGGCAGTAATTGCTAATTTTGAATTTTATCTGGATCATTTGTCTGCCTTTTACTTTGGACTCTGACAACGGTCTGGTTTTATTCAAGGTTTTATGTCTTATTTCCTAATTCAATTTACATCTCATGACTAAGATACAGCTCACTCCATGTTGGAGGAAGATGGAATTACTTCAAAATTCACAGTGACAGATTCCCTATTTGTTCCCATGACGGAACGCAATTGCTCATGCTTGCTATTGATGGCCATGAACTAATATTTTACTTAAACCAATATCCATAACAGGTTTTCCACTTTAAATTACGATTAGTTTCTAACATTCTTGCGAAATACAATAATCTCTTGAAGTACATAAGAAGGGACACTCAAGTATTAGTCAATGCTGACAAAAGAAAATCAAATCTCCTATCTTCTTGGATGGAGAAAAAGGAGCTGAATATATGGCTCGTCCCATGCTCTTTAATATACATACTGGACGGCAGCTCAAGAATGAATGTGTATACAAGGTGGACATGGTTTGTCTGATTGTCTAGGGCTGTTATAGTTAACTCCTGTATATGAAGTGCATATAGTATGTCTGGATGTCTACTCTTGTCAATATCTGACTGTATATAAAGTGGACATCATCCCAGCTAACAAAAAACGTTTCCAGAACGTTTTAAAACGTTTGTATTTGGTTTGGGAACAAACGTTTGTCTTGGAACGTTTTAAAACGTTTGTTTATAGTTTGGAAACAAACCTTTGTGTTAGAATGTTGTAAAACGTGTGTAGGCCTATATGGTTTGGAAACAAACGTTTCAGGTTTTGCTATATTTAATAGGTCTCCAACTCTACACAGAGAGAAGAAACAGCATCTGGTATGTGTGATTAGAATTAGAATTGAATAAAAAGCTGATAACATTTTAATATAAATGAGAAAGAAAAATGAGTAGCTTAAGGATCATAACTGGGGCTCGAACTCTCTACCTCGTGATCCCAAGTCCAGTGCCCTCCTACCTGAGCTAGCAGGGAACTTGTATTTTCGTATGAGAAGAAGCCAACTCATCCAGCACAGCTAGGCGTGTATCTAGGGGCAATCCATTAATTACTTTTTTGCCCAAATAGACCCCCCCACCCCGGCCCCCACCCCCTGTTGTACCATGTACGTATTTGGACTACTCTGCCTGTAATGCGTACATACTCATTTCACATTGACCCCCCGCCCCCCACTGATAAATTACAGGGATGTTCCAAGTCCACTGCGGAACCTTTAATTAAGGTTAATAGGGACCTTTAGCAAACCCGACATATAGCTCATCAAACGCAGACGTATCCTATCTGTTCAGCACTGCTACGTCTGCATTTTATGAGCTTTTACATGGTTGCTAAAGGTCCCTAAGGGAGTGTTCATTTGTTAGTTACAGGGTGGGGTGGTGGGTGGGGGGGCATGAAAATTTCCGATCCCTCCCGAGGGGGGGGGGCGTAAAAGAATTCTGATCCCTCTTGATGGTAAAAATATTCCGATTAGAATTGAAATTATGCTCTCCTGAAGATTTTTCTTTTAAAGTTGCCTTCAGGGACCAGGCTTATATTTGGGCCCACGCTTATTTAAGACCTAGTACCACTTTTGACAGGGCGGGCTTATATTCGGGGCCCGGCTTATAAATGGGGAAATACGGTAGGTGTTCTGCATATCCCATACTTAGTACAGTAGCGGTGGCTGTGTGGTCTAGGCGTTGGTAGGCCTACATGTCATTTAACTGCATGGGTTCGACTCCCACAGGGTGCTTAGGTTTTTCACCAAATATACCTCAGGATAAAAACAAACCTTTTGCAAACGTTTTTTTGCAAACGTTTTCTAAACGTTTTTTTGCAAACGTTTTTTTGTGTCAACGTTTTAACGTTTTCCAAACGTTAGGAAAACGTTTGTGCAAACGTTTGCAAACCCCCTGCAAACGTTTTCCAACCGTTAGGAAAACGTTTTTTAGCTGGGATGTTTGAATGTCTGCTGTGGTTAACTTCTGTATATAAAGTAGACATAGAATGTTTGATAGTCTGGTCTTGCTAGTGAACAAAGTCTGCTATGATTAACAGGCATTTTGTGCACAGGATAGTTTGTGCATCTGCAAGCAAGTATTCTCCATGACGCCTTAGGCTGTAGGGCGAGCTGTGCCCAGAATTGACAGCCAATTTCTTAGGGGACAGATATAAGACTGTACATAGGAAGTGTTGTGTCCCGAATCAGCCGCCATTTTCTGAGGGGACAGATAAAATAGTTGTTTTTTTTGCGGAAAGCCACTCATCTATGAAAGAGAGGGCTAGATGCACAGCTTCTTTGGTACCCGATACCACGGCAGAAGGGCAGACATTAGGCTTGAGAGAGTGAGAGTTTTCACCAAAAAATGTTACTCAATCTATCAAGGTAACTACATATTTCCAGATTCATCTGAGAATTCTTACTAGTATTTACAAGGTATAGTATCAAGCAGCTTATTTAATTTATAAACAATGTATTCATGCTACGTTCAGAAATACATGCCCCTCAACAAAATGGCGGCTACATGACAGATGTAAAAGTGACAGGAACGCGTGACCAGAGTTGGAGAGTTCTTATCAAATAATTACCTGATACCTCACCAATGTATTTTGGTGTAGAAAGGCAACAAGGTGATTTAGAAGCAGGACAGGTCTGGAGCTGTGTGTTGATGGTATAGACAATGATAAAGCAACCCAACATAATGAAGGCAATCTGACTAACAGAGGAAAAATCACAGACATTAATTAATGCCCACCCAGAAAGATACAAGCTTAATGATAAAGAGAAAAACCTCCTGCTCAGAGGAGGGCTGGAAATCTATGAGAGGGTTTTAATCTCACAGGATAAACAGCACCCAAAGGCCTACCTTCTGGAAGAGACTTACAAAGCCTGCCCCTCAGAAGTATGGTTTATTTGACAATAATGCAACTTTTTTATGTTGAAATAGAATAAAACATTCCCAGCTAACAAAAAAACGTTTTCCTAACGGTCGGAAAACGTTTGCAGGAGGTTTGCAAACGTTTTGGAAAAACGTTTATAAAACGTTTATAAAACGTTAAAACGTTGACACAAAAAACGTTTGCAAGAAAACGTTTTATAAACATTTGCAAAAGGTTCGAAAAAAAACGTTTGCAAAAGGTTTGCAAAAGGTTTGTTTGCAAACTTTTGCAGACGATTTTGGGTGACCACCTAAAAGCTAGGCCAAGGACCGAACCCATGACTTATAGATTGGGAGTCCCAGGCTCTCCTTGATGAGCTAAGTAGGCTGGTGATAAGTAGACAATATAAGCCTGAATCTATTCCTATTGTGACAATAGAAGCGACCTGATGACCTGGGCTGTTTTCCAGGCGACAACCTTTGTTATAGTAAAAATGCTCTAACAAAGCGACTTTGTGACCTAGTGCAGTTCATTTCGGCGATTCTAGTATACAAGAGGAACAGAATTGATGTATGGTAACTGTAAAACCCATATGAATATGGATTTAGTATGGATGTAGTGTAGAGGCACCTATAGGTTGGTTGATTTCGCTGAGTTGTTGCGCATAAATACAGGACCTCAGCATTGCACCTACTTTAATACTCTGTTGTATATTGTAATGTTAGCCAGCTTGTAAGTTATAGTATCATACATCTGTATATTGAATTGTGAAGCGTCATATACTTGGTATACATGCTGGCTTTTGGCATTTATTTGAAAGTCAACAGCGACTTGGCGACCTGGGCTGTTTTCCAGACGACCTGGGAACCTGGTACACTGATTTAAGCAACCTGGCGACTTTTGAACAACTTTTGCTATAGTAAAAATGGTTTAATAAAGCCATGGTATTGAGAAGGTGGAGGTCAAAATAGCTGTTCTACTCTCCTCTGGTCACTTCTCTGTCCTCTGTGTGACTATACATGGGTAGCCAGAATTATGACCGTGTTGCCGTGTCGTTTTTTAGCTAGGGGGCCGTGTCGCTGTGTCGATTGTTATTCTATACAATCTTCCCTATTTTTCTGTGTCCGTCGATTTTTAAAAGGGCTGTGTCACCCGTGTCGATTTTTCCTTGTCGCCCGTGTCGTTTTTTACCCATGTATTGTCACCTCTGTCCGTCCTCTGCTCACTTCTCTGTCCTCTGTCCGTCCTCTGCTCACTTCTCTGTCCTCTGTCCGTCCTCTGCTCACTTCTTTATCCTCTGTCCGTCCTCTGCTCACTTCTCTGTCCTCTGTCCGTCCTCTGCTCACTTCTCTGTCCTCTGTCCGTCCTCTGCTCACTTCTCTTTCCTCTGTCCGTCCTCTGCTCACTTCTCTATCCTCTGTCCATCCTCTGTCAGTCCGTATTTCACCTGTCCACCCTCTCTCCATCCTGTGGTCACCTGTCCACCCTCTCTCCATCCTGTGGTCACCTGTCCAACCTCTATCCATCCTGTAGTCCATTAGGTTATCCTGCCTCCGTGGCCACATGGCTTAGTCACCTGCATTCAAAGACAGTTCAACACCAATGCAGGTTCGAATCCTGGCTTGGGAAGTATAATATATTTTTATTGACTATTTTCTAAAAGGTGATCTTAGCCAAATCCAAACTAGGTATTGATATGTGAATTATTAATAACAATTTTAGAGGGTTCTTTTTCAGTTTTTATTGCTAATTTATGCTGAATGCATAGGCCCCCTATAAATGTTGCTGCACATTTTTCATCATTTCTATATAAATTTATATTCAGTATCTATGCCTATCATATTTTAGTACCTAAGAACTGTGATCCACTCTGGTTAGAAATATCCTTTGTAGATATCCTTTGTAGATACCAACAAACCCTACAAAAGCGTTAGATAAGGTTTGTACGAAAATGTTTGTTTCCAAACGTTTTAAAAACGTTTCAAAAACGTTTGGAAACAAACGTTTTCTTACAAACCATATACAAACGTTTCAAAACGTTCCGAAAACGTTTTTTGTTAGCTGGGTTGGTATCTGGGTGAGAGACAACATTACCATTGTCTCTAATACAAGCATACAGTCACCAAGCTGACCATAAATTATAAGGAGATACTGGAGATTGACATCTGACATTCCCCTTCAGTTATCCTCATCTATTCTGAGACAATGGATTCACACAGTATCCTACTGCCTCTTATCAACACTATGAACAGTGTAGTTTGAGCTCCTCCATTGTACTGCAATTGTACTGCCAGGCAGTAAGGATACAGTATGAATAATGAGCCCCTGTTATCTAACAAATATACATCTCTATCCATCCTCCCCGCCCACCACTATTTACAAAACACTTGGCCTCAGGGACAGGCCTAATAGTAGCAGCAGTTGGTGCATGAGAACCAATCAATCTAGACTACATTTAATTGGGCCGAAAAAGAGAAGGTGTGTTTCAGTCAACATGGTTGAGAAAATGCTGATATTTTATTTTATTCTTTTATGTTGACAGTGCTTGGAATGAGTTTTGAATCAGCATATTGCCTCCCAGGTCATCAGAATGACTCATTGCAACAAGGAAAATCATGAAATTGTTGGATATTCTTTTGAAAAGCAGTTTCTTGAGGTCAGGTGTGGGTCTTGTTTTTCCTAACTGAAAATTTGCTGAAATCTCCAAACATATGATTACTTATCCAAAAGAAACTAACCCAACATCAGAAAAAAATGCTAGGGACGACCCTTATTTAAATCAAGGGTTGGATTGCCTGAAACACACCTCCTTTCTATGCCTATGGTTTCTTTCTTCTACCTTGTTGTGCTAAAGATTCATGGAAAATTTACTGTTTTTCCGCACAGCATATACTAATTAATAAAATGTTGAAATTGGAAATTAATTGGGGACATCATCTGTTTTAGCTGAATGCAACAACACTGAAAAAAGCTGGAGGCAGGGGTTCGCCTTTGTCTAGTTCATAATTCTGGGAACATTTCTGGAAAATATTACAAAGGTCCTTTTCATCAATAGCAATAAATCCTGTTGTCACTTTGTCCTGTTGTCCTGTTGTTTTAAACAACTGACAGCAGCATCAAAATGAAGCTTTATGTAAGTAATGCTACACCAGTATGCAGTGAGTGAGTGGTAGGAGCTAAATAGAAGTGTGATGGATGTAGAATCGATTGGACAGTTCCAGTATCATTGTATCAGCAGCTACCCCCAGAGACACTTTTCACCCTGGTGGCAATACTTTATTGACAACCAAAGTTTTTTTTAAAGTTTTGGTGTCTTTTTTTTTGGCTCAGTTATCATTACAATGATGCTGTTCCTTCAAGAAAGCCAAGTGCAACGACAATGGCAGATTCTAGAAATGTTAATGTTTTCCTTAATATGGCAGATGAATCATCGTTTTTCTACACCCTATGAAAACATCTCCTTTTTGATTTGATATAAATCTAACTGTAAACATATTTCCCAGTCAACATTGGTCCCTGGGGCCCATATGTGTTTTACTTGGGCCAGCTGGGCTTGCCCATATCTGGGTTATGGTCCTTTTTGTCCAGGGCTAGCAGTGGGAGCCAAGATGGGCCAGCCCACAAAAACCTTTTTTTCATAAATACATTGTAAATATTTCAAAACATAGTGACAATCGATTTCTCTCAAGAAATTACCATTTATTGTACATTTTTATAGTGTGTGCTAAATCTGGGCACTTTGAATCTGAGCTGACCCATCTGGGCTCCCAGTGGTAGCCCTGGACAAAAACGACAAAAACCCGGTTTGCCCAAGTAAAAACAAATATGGGCCCCATCAAGCAATGTTGACTGGGTTTTTACTGATCAGTGTAGTATAAACCCCTTCCCTTACTAGAAGAGATAAGTGCAACAGGAAATAAACACATCGTATATCCGTACTAAGGATACTGGATGTGAAGATTCCTCTGTTGACAACATCTGTCAATGCCATATTGTATTCGTATCCTCTTGTGGCACCTGCCGTTTATCTTAATGATTTATCTGGGTCTACTGGGCACAAATGTGCTTTGTCTTGTAGGTATTGACGATACCTAGGTCACTAGCAAGCTGTGTTCAGTTGTTTTTGTATATAATGGTTATATGCATAGCATAAATCTTTGCATGGATGGCGTCAATTGCTTATTATATTGCCATTCATACCTCGTAGTCCAATATTGAAGTGAAGATTTAGAATTTACTCTATTCAGAAAATACATGTTAAAATCCTTTTATTCATAATTGTGTCATTGAAATGGCTTGATGGAACATGCAAAAGGGAAATGACTCAGACACATCTCTGCTTCTGTTCAACAGAGAAACACAAAAAGTAATATCTCAAACTGCTCAAGGGTGAGCGCTCGGCTGCCTGGACTTCCTCTATTAGAAGGCACATACTGTCCAGACTAACAGAATGAATGATAAAACCTCAGACAGACCGCAGCGGCTGAGGCCGATAAAGGAAATGCAGAGAGACTTTCTTTATAATCCCTGAACGGACTCTGATACATCTACACTGATATTCCTAGGCTCCCTATATGCCCAACCTCTCAGTCACTAGTGCTTAACCTAGCTAGTTAGTCATTTTTTGGCTCCCTATACGACCAACCTAGGTCAGTTATTATTGTCAGGTTGGTCAGTACTGACCAACCCACCTTAGTCTTTTTATTTCCAGGGGGAGCCACTGAGTGGTCATGACAGGTGGCCCCAACTAGTGATATACAAATACAACACACCAATGATGAACCTAGGTTAGCCACTACTGACTGACCCCTCGGTCATTTTTGAATATAACTTTGCCATTGTGACTAACACTCACATGACCAACCTAGGATAGTCTGTACTGACTAACCCTTTCAATCTATGGATTTTCAGTGTACTTTGTCATGTGCCACAAGTGCTGACAGGGAAGAATAACCAAGACACCCCAGCCATTCAATTTTTGCTCATATCATTTCCTAGATATTCCAACGAGAGGATGCAGTATACAACCAGAGGTGACAGAAGGTGATGGGAGGAGACAGTAGGAGCAGGGAGTGTAAAATGTTGGAAGATCATTGCTAGGAGTTGCAGACATCCCCACAGATCTTTTTTTAGGGCAAACACCCGCTCTCACTGTCAGACATATGTGTGGCTGGATGTATTTTCGGTTTCTATAGTATTACAACATACGGTTCTTCTACATTTACCTGAGGTCAGACAGATAATTAGGTATCAGAGCTTGTTCTTCCTGACTAAAGATTTGCTAAAATCTTGAAAAACATCTGTTTTTTTACTAAAGGAAAAAAGAAGTAATCCCCAAAGTGGGGAAAGAATGCTAGGGTCAGCCCTTTTTTGAATCTATGGTCAGGTTGCCTGAAACAGACCTTATTTTTTTGGGCCTAACAAAAGTTACCAATGTGATATCAGTACCTATTTATGGAAAGAGTCTTGGCAAACGTTTATATCTCATATTAGGATTCACGGCTATTGATATATATGCCTGGCTGGACTCATAGAGAATGATGTACAGTGGCCAAGAGATATCTACCTTAAGGATCGAACCTTGGGCAAACATATCAAAGGGTGAATTGGATAAGTGGAACTAGGAGTCTCATGCATGGTTTTATAGACACGTAATCTGGTGGCCAGAATGCCTGCTATGTGGGACAGAGGGGACCATAGACTCATAAAGATGCAAAAGGCGAAGTCGAAAAATACATAAACCCATGTTATCTAATATTAGGAATCAATATCCAAGACACATTCTGTGACCATCAAGTCTACTCCCTCCAATCTCTAATCCTATTACCTTTTTACTGCCTGGCAAGGGTCAAGGGTCCTTGAACCGAAGGTCAGTAAATCCAAGAGAGAACTATAAACGCAGCTTACACTATTCCTCAGCAGAGTAACTTGACCCAACTTTTGATGTAATGTTCACATATAGGAGTATGGGGGAGGAAGGTCAATGCTTTGTCACAATAGCTATAGCTCCTACAGCCTTTCACAATTTGATGGCTGTGGAAGCACAGCTTTACAGAGTCAAGATTTAAGCCATTACTCTTGGGAGTTAGGACTGGCCACATTGATCAAAACTTATGCTTTTATAAAATATTAAAAACCGCAAGTATCCATCTCATGCAGGAGGATCTTTTTACCATGAATTGTAAGACTATATGGCTCCCTCTGCTTGCTGTAATTCATCAGTTTATTGTGCATGTTTCTATTTGAAACCAATAAGATTTAGATATGGGAAATGCTAGTTACTCTTAGCTCTGTCACCAACTTGAGGAATTACATCCTGGCCAGAATTTGAAGACAAGAAGGGGAGAAAAAGAGTAGGCACTTTTTAATTTCACTCTTATCAGTTTCCTCATAGCGTCACAATACACAAATCTTACAAGTGTAGTCTACTCAGAACACCAAAACTGCAGCCACTTCTCACTTCCATCTCACATGTCCAGTTCCTATTATTTACCTTACAGCTGTAAGGCTGGGTAGGGTGCCAGCAGACACTGTCCACCTCTCTCCCCAACCCTTGGCAATACAACTGTGTCTATGCATACATACAGTCATGTATACAAGACGTGTCATGGCATCCATACACTGCTACGGACACCAGCCAGCAATGTATGCATGCACACACAGCACTGCACTGAAAATCCATAGATTGAAAGGGTTAGTCAGTACAGACTATCCTAGGTTGGTCATATGAGTGTTAGTCACAATGGCAAAGTTATATTAAAAAATATCAGTCAGTAGTGTCTAACCCAGGTTCATCATTGGTGTGTTGTATTTGTATACCACTAGTTGGGGCCACCTGTCATGACCACTCTGTGGCTCCCCCTGGAAATCAAAAAGACTAACGTGGGTTGGTCAGTACTGACCAACCTGAAAAAAATAACCGGCCTAGGTTGGTCGTATAGGGAGCCAAAAAATGACTAACTAGGTTAGGCACTAGTGACTGAGAGATTGGCGTATAGGGATATCAGTGTGTTACTGTTTTCTTTCTGTTTTTTCTTATAATCCTTTTTTCTTTTCATGTTTTTACCCTCACCTCACAGTACGACCGGATCTTAGTTAACTCTCTGGCTGTCATGCACACATTTGTCGACCTAGGGATGAGGGTGTCTCCATTTTTGTGACCAAGCAAAGATATTTATCCTTTTTATGCCTTTGCATATTGTAGTGTATGAAGATAGTACATTGAGGTGTAAGTTTTCCTACAAGTAGTTGTCAATATGCTGTATACATTTCTAAGTGGAAATATTCAAAACTCCATTGAGACAACTTTCATGCCTGCTACCAAAAGTGCCATTGCTGGCCCCATATAGACTACATTATTATACAATTGGGGCTCTGATCGTGCGTTTTAGTGGATATCCCCATGCTGTTATCTTGTGATAACAGCACGATTGAGGGGAATAACAGGCACTCCTAGGTCTAATTTTTGACTTAGTTAAAATCCTACGTTTTGTCGCTGTTTAATTTTGTTACCGTAAATAAGCCTAACACAGCTACTAGCCACACCCCAACTTTGACAAATCCTCTAAGCCTAACAGGATGACCTAAACACTGTTAATCCCGTACTGTAATACACGCATAAGCCACGCCCCGGTGACCTGAGTTGCATACTTGCCTATGCAGAAGGTTTTATTGTAGGTTGAGGAATTGATGAATACCTTTCCTGAACTAGAAATAGTATCATGGGATTCACTAATGTGATGAAAAAACTGACCATGAACTTATTCAGGTCAAATGGATTTTTGGGGAAACAACTTGGGTTATCAGCCTTAATATGTGGAAGTGGATAGCTTGAACGCAAAACTATTCAATATGGGGCAGGAGGGTACCACATTTATCCTGGGTGCTTATTGGTGGAGGGTCCTATATATAGATAGGACCCAGAAAGCGCACCTATCCCATATTGGTGGTAGGATGGGTATTGCAGATAGGATGTCACACCCGGTGATGTGTTGGTTGAAGGGTCACTAGGTGAAGACAGTCAAGCAAATGGTTGAAAAATCAGAACCCTGACAGCATGGGTTCCATTGCCTTGGTTTTTCCACTAGTGCGAACCCATCTGGAATGTCACTCCAGGTCCCATCTGCTGGGTGAGCCGGGCGATGAATCTCATCTAGATCTGTAGCATCAGCTTCCACATTGCCAGGGGTTGGCCAAGACTGTGGTTACGTGGGCCATCTTTGAATGTGGTGCCGTGGCTGAGGCCAGAAAAACATTTCCCAGTAAACAAAAAACTTCATATAAAATTTCTCTATGACTCCTTATTATGGAAAACATTAAACAACGTTAAAAACGTTATTTTGACATAAAATAATGTATTTTTCATTGCTGGGTGGTCAATACCTGACCACCACCCAACACACAAAATGATATCCTACCTAGTGTAAAATGGAGGTTTTGTGACATCGAGGAGGAATATTCTCACTGAACATCAATATTCGATGTGGATATTGGCCCACACAATGTCTGGCCATTGCACATAATATAAGCTTATGTTAGTAGCATAACACAGCAAGCACAAATGTGTACCCATAATATAGAGTAGTGGATAGGGCGTGATTGTGTGCATTTTGTGAGGTCAATGGCTCTATATATCATAGCTTTTACCCTGTTGTGTGTTCAATGGTTCTTTATATCATAGCGTTTACCCTATCTCCTGTCATATCTGCCTACCAAATTGCTACCACAAAGGAAACCAATGATAGCAGTCCATGTGGATACCTGGTGAGTGGGGAGGCAGAGCACTGTCATTGATGGTTTCCTGAATATGCCCAATAAATTACCTTTTTACACAACAGAGATAAACACTACCTATTAATCTAACTCTAGGCAGGATAACATTTGATCTTAATTCAAATTGATGACAGAGCATAATAATGGGAATCATAAAGGATGGTCTGGTCCTGTGTTAGGACAAATAAAAAACGATGTGTTTTAGGTTCCCCGAGGTTATATTTGAGCCCATTGTGGGGCTATTTCAGAGTCAAGGTTGTCATTGACATGTTGGCACTGAAGTTTATGGGTCAATTTCTGTGTACTTCTCAAGCCAAAGTTGAAAAATAAATCTTGAAAAAAGAAAATTCTGACATACCTAACCTAGATTTCAGACCATGTAACCTGAAACACACCTTTCAGTTTTTGCTAAATAATGCAGGGATAGTTCCATTTTTGCATATAAATTCCAGATTCTGAGAGAAGGCCTTTTGAGTTGTTGATGGTAACAGACATATCAAACGTCTTTAGACATTTGCCCATTACAGGCTAAAGGTCTAAATTCATCCTTAAGATTAAATAGCAGAAAGTCAAATGTTTTAAATCAGGGTAATCCATCACACAGAACTGTGCAGACGTAGTGAGGCTTTTCTACTTTGTCATGCAGGAAATGCTGACATGTACAAATACCCTATACATCATTCCTTCCACTTCCACTCTTTGATTCCATTATTGAATTCTACAAAGAGGAAATACTTGGACTTCTTGTCAGATGTTTGAAGGCAGTCATGGATTCCTTTAAAAAATATCTGTTGTTGCAACTGTAACAGGCAGCGGAAAACGTGTCAGCCCTGCAGGGAGCCGAACCCCGGTCCCTCCACTCTAGAGTTGAGAATTGAGAATGCTAACCGCTACACCACAGAGCTAGCTGCTTCTCCACTGCTTTGCTACAGTACTTGAGCTACCACAGGCGGGCAATGCGCTCTCCACGCACGCGCGGGCTGCCCCGAGCGATACATGCCCGCTACACAACCTAAAGAGTCATAGTATTTCATCCTTCCTTACTTTCTTTTTCGCTGGAACTTTGTCTGCTTCGATAAATGTTTGCGCCAGGTTTCATATCTGTCCTGTATGAGTACCAGGGCACTTATACCAGGTGCCAGTTGTAGGACTTTCCTGAGTTGTTGGTATGGGTCGAACGCCATATGCTGGTTACATGAAGGGATTTGTTGCACTGGGAATATTGCTGCTACTGCCACTATTATGCTGCCTGTGCTGTGAAACGTCTATTTATTGTATCCTCAGGGCAGTCCCTGCCTTACTGCCCTCCCCAGTCATCCATATATAGAGGTAACCAAGGCTAGCTGTATGACCACAATACACAGTTATAGGTGACACTAGACCCGGGGGGTAATATAACTAATATCCCAGGACACACATTTTAGGGCAGCAGTCTAATTCTTATACTCCCGGGGGTGTGCCATAGGCTTTCAGAAAGCACTCATGTGCCTGGGTCTGCTCCTGGCCTCCTGGTGCTATTGACCAGGGGCTGCCACCAATTGGACCTGAGGGACCACAAGGTGTAGCCAGGGTAGACGCATGTCTGGGATAAAGGGAGGGATACAGGCAGATACAGAAATGGGGATTGGATGGAGGGTTGGTTTGTATAGGCTTAATATTGATATATATATATATAGGTTGAGGCAGCAGACTGTGGGGTCAGTGCTGGGACTGATAGTACAATAAAATGGGTAGCAATGAAGGTACAGCTGAACATTTGGATCCAATATTATCTGTTCATCCTCCCCCTTCCATGTGTCAAACAACATCAGCTAGCATCATGATTGAAATACCAGCGAAACTACACCACAGGCCCTTATCAGTGTACTTTGTTATTGTGAATGTATTTTCGAAGATGATTTGATCAAATAAATACACTTATAAAACTCAAACTCAAATGACTTAAATTTCTCATTTTGTTGAAGAAATGTCAACCATATATATGTACATTATATTACTACATTAATTGGAGAGCAATAGCTTAATGTGGGGGCAGAGGGGAGGGTACACTAGGCCTGAATCTGGGAGAATAAATCCTGCAGAATTATATTCCCCCCACTGACCATAATTGGCCATTAAAATCAAATTTGGCCAAAATGATAGGCAATAAACTTAAATAGAATAGGTATGAAAAGATGCATGGTAACATCATTGATAGATTTTTAAAAGATTGAATCTTCGGTCCTACTTATTGGATATACTCACTTTAACTTGACAAGCCGGCACTGGTGCATCCCAAGGTAAACACAGCAGGAAGATGTAAATATGTGTGCCTAGGGCGCTGCTCCTTCCTACTGTGGACACAGAGCAATGTTAGCCACCACATGTCATACCTTAGGGATAGAGTAATATGGGCAATTACTTTGAGTTTACTTGATAGTCAGGAGGTTTGCTGTCAGCAGAAGTGACTGTGAGCAGGAGTTAACTTGTATGAAAATAGAGGCAAGAGAAGTGTTACGTGTCTATGGAAAACCAGGTAACGGATCCTTTACATCAGATCCCCAAATAATGACAACAGATTCCTAAATTGCAAAAATCCTCCAGCATAAATTGCATTGTTGGATTTTATTACTAATATCTTTCCTCTCACTGTAACTAGAATGCCTGCCTTTCCTCACTATTAACATAGTTAGAATATGAACAATTGTAGCCATTAAACCATCAGGGCCCTTACCTACTTTCAGGACCCCCTGGACAAAATCTCTTTCACGGGTCCAGCTCATGGAAATAGATTGGCATATACACTGATATTCCTAGGCTCCCTATACGCCCAACCTCTCAGTCACTAGTGCCTAACCTAGTTAGTCATTTTTTGGCTCCCTATACAATCAACCTAGGTCAGTCATTATTGCCAGGTTGGTCAGTACTGACCAACCCACCTTAGTCTTTTTATTTCCAGGGGGAGCCACTGAGTGGTCATGACAGGTGGCCCCAACTAGTGGTATACAAATACAACACACCAATGCTGAACCTAGGTTAGCCACTACTAACTGACCCCTCGGTCATTTTTGAATATAACTTTACCATTGTGACTAACACTCATATGACCAACCTAGGATAGTCTGTACTGACTAACCCTTTCAATCTAAGGATTTTCAGTGTAGTGCCGTTGGTATATTTGATACTTTACTGGATACATCATATAAATACAGCTATCCAACTAAACAAGATAGGTATGGGCGAGGATGTGTGAATTGGTTTGGTGGATATATGATTCATAAACATGGGTATATTGACATTATATTTGATCTCCAGGATGCTGCCTATATGGAGCAGCAGGTACCATAAACTTATAGACATGCAATAAGGTAAATCAAATCGGCACAGGCTAGTTCTTGTATGTTGGGGGGAACAATATGCCTCACCTATTACTGGCTGTAGTTTACTTATGGTGAGGATTATCAGATTCAAAACATTTCATACTACAATGCAATAGACAAAAGGGTTCAATTAAGCAACATGCAGGCCTTAAAAGATCAGGAGTTTCTGTTAAAATTATTTGTTTTAGTTTGTAAACATTGAACTTTACATTGTTTCCGTGAGAAGGATATTGCAACTACATATCCTGATACTGCCATAGTGTGTAATTAATATATGAAACAGGCTAGTGTCAGTAGTGAGTGCTCAATAGATTATTTATCATAGATTTTAATACATTATCAAAGCTAAAAGTCTACCAAAAGTCTGCAACAATGAATACCAATTATATAGATTTGTGTAATAGACTGGTGAGTGGGTGGGGCAGAACACAGTCATTATTGTCTTTGTACTCAATAACAGCACTATCAATCTAACTCCAAGCAGTATCATATTTCCCTATGGAGAGTAGGGCAGCAGGCCTTGATTTAAACTGATTATAACCATTGTTGAGCATTATAAAGGATGATTTTGTATTAGGAGATTAGCATTGCTCTAATCTAATGCATAGATCTAATGGTCAGGGGATCTATTCATCATAGCTTTTAAATCATTAGCTATGCTAGAAGCCCACTAAAGACCTGCCATAATGAATACCAGTTATAGGGATTCATGTAATAGACCGGTGAGTAGGCAGGGCAGAGCATGGTCATTATTGTTTTTGTCCTCAATAGAATTAATCTAACTCTAGGCAGTATCATATTTCCCTATGGACAGTGTGGCAGCAGATCTTGATTCAAACTGATGATAGCCTTTGTTGAACATTATAAAGGCTGGCTCTGTTTTAGGAGATTAGCAGCTTTAATGCTAAACAATGCACAAACAATGAAAAATGATAGCAGATCCAGACCCAGTGTAACCCCACGCCCCATCCCCAACACCAATCTGTTTGATATATCTTTTATAGGGACCTGACTTTCTTATTAAATGTTCCAGCCTGCCTTCACAAGCATGGGGCAGTTCAATCACTTGAACTTGAACAGACCACCACAGACTCCTAATTACTGTCTGCTCCCCCACTTTAAATCGCCCACGGTGCCACCACATACTGTAAATTACTCTCAACTTGCCTACAGTGCTAAGGTTTGTGTCAGGAAATTGTATTATTGGTAATATATGACCACAGGTGGCTGCCACGTATTGCAGACCTGTGAGGCTGTCTGACATCCGGTAAGCTAACTTCATTTTGTTAGTTCATATACTTCCAGCCAGCCGACCAAAAAGGCCCCAAGTGAGTTTCCATTTTAGTTGTCTGGCCTGCAATCTTAAGATAAATGAGTCCTCAGATTAGAGGCTTCTCTTGAACAGATGATGTGAGAACAAAGATGACGAAACATTAATATGTCAATGTCATAAATATTACAATATTACTGTAATTAATATTACAATATTTATGTCCCTACTGTTCTGATGGAGCTAATGTTGACAGTACAGATGCACAAACGACCAGATACACACTGTACATCAAGATTTGCATCAGTATATGTGCACTGGTTCATACTGTTCAGGGATAAATAGCTAACACACAACCGCTGCCACAAAGGAACGTCAATGAAAATACAACAAATATATACACGTAGCCATAACAAAAATAACTGTGCTAAAACTACACTCCCTGTTCTGTCAATACCTCACACTTAGTACTGAGCATGTTGTACCTGCTGCCTCTATATACTGCTGTTAAAACCAATTAATCATATCACAATATGGGCTGTGGTCCCCAGTTACCCACCCTCCATACTCACACAGGGGTATTTAGTGACAGCAGGGGTAGCTCTCACTCCTATTATTCTAATACAAGTACACAACAACGCTGTGCCCGGGGGTAAAATAACTAATGCCCCAGAACCCACGCTACACAGACACAGCCTTATTCTAATACTCCGGGGTGTGTGCCAGAGGCTTTCAGATAGCACTCCGGTCTTGGATGGATTGGCTCCTGGCCTTCTGGTGCTATTGACCAAGGGGCTGGCACCAATTGGACCTGAGGGACCGAGGGGTATGGCCAGGGTAGAGGCATGTCTGGGATAAAGGGAGGGATACAGTCAAATACAGAGGGTGGGATTGGATGGAGGTCTTTACAACAGACGGCAGAGGTCCCTGTTGATGCTGCATATTGATACAGGTACACACAGGGTGAGGCGACAGGCTATGAGAGTGTAGGGGCCAGTGTTACTTCTGTTGGACATTGTGTTTGCGAGCCCTGTCCTAAGGCTGGCTGCCTATATATAGCCGACGTCCGGAGAACCCAGTCAGTTAGTGTGTGTGACCAACTCCACTACTCACCTGAACGGCTAGATAAGGGGGGGGGGAACGCTGCGTAGTTGCCACATAGTGACGGAATTATGAACTAACCTGTCAAACCATGGATGGCAGCCCAGCTGCAGTGGAAAACTGTCTCAGGGGTGCCTTCTAGTGAGTACTAGGGGAAGTGGTCAAATAGGAACAGTACTGGTTGTACATGAGAAATATGCCATTTAGTAGTTGATGAAAACCTTTCGTTCACCCACAAGGACAGGGTCTCCAATGTTCTCTAGAGGATATATCATGTATCATGATCTATTATGTTTATTAGTTATGAAAGGTTCAATAGACTTCAACACAACAATGTGTATCAACTGCTCAAAGTTAGATAATCACTGATCTCAGAAAAAAACACAATGTCAACTGAACGGTTGAATTCTCCTTTCTCATGCACATACATTCCTTTAGAATGTATCAGACACAAAGAGGAAAGTATATTTAATGTTGTTGTAACATCTATTGATAGTCACATGCTGTAATATAACTGTAATTTGGATTTCCCTGCTGAGCTGGAGACCAAGACTTGTGCCCTTTAGTTCGTAATTTCACCACCAGGTGTCCTTGTTGCAGCATTCTCCCCCCCCCCCGCCCCTTCGGCTAGATCAAGATCCAACTTACCTGCTATTGGGACCGGACTTGTATCAAGTCCGAAGTGATTAGTTTTGACTTTGTTAGGTTTGGCTAAATAAAAATTATTCATTTGCAACCTGTACTCTGGAATCGAACTGTGTCGACCTTGTTCTTTCATCTCATAGCTAATCTAACGATCACTATTCAGACGGAAAACAAGTTCTTTACAAGAGCAAAGCTGGGATGGACAGTATAATGGATGGGAACTCATGAGGGGTACACTGGTATTCTTTGGCTCCCTATATGGCCAATCTCTCAGTCACAAGGGCCTAATCAAGTTGGTCAATTTTTGGCTCCCTATACAACCAACCTAGGATAGTTAATATTGTCAGGTTGATCAGTACTGACCAACTCACCTAAGTCTTCTCCATTTCAATGAGTTTTAGGCTATGTCATTTTTGAATAGCACTTGGTCATGCCTGGCCAATGTCCCTGTGATGAATCTGGGATAGCCACTTCAGACTAAGGGTCGGGGCATTTAGATTCTCTGTGTACGGCCAAACACGCTTCAGATAATTCAGCTCATCAATTACATTTATTTAATAATTCCGGAATGTCTCATGAATGATCTGTGAACCCAATTACCTTTAGAGCAAGAAGACAGTTCAGCAGCGCATTTTCCACCTTCTGTCAACTGGTTGGTCTCCGGTGCTTCCTCAGGTAAACATGAGCAAGAAGATGTAAATATTGGTGCCTGGGTCCCTGCTCCTTCCTACTCTGGACACAGAGCCTTGGGGTGTTAGACACCATGTGGGTGGATGATGCCTTAGGGATAGAGTGATATTGGCAATTACCTAGAGTTTACTTGATAGTGAGGATTTTGTGTGAGGTTTGCTGTCAGCAGAAGTGACTGTGAGCAGGAGTGAACTTGGTGTTAATATAGTGGTAAGAGGAGTGCAGCAATGATGGGTCTGATGTTGATGGTGCTGTATGGGCAGGCTGTGTCTGTGGCCACTGTAAATAGTTAGTGTAGGTACAGAGTAGAATCTGCTGTAGCTACATTAGCATGTAACCTAGCAGTGGCGTAGGAAAAGGGGGGGGCAGGGGGCCCGGGCACCCCCAATCACAGAGGAGGGGGGCCTGAATATGTTTGGGCCCCCCTTAACATTTTTCAGGACCCTATACTATAATACACATAATTCCCAAACCTTTCCTCTCTGACATAGGAAAAAGTGGGGTACAGGGATCTGGGCCCCTATTCAGGTTTAAAAGGGACTCAAATACTACTTTTCTATATAACTTCAATACTTATATAAGCATGTATATGCGCCATCATGCATAAAAGCTGAGGCTTAAAACTGATTGGAGTGAGCCCTCATGGGCCATGCCCCCCAATGAAGATTTGCTTCCTACGCCTCTGCGAACCAGGGCTGTCAGATAACTTGGTCAAGATATAAGAGTTCCTCATTATGGAACCATATTGGTACAGTCATATCAACCTTGGAAACCCCTGCTGTGATTTGGTGAAAAGTGATGTGATCCTTATTTTTGTACTCACAGTGTGTTAAATAGTATAGTCAGAATATAAACAATTTTAGTTCAAATAAAATGGCCTTTGTTCTACCGGGACATTTGTGAAAGTAGGCAGGCGTCCTAGTTGGGACCCAAAGGACCTTCTATAAATCTACACCATCAATAAAATATAGATATAGTGCTATTGGTGTATTCATAAATGACTGCATGTAAAGTGATGGCTATCTAGCTATCTACCTTAACCTTGTAGACATGGGCAGAGATGTCAGAGGGTGAATTGGATAGGTGGATATAGGAGGCCATATATGGTTATATAGACATGGTATCTGATATCCAGTATGTCTTATGAGGAACAGCGCCACCCTATACTCATAACTGTACACTAAGGTAAATCAAGTCAGTGCAAGCTAGTTCATGTATGTATTGAGGAACAGTTTACTGTACTTTTTTATCCTCCCTCCCATCGCGAAATCTAATATGTCTTGCATTGCAGCGGCTAGCGGTCTTGGAACAGAGTGTGTAGAAAGAATTCAATAGAAAACCGTAAATCTGGATTACTATTTCTTCAGCAGACTCAGAGTAACTAATCTTCTGATATATAGTGTCCAGGGTACCAGGCAGCATGGGTCAGGGGAGGCGTGTGGTCCAATCCTTTGTCCAGTTCACAAAGGCTCACCTCAATGCCCACCCCTGTCAATACTACTTAAACTTTATCAGAACACCTCAGGCATTGAATTATTTTTTATCTTTATTTTAAAATAAAGGTGCCCCTTTCATAGGCCTGCAATAGGTCTTCATTTCCCATTGCCCTAACCCTTTCTAATATATACCCACAACAGGACCTCTTTCTTCACCCATCGCCCTCTGACTACCAAATTACTAAACTCAGAATCTATTAGTCATCTAGTGCGGGTAGTAATAGCACTTTGGGTGAGTATAATTTGGTTTAAGCCAGTCCAGTTCCTATGACAGCCTTCATACCTTCACTATCCGATTTGATATTTCTTTACTTTAGCAGATCAAATCATAAGATGGGGACATATTAATCATTTCATATTTATTTACGTACCTTTGGATGGTATAATTACTGGTATTTTTTCTTTGTAGGCCTGGATATCGGTGTGCAATCTTGCTATTTAAAAATAAAATATAAAGCAAGTGTTTGTACTGACAATGATAATAAATAGGGGTATCTTTACAATTATATTGACCAATTTAATATGTAAACTACTGAAGAACTTTACAGAAAATATTCATGATTTCTGTTTTATGCTGTAGAAATCTTAATAATGGTCCGATTTACCAGCTCTATTCATTTATTTTCTTTAATTAATGTAAGTTTTCATGTTGTTAAATAACATTACGCATTAATGTACATTTGCTATATTTAGGTTATTTTTAAGCTGTTTTCTACTTAGTCCAACTTTACATTCTGGAGATACAATCACCTTGCAGTTACTTAGATTGCCTCAGAGGAGTGGAAACAAGTTGGAAAGTCTCAAACACAATGACCACAATATTGACAGACCTATTTAAAAAAGATGGTCTGGAAGGAGGCTTTTCCGCCCTGCACCTTTGTTTACTCCGCTCACTTCATTAGACTCTAATCCGGGGAGGTGCTTATTTTGTTTGGCCTTGTTCACTTACTTGGGAGAACGCTTAGTCAATTTTAGCTCCGCCAGTTACACCATCACTATTTACACATCTGTCAGGGTTCATGGGGATGGGAATCTGTGATCTCAGAGGGTCTCTAATTGGCAGAGGTCAAGGTTCAAGACCTGTTGGCTCTTGGAGTTTCTACCTAAACCCTGGGCTGCTCTATAGCGAGGAAAGGTGTCACAGTACAAATCCGGCCCCATAATATTTGTAAATAGTACCAATGACAAACGGTAATACTGTGCATATAATCAGTGGTAGGAGGCCTTAATTTGTCACAGAATCATAATCTGTTTTGGAGGGGGTCAATGTTTAAGGTCAAAGGTTGTTGGGCACCTGTAAGATTTCTCCTGTTTGTGTAAGTCAGTTTCCATGGCAACTTTAATTTAAGGGGTGAGGGCAATAAGCCTCAACACACATGGGCAAAAACTACATTTAGGTGAGTGCCACTAAACATCCAGATGCTTGACACAGTTAGTGTGATTGGCCTGATGTTAGCAGAAGACACAGAGGCAAGGCAGTGGGAATAAACATGGATATATGGGGCTCTAATGGAAAGAGCTTAAAAGGTTGGGGCTGTTCCTGAATTTAGGATATATGGGTATGGAGTGCTCATACTTGGTATAAGATGATTCCAATCGCCAACCAGAGCAATTCATCTGGAGTCGTAGCTTGAGATACGAGCAAGAAAGCACTATACTATATAGTACTGCTATAATTATAGCTACTGTAAATGTAGATATTTTCGGGTGTACACATTTTTGCGAATTTGCAGTATGGTAGTTGTAGGACTATACAGGATAATCATTCACTCTGTACATATTTCCGCGGATTCTAAAATGAAAATATGTACAGCACAAAAATATCTATGTTTACAGTGTTATATTTATAAAGTGGTTATTGCCTAACAATGGTTTGACAGTGTGTTTGATTTTTTCCACCTAACGGGGGGGGGGGGGGCTGCTGGACTAGAAATATGTGTATCTGCATCCCACTCTTGTTAATTAATGATCACTCCCTTATAAAAATAGTAGACACACATTTCTAATTGAAGCACAAAACCATTGTATTTGCTCAGTTGACTATTCAAACAGAATATTCCAGATGACAGCAGGCAGTGTTTGTTTTACTCATTGATCCACTATTCTGTTTGTACCAGATGCTTAGCTGACTGAGAGCCATCACCAATCCTCCCAGCAAATCGCGGTCAAACTTGTGCCCCACAATATTGGCCATGTCACTGTGTCAATTTCTAGCAGAATGACTGTGTCGTTGTGTAAATTTTTATATATATAAGACCTTAGAGAACAATCTCTGTGGGTCGATTTTTATCCCCAATTTTCCTGTGTACGTCTATTTTTAAAAGGACCAATTATGTCAAGACCAAACCTAACCAAAGTTGGATAACTTAATCATGACCAAACCTGACCAAAGTTGGCAAATTGGTCATGATCAAATTCGCCAAAAACCCTTAAAATGCAATTAGTTAAAAGAGTGGCCAAGATTTGCTAGTACCGGTCAGAGGGCAATGTCTGTGTCAAGGACGGAAATGGAAACTGTGTTTGAAAAGAAATGGGAGTAGAAAAGGCATTACATACATAGGGATGATGACAGGACATGCTGCTTCCATGTATAGTCTCCTTTATATTAATAGGAAGTAAGGGAGTGGTAATTATCTAACAACAGGGGGGGGTCTGTGGGTCAAATGGTTTCGGTCGCCCCCTCAGGCAAGTTGAAATTGAGCACAGCCAACCCCTATAATAGCGCGCAGGGTTTTCGCTAAAAATGGGTGCAATTTTGTTGGTCCCCCCTTCAAGGGGTCCAAATTTCTTTGGTCCCCAGGTCCCATCCAACCAACGCCCTCCCCCCCCCCCTGTGTTGTTAAATTTGACCACTCCCTAAGGTGACACAAATTGCTGGCTTCTCATCTCTGGATGCAGATTAAAAATCGAAATTTCGGGAAAGCCTTTTTGATCTTTTAATGAAACATTTGTTGAATAGTAGACAGATATTGACATATATAAAATTAAAGCTTATACAGTCACCGAATGCAGCAGGGTCGGATACTTTGTATTTTGTGGATCACCCTTATCTACTGATATATCGAAACGTTGATTGAAAAAAGAAATCATTTTCTGAGTAGCCTAAGCTTCAAGAGAAAGGTGCAACTACTGCCGTGCTTTAATTTGCCTGCAAAATATACGGAGGTGATTTCAAACAGCAATAAGCCTAATGTGTCCACTAGACCGAAACAGGTCTATGGCAATAAGGTACAAAACACACAGAGACAACCCCATCTAGATGAGCACCACAAAGCAGCCAGGTACTTACCACTGTTAGTGAGATTGGCCTCATGTTGGTAGAGGCAGTGAGCAGACAGGGGGAATAAATATGGGTTAGATCGGGCTCTAATGAAATAAGGCCATAGGGTCAGGGGTGTGCTTTGACTTAGGATGTACACAGTACCATATATACAAGTCCTAATACATGTACAACTATTTTTATCAGACAAGTTTGTGAATGTCGTACTATAAGCAGAGCCTGCAAGGCGAGGCTGCTAATTCACCATACAGAAATGGGTCTCTCGAAGTGTTAAAAAACAATATGATACCCTCCCCCCTTGTTCTCTATTCACATCAAACCCTGTTGGACCTGTTGTTAATAAGGTCCCACTTCATCACTGCTTGACGTGTGTCATGTTTGCTTCATACCCTAACTAAAACAATGTCTGGCTAATCTTGCATTAAAACATTCCCCCAGGCTTACATCCCTAACCCTCTAAGGGTGGCATATCACTAAATTTGTCATCATTATCTACCAATGAGGTCCGGCGAGTAACTTACCAGTGCTGCACTGGTGCATAGTGCCGGCCCTTCAGGACTGTCTCAATTCAGGCAGGGCTGCATCCATGCAACATGACGTTTGGGGACATTGTATTCATGCAACATGCCACACTTATTAACAACCCTGATATCACTGAGGCTCTTGGCGAGGGCATATTAACATTATGATGATGAACAATCCTAATAATTATGATCGTCCAAACGCAGCCTTGGAATAATAAAACATCAGGAAAATGAGGAGATGAAAATCAACAATATTCAGTGTACGCTTAGGTGAATAGCCCTTGTTTTGTCAAGACGGGTATTTAGATGACCTCCAATTGTCGCCATCTTAGGCCTTTTCCACTTGTGTTTTGAGATTATTGTCCGATCGTCTCCCCATAGTCTCCCCACTCTGACCACTTCATTAGAGTTTAATTTAAAGCTGTTGTTTGTCCTGTTCACTCAGGGCAACATCCGGCCAATCTCTGTGTGACACGACAAAGTGACAGACCAATTGTTTTTACACACTGATCCAATCTGGCTGAGAGGTCCTTGGGAGTTACATTAGTATTCTTCTGTTGACAGTTTTAAAGCTTTGTCGGATGGAGATAAATGGCAGATTATGATGTTTCCGGTTGCTTTTCACAACACCTTTGTGAAACAGACGCCTTGACCAAAGAAGAAACTGAACCAACTTTATTTTAGGGTTGGGTTACCGCCGGCCGAGCGGAAAGGGTCATTCGGGCGTATGCCGTTTCGGAGTTGGACAGTCCGTTTCGAAACGGACTGTCCAACTCTCATTGCGGCCTCCTCGGGTTGGAAACGGACTGTCCAACTCCTCTCACTTACTGACTACCTGGGAGTTCATCAGAGTCTAAGAAACGGACTTTCCAACAGTAAAGGTCAAATCCCACAACGCGAAAAATGGGTGAGAAAGTATTGATTATTGACATAAAAACAAGGGGCAACTGTTGCTAATATTGTAAATAGAAACACTTGCCCCATGATCTCATGCCTCTCCAAATCCAACTGTGGTCAATAATAAGCAAGCAAGTGTTGCCTACAGGACTGGTTAATGGATCTAGTTGAGGGGAGTTACTTCATGGTATGATTCGTCTTGATTATCTCCTCTCAACTAGCCTAAAGATATCTGGAGTGTCCTCCCTGTATGAACCAAATCATTGGCATATTCTAATAAGCAACATAGTTGAGCATAATCAGAGCAAAATACCTAAATGTTTTGATATTTTATTCATCATAATCACAAGACCTAAACAAAGGTTATAACCAACATTGGGCTTGTTTCAGCCGATATAATCAACCAATATTGGCTAAGTGGTCAGGATTTCACAACAAACTACATTTTTCAGCCCTCATATGCGTTGTGGGATTTGACCTTAAACTGTTCATAAAATCACATAATGGCATATATGCGTTGCATACACAGTACCATAAGGGTCCCTAATGTAAATATTTCAATCAGACAATTATATAAATATTGTATCATCAGCAGGGCCCATAATCATAAGTTGAGACCGATAATTCACCATTTATGTGAGCATCCATGGGAAAACTAGCCTTACCCTGCAAACAAAATCTGAAGCAGAACTCGTGCTATTCTCATGTCAACCCTTAAGAATTTTAGAACGTTTTTAGAAGGTTTTCTGAACGTTTTTGGAACTTTTCATATTCCGTGGAATTTCTGGATATTTAGAAGAGTAAAACTCGAGAAATACATGTTACCAGTGAACATGTCACTAGAAACGTTCAATCTTCTTGACAACCTCCCATGTCTCTAGGGAAATACAAACGTTTCTAACTTGTCATTCTTGAGTTATGTTTGGGGGGTATGAACCCCTTGCATAAGGCTGGTTTTTCTGTGGACACAAAGTGATCTATTATTGTGAATACAACAAGGCCGTATGCACACATTGGTTAAATAGGATAACTGCCACCCACAGGTTTTAACAAGACTTCAGCTTGGCGAGTGCCATGGCTATATATAGGGTATCATCTTATCTTATTCATCAGGGGTCAAGTATGGACTCGTCAAGCTGAGGTCCTGTTAAAACCTGTGCTGTCACCACTCAACACAATAGTTCTTCTACAATAAACTGATTGGAAACATATTGAACAACATTTACATTGCATCTATCCTTTCAGTTCTGACCTACACCACGGATATAATTTCTTAGTGTCTTATATGGTCAAGCTGGGCTTGCCCACATCGGGGATTTGGTACTTATTGTCTGGGCTACCATTGGAAGCCCAGATGAGCTCAGCCCACAAAGCTCACTATTTTAAATAATACATACGCATCTGTGATTATACTCAGAAATGACAGCCTTAAGTATAGTTTTATTATACAAAGTGGGTTAGATACTGACTGCATCTAGGCACTCAAATATATGCAAGCTTGTATGGGACTATCTACTTAGCCCAGGACAAAACTATGGTGGGTCCCATATGACAGCCTACAGGGATACCCATACGGATTTACTGGTGGGATTTGACACAGTGTCTGATGTCCATATAGATATTGCACTAAACAGCAATAAAGCAATTTTCAGACCCTCTCTTACAGGATTTTAAAGTGTGGCTATTAAATACGCATGTTGGGCTTATACGCCAGAATTTATGGTAGGCTTAACTGGTACTTATCATGTACAAATTGTACGCAAATCTGTACGCAAGTATGTTATTTTCTCACAAAGCTACGGTGACATCTGAAATGTTTGATATAATGATGTAATGTACGTTATCTTTATCTTACCATGAAGAAATCTGAAGGCAGGTATTTGTAAATTATTGTAAATGTTCAAATCTCTACTGCCCTAACATTGTAAGTACTTCATTATAAAATGTATTAAGTTTAAGCTATTTAATTTGACTTTAACACAAACATTGAACTATCACAGTTACCATGAAGTCTTCCAGTTCAGCTTTCCAATGTCAATTATTTTCAAGGGCTTAGAAGTATCCGACTACGGGCTCAACAAACCGATGTAGCCTTAATCTTAGTATGGGTAGAAGTGCATTTCAAGAGTAGCACATTTTAGTCAGTAGCTGATTTCCTCTGTAATCTTGTGCCATTGACTTATAGTGTCCTGTGTGGTTGATATGCTAGACCAGGACTAGAACCACTTCCTCAGGAGGGTAACCCTCATGCACTATTACCTATTTAACTGACCTGCATTTTTTGAGCTAGCATTTTTGGCTGTCATCTCCTAATTGAGCCAACCATTGTGTAGGACAGAATTCCTTGAAATCATTCTGAGTAACATACAAACAAACCATGTGCTCGTTTTTAAGGCTTTCAGTGGTTTATTCTTCTTCTCCAACGATAATGATAAAAGCTATGGGCCTCACACTGCAATAGTTGTTCCTCTGGGCCATCCAGTTTCTTAGGCTACTTTTTGGGGAATAGGGGGATATGACAGTCACTACATTCAAGTTATAGTACAAGGACGGCATGATACCTAAATGCATCATGCCCTTGCTTGTCATGATGCATGAATGCAGCCCTGGCGAGTAACTCAACCATACTGCATTCAAGCATCATGCCAACCGTATGGGGTTGAGACATTCCGAATGATGCACCAATGCAGCACCAGTGAGTTACTCGCTGGGCTGTATTAGTGCATCATGACGACAAATGTCATCTTTTAGCGACATCCGTCCTTAAAGGGGTATTGCCAACACGGTCTGTTTCTTTATTAACCCAACAGACACTTGCCATTCTAGGTCAGACATTGTGATATCTCGAACAACACCCTGCCATGGTGGACGCTGAGCCAGCAAGCGGTCAATAGCGACCTTTAGGGAGTGCTCATTTTTTTAACAAGGGGCAAGGGGTGGATTTTTTTGCAAGGGCGCTGACATTTTTCTGGTCCCCCCTGCAGAAGGCGCCTTTCATATTTTCCCATCGCCCTGGTCGAGTTCAGAGCCCTCTGTTCTATATAAATGTGAAGCGTTTATGCTCAAATTTGTCACCAAGATTCTTTTGCCCCACCTTCAAATCCACCAGCCCCCCCCCCCCCCATTGTAAGAAAAGATGACCACTCCCTTAGCAAACTCGACACAGACAGGAGGTTCCTACAGTGCAAGGGGCAACACTGCTACACTTAAAGCAAGCAGGATCAATCAACAAAATAAATGGCCAGTAACAAGATTCAGACCCTATATATATAGAGGGGCCATCCACCAACCAACTCTGCCAGAAATACCAATGCCTTGATTACAAAACTGGAAATCCTAGTGTCATTATCATAATAATAACTATTAACATTGTATCCATGACGGCTGATCGGTGCATATTCAAGTTGTATATGGATGTTTGTACTTTATTGGGGTTTAGACTTTTAGGGAGGTAACCAAACTGAAAGTCTCAACCGATCCAAATATAAATTTAAAAGAAATCCTATAAGTTATAGCAATGTCATTAACCAAGAGAACTAGGGTGTATCTCACAGATGATAGCAAAGGAAAGTGACCCATGCATCTTTAGCTAAAGTTTATGACAAAACACTGTTGGACATTATTAGATGGAAAGAATGGAAGTATAATCATTGTCTATTTTATCATATATTGTACATATAAAGAATTATAATTGATTGTTTAACCCTAAAACTTTATAAAAGTGGGAAATCTCATTTTGTGAGTAACGTATGTGGGACAAGAAATCAAATCATCGTATATATAATGAATGTTATATATTTGATAAAAGAGAATAAAGATGTATATTATATAAAAGTCTGCTTTTGTCTGTTTAATGGAAGTGCAGCTTGGACTGCATGAGGTGCAATACCACCTTTAATAACCCAATAATATTGTAAGGTTTCAATTGCTGGTTAAGCAGTCTATACAAAAACTTTTTCACCCTGCGGGACATTCGGTCCTGCAGAAAGTTCTTTTTGCAGGCCCGGTTTCATTTTTGCAGGCCCGGATATTGGCGTGCAATCTTTAAGATTTAAGAATTAAGTATAAAGCAAGTGTTCATACTGATAGTATTACATGAATAGGGTTCCTCAGTATGCTACAATAACATTAATCATGAACAAATTTCGTCCGACCGAAGGAATTACGGCCGATTCTGTCAGTGGAATACTCCCTTTATTAGCAAGCTTGGAGGTCTTAATCGATGGATTTTTCATAGACAACTCACCAATTAGCTGACAATAATCTTTACCCCTCTACCACTATGTTTCAATTTTTGGCAATCTAATTTTATAATCGCACACAGTGATGGAACGATGAATAGCCACATTCCCTTAAATAGACCAAATTTACATTTTACCCTTCCCCCGATCATAGTGGCTTATTGAATTTCGTCCCATCCCCAAAGAAACGTTATTTAACATCAAAATACGTTTTTTAACGTTATATAACGTTTTGCCATGATAAGGAGCCATAGAGAAACGTTACATAAATTTTTTTGGTTTCCTGGATCTCTGGTAATAAATTATCCGTCCCTAAAGATGATGTTTGCTTATTGCTTGATTGTGTGCAATGATCATTGCTATGTGGTGCATTGACTGGAAAATTGCTCTCTGATCCACAGAAGTGGAAGTTGATTGAGTGACATGCACACAGCTATCACTGAGCAGTTGTACTTCATGACCGCCATTTTGTAATCAACACATCCATACTCTGGACAAGGTAGACATGCAGCATCAAGTGTGAATGACAGAGAGATTGCATGTTTTACTGTTTAACTTCTGTGTGGTGCAAGATTTACATTATAAATGCCTTTTATCTCAGGGGTGGGGGACACTCCACACAGTTCCAGTTGTAACTATTTGTGTGAACATTACCCCAGGATTGGTACACTTATGACGGGGTGTAAATCAACAAATATAGCTCCGTTCCCAGGGGGAATTGGGCACACAAACATAAATAATATGCCCTTACTATCAGTCGAAATCCCCCAGTGGACGGTGGCCATAAGCTGTGGCTATCTGTAAGACTGAGAACAAATTGAGATAAGCATATTTATTGGTTTTTCAATGTTTCTCTTCGATGTGGTTGGATCTATAGGGAGAACATTTGGATCTATGGAAAGAAATTTACCCACTAGTGGTAATCAAGGGTGTAGGCTTATTCTTCCTAGGTCCCAAAAGCCAATGGTGCCTAGGAGTGCTTTCCGTAGGGCAATTGCTTGATGGAACATGCTTAAAGCACCATATACAGAAATAGAGGACTTAAAGTCATTTAAAATCTCCATAAAGAAAGATTATGACACTTGTTTTATCTGAATTGGATATATCCTACAACTAAGCATGCATAACCTTCAAACTTACATATATACAATGCTTCCCTCATCTCATCTCATCACTCTCATTTTTATGAATGTCATGAACAATTATGTGAAATTTATGTATTTTAGGTTTGTATATAATTCATATGTGTGAACAAAATGTGTACGTCATACCCAAATCAGAGAAATTATTGTTAATTATGGCATGAAAGGGGCCCTAGCAGAGGCAATGGAACGCGTACATGCTAGGTTGATGCAATTACTTTTGTAACTGTTATCTTTTACCAGAATAAAACACTTTAAAAAAAGACAAAAAACAGTAGCACGGGAAAATTTACAATATCAGAGTTATTTGGTATATAATTATCTCAATACACATTTCTGGTAAAAGAAGTCACAGGCTGATTAATTTGTTATCTTAACTGTCATTACATCCTTTTTTCCCACATCAAATACAAATCAATTCTGTAAAAGTCCTTTCATTGAGCCTCATACACTCCCCCTCCCCCCCGCAGCCTCCGAGTTCTGTGTGTATAGCTAGATAACCTGCCTTCCCATTGTTGCACCAGCCCAGGACAATTCACATATTGCATTGGTACAGAGAACATAATATTGTCATTCAATCCAATTCAATAAGGTTTGCACCCCTTTAAGGACCACATGAGACCTTAATGCATTATAGTCTAGGTCATCATGCTGCATGAATGCAGCCCTGGCAAGTAATTCTCTAGAGCCTCCATGGTCTGTGTGTACAGTTAAAGCTGCTGTACTACCTCAGATATATAGATAGTTCAATTTATGCATAGTTGTTAAGAGTCTGCTTGTTGGAGTGTACTGGTGGCATCCCAACTCATTTTGTGTCTTTTAACCATGCTAAATTTTAGGAAATAGATGAGGAAAAATAAAATACTTCCAGCATTCTATTCAGCACTTAATTATATCAACAAGGGAGTGCCATCTACTGGGATGTACCTGTAATAGTACTAGACTGTGTTTGTGAGTTGAGCAATGGAAAACCTCCATGCTCCCCTCCACTCACTACTGCCACCTGATGGCTTTGGCCAACACTAAATAGCCAAGCCCCTACAGAATATAAATAGTAGTTGAGATTGGAGCCTGTCTAACATGAAATTAAGACTTTCTACTCAGAATAAATGACACATTATAAGAGGGAAAAGATTATACAATCATCTGAGAATCAAATGAGGAGAATGTAGGTTTGAGAGTGGGAGGAGGTATAGCAGCTTTAAATAACCTGCCACGGCAGTACAGCACCAGAACATCTTACACATTGTATTGTAACAATAATAACATTCAATCCCATTCATTGACATTTGCCCTGAGCTAGCCAATCCATCAGTCTAAGTATAATAGTGTTTTATATCTGTTCTGTTTGAAACGCTGGACCGGCTTATTGTATTGGATATTGTCCTCTGTATGTGCTGCTGTATTTCTTTTTTCATTGAGAAGAGTGCAATAACAAACAGTACTACTTTCCTAAAATTGCAAAGGTACTGCATTGAAGATAAGATAACATATTGTAATATCAAACAGTTTTTAACAGACATTTGTCACCAAAACTCACTTTCCGAATTGTAGGAAATCACCCGAGACAACTTACCAAATCACCCGAGATAACTTACCAAACAATAACCATAACTTAATTAAGGATAGGCTTTCCCCTCCCCTTTCTTTGCAGAAACTACACTTTCAATGAGCTCTAATTTAATGAGTTTTTGTCAGAACATCGCATAATATATACCATTATGACCATATATTATTCCCCTTTCAAATTAATTGGATTTTAAGAGCCGTTGCTAGGGATGGAATGTGAATGGAACAAAAACGTTCTTTTTTAGGTTACTTTTCTTTTAACAGCCATATGGGATGGAAAATCTTCAAAATTAACATTTCTGATGATTTGGCTGTTATCTAGACATGATTTACTAGAGAACGGTCCCTCAGTTAATGGATATATCCATTATTAAGGTCTGCAGAGCTGTTCAAAGTAAGAAAATTGGGAAAAGATGGTGATTTTTCGATTTTATTGATTTTTTTCCAATTTTCTTACTTTGAACAGCTCTGCAGGCCTTAACAATAAGAATTTCCATAAACTGAGGGACCGTTCTCTAACAAATCATGTCTAGAAAACAGCCAATCCATCAAAAATATTAATTTTGATTATAATCCACCCCAAAGGGCTGTTGAACGAAAAATAACCTAAAAAAGAATGTTTTTGTTCCATTCACATTCCATCCCAAGCAACGGTCATTCTAATGCAAGGAATTTGAAAGGGGCATAATATAAGATCATAATGGTTTTCATTATGTAATTCTCTGATGAAAACTCATCAAATTATAGTCAATTGAATATTTAGTTTCTTCATGGAAAGAGGAGGGGAAAGCCTATCCTTAAATGAAATAACTAACCGTCCTCTGCAATACAGTGGCAACTGAAGATATTTGAAGTAAATCGATTAGATACTTTTTCCCTTCTTTCTTTAATAATTTACGTTTTATTTCCAGCAACCTTACAGACACTAGACAGCAATGCCCATATTCTTGCACTAAGTTGCCATTGAAGGGTTAACAATGCATTTTTGAATGGATAAACGAGCACAGTCATTGCAAAAACTTTTTCGGCATGCAGGACAGTCGGTCCTACAGCTGGCCAATTTTGCAGGACCGCATAAATTACTGCAGGACCAGATACCAAAATCAAATTTTTCCATAAATATTAGAGTACACTCTAGAACCTCTATTTTCAGTTCTAGTTGGAATATTTGAAAAATTCTTTCAGTTCCGGAAAGCCAGAATGTGACGGACATCAGGTCCTTCAACACCAGTCATTCTGCCTGACCAGAGCCATTTTAGGCGGACATTGCTACTGTCTGGCAGGATTTGGCACAGACTGCGGGCACTAAACTCCTTCAGAACATCTTTCTCCAAATCATTCACATTGATCAGTGTTATCGCACGATCCTCCAAAGTGATGATTCATGAAATAAGCTGTAGGAAACTATATGGTCCTGAAAAGATTAAACTGAAATCAATATCGCATCTTCTACACGCCCTTATTAGTCAAGATGCATGGATACAGCCCTGGAAAATAACTCACCAGTCACCCTACAGTTTTGAGACACTCCTGAGGGTTCGCATGATACACCGATGCAGCACCAGTGAGTTAAGGTCTGCTTTGGTGCATTATAATGACAAATGTCATGTTTTAGTGACATGCCATCCTTAAAGGGTAAACAGATAAGACTGAAATCAATACTGCATCTTCTGCACTCTGCCTGCTTAAGGAAGCTCACGGACCCACCTATCGCCTCAAGGCTCCTTGGCACCAGAGGAGAGGGTGACATCAGAATATATCCCTCCAGAGTTAACCCTTTAAGGACGGCATCATGCACTTATACATCATTACCTTGGTCATCATGATACATGAATGCAGTCCTAATGAGTAACTACCAGGACAGCATTGAAGTAACATGCCTACCCTACAGGTTGAAATACTATAAACGTAGATATGTCCACACTGTGCATATTTTCCAGATTTTTAAAAATCGGCAAAAAATAGGTTCAGAGCGAAAATTTATATATTTTAGTCGTATTACTACAACGTTAAAAAAAACACGAATTTAAATACATGCGAAAATGCATTTTTTAGCAAAATCACGAAAATTTATACACGCGAAAAATCTACATTTACAGTATTCCAGAAGAGTTGGCATGATGCTCCAATGCATTGGTGCATCATGATGACAAATGTCGTCTTTTAATGACATGCTGTCCTTAAAGGGTTAATCACACTGTTGTAAGCAGATACAGAATTAGATTTAATCCTATCTCTGCTCTTCTCCTGAAATCTATCTCTCAGCAAGATATACTGTTGCATTATTTCTTGAAACTGCTGCGGAAGGCATTGATTCTCCCAGAGTGGCATGCACTCATTTTCCAAGAAATGATTACTGAAATGTTTCTCAGTAGATATGATGAACGTAACAGAGGGATTAGACTAATCATGCACACGTTGACTTAGGGCTATGATGAAATAATATCAGCCGTTCTATTACAGACAGAGCAGAGAGTATTTCACACACTGCTGTGTACCTACATGACGAAAGGCTTATCAACAATTTCTACCATAATATATACTCAATACCTCTATAATCTAAAACATTTGCTTTTAACCTATCCCTTAACATATTTGAATCGAATAATAGTTGTATAGATATATATCCTAGAAGTCCTTGGGATGATACGCTGCCTTTTGGTGGAGAAGGAAGTCGTGCCGGAGAATCTGATGGGAGATGGTTATTCACACTCTCTTATTCCACACATAGCCAGTTCTCTATTTACTCTTAGGGAGTGGATGAGGTGCTGGACTAGATTTGATTCTCTCACCCCCAGCCTGCCAATACAACTATGGTGTGTCGATGCATCTATAACAGCCATCTCATGTCCTGACATCAATATAAGGAATCACAGAGACCAGCAGTGCATGCACACACAGCCAAAAATAGTTTCTCATATCAAGAAAATAAGATAAAGAAACTCGTCTGGCAGACAAATGACTAGTTTTAGGAAATGTATTTGTTCTTGAAACTAGTTATTGTCCACCAGGCGAATTTATTAATCTTAGTTTATTGAGATAAGAATTATTTTTGGCTATGCACTAACGATTTTCTCTTCATTTTTTTCTCCTCATTCTCCATCCTCATTCCATGAGAAGAACCACAAGTGTGGTGGATGAGAGCTGGTTCAATTAGCACAATAATATCATGTCGATTGGACTCCTAATCGACTTCTAATCCTATCATTATGCCAGCAAATGGGCTGTATCTGATATATGGTAGTGCAGAAAGTGCTTGGTCTGGATGAGACACTTACACATTGTGTTTTATGTGCTGTATACACATATAGACATTGTAAACTTAATATAGCAATAAGTATACCCTCAGTGGTGCGCTGAAATTCACAGGTAATGACAAACTACTCAAAAACCTATACTATATGGTGAGTTTGGCCTCATCAAATGGTTCTGAACCCAGTGAGTAGTTTGGCCTCATCATCTGATGAGGTTTTCATGATTGACTCAAAATGATGAGCTCAGTACATGAATTTTGCTACGTTGAGCGATGAGCCTTATTATTTGATGAGTTTTCATCATCAAATTGTGAAAAAAATGAGCTCATCATCATCAATTATTTGATACAGAAATAAGGTAATTTATTTCATGGTGAATACGATCTGTCAATAATAAACCGTTCCTGAGGGTAGCGTGCAATAACCATGGGCCATATTGCACGCTGGGGCCATATTGCATGTTCCCAAGGGACGTGGGAGGTGACTATGGGGTCGCCATAGGGTCGCTACGCTGCCGAGGGTCACGTGACATGCCCAGAATTCAAAATGGCGGCACAACGGAAGTAAACAAACACTGCAGAAGTAAAGAAACATCGTGGAACTAAAGAAACATAGATTATATATGTATTTCATATCGATGTACCCTGAAACAAATACAGAGCGTCACTTAAAAGTGACCTCTTCAGTGGTTATTGCACTCGTGGGGATCCTCCCGTTCTGCGGCCAGCGTGCAGAACGGGAGGACCCCCACGAGTGCAATAACCACAGACTCAGTCACTTTAGCGTGCAGCTCTGTCTATATATTCTTAGTGGTGTCCTGGACAAACCTCCTCATGGGAATGAATCAGTTATTAGACACAATGAGGATATTTTTCTCATCCAACACAGCTACATCATATTTAATGGCTCCCATTCAATATAGCCCTTCTAGTACTTATGCAAATTAACTATAGATCATAACACAAAAACATAAAATCTTGTTTCAGCAGCACAATGCAGCATACATGCAGAATTAGTACCCTAATGACTCCATCTGTCCATGTTACTTTGTATTTGTGTACCCTGAATTAGTATATAAACTGAATCTTGTGAAGGCAACATTATTTAAGAGAATCTATATGGAATAAATGTACATATATGTTGTAAACTACTAACCCTCACTGGATGCATTGTTAATGTATTTGTAGTATATTGGTTTCCTCTCATGACCCCATCTGTCCATGTTACTTTGTATTTGTATACCCTTTGGTCCTTATTACGCTGTCTGTATTACGCAGACATGGGTGTGGCTTGTCGTTGTCATGGTGACACGAGTGTGCATGGTCAGACTTACAGTAGGTGCCGCCATCTTGATCCCCTGGGGCGTCTCCCGTGACCCTTTTTCCACTTCCAAGGGCTTCAACACAATAACAAAGTGACGCATCATGAATGTATTTAGTGTGTGGTGGATTTGACAATGAATGGTAAATGATGGAGACAGTAATTGCTAATTGGAATGTCATCTGGATCACTTATCTGCCTTTTACTTTGGACACTAACAACAGAGGTCTGCTTTTATTCAAGAAGTGATGTCTCATTTCCTAATTCAATTTACATCTTATGACTAAAATATGGCTCAAGTTATATTAGAGGAAGATAGAACTATTTCAAAATGCATAGTGACAGATTCCATTTTTGATTCCCATGACAGAACTCAAATGCTCATGCTTGCTGTTGATGGCCATGAACCAATATTTTATTGAAACCAACATCCATAACAGGTTTTCCACTTACATTATGATAAGTCTCCAACATTTTCTTGAAATACAATGATATCTCAAAGTACATGAGAAGGGAAATTCAACTATTAGTCAATGCTGACAAAAGAAAAGAAAATCTCCTATCTTCTTGGATGGAGAAAAGGAAGCTTGATATTTGGCTCGTCCCATGCTCTTTAATATACATACTGGAAGGCAGCTTGAATGTATACAGAATATGGACATGGTCTGTCTAACATCTAGGGCTTTTATAGTTGACTTCTGTATATAAAGTGCATATAGTATGTCTGGATGTCTACTCTTGTCAATATCTGACTGTATATAAAGTGGACATCATGTTTGACTGTCTGCTATGGTTAACTTCTGCATATAAAGTAGATGTAGAATGTCTGATAGTCTGATCTTGCTAGTGGACAAAGTCTGTTATGATTAAAGACATTTTGTGCACAGGATAGTTTGTGCATCTGCATGCATGTATTCTCCACGATGCCTTAGGCTGTAGGGCGAGCTGTGCCCAGAATCGACAGCCAATTTCTTAGGGGACAGATATAAGACTGTGCATAGGGAGCGTTGTGTCCCGAATCAGCCGCCATTTTCTGAGGGGACAGATAAAATAGTTGTTTTTTTTGCGGAAAGCCACTCATCTATGAAAGAGAAGGCTAGATGCACAGCTTCTTCGTTACCCGGTACCACGGCAGGACGGCAGACATTAGGCTTGGGAGAGTGAGAAATTTTCACAAAAAATGATACTGAATCTATCAAGGTAAATACATATTTCCAGATTCATCTGAGAATTTTTACTAGTATTTACAAGGTAAAGTATTAAGCAGCTTATTTAATTTATAAACAACATGTTCATGCTACGTGACAAGAGTTGGAGATCAAATAATTACCTGACAACTCACCAATGTCTTTTGGTGTAGAAAGGCAACAAGGTGATTTAGAAGCAGGACAGGTCTGGAGCTGTGTGTTGATGGTATAGACAATGATAAAGCAACCCAACATAATGAAGGCAATCTGACTAACAGAGGAAAAATCACAGACATTAATTAATGCCCACCCAGAAAGATACAAGCTTAATGATAAAGAGAAAAACCTCCTGCTCAGAGGAGGGCTGGAAATCTATGAGAGGGTTTTAATCTCACAGGATAAACAGCACCCAAAGGCCTACCTGCCCCTCAGAAGTGTGGCTTATTTGACAATAATGCAACTTTTTAATGTGGAAATAGAATAAAACATTGGTATCTGGGTGTGAGACAACATTACCATTGTCTCTAATACAAGCATACAGTCACCAAGCTGACCATAAATTATAAGGAGATACTGGAGATTGACATCTGGCATTCCCCTTCAGTTATCCTCATCTATTCTGAGACAATGGATTCACACAGTATCCTACTGCCTCTTATCAACACTATGAACAGTGTAGTTGGAGCTCCTCCATTGTACTGCCAGGTAGTAAGGATACAGCATGAAGAATGCTCCTGTTATCTAACAAAAATACATCACTATCCATCCTCCCCGCCCACCACTATTTACACGATACTTGGCCCCAGAGACAGGCCTAATAGTAGCAGCAGCTGGTGCACGAGAACCAATCAATCTAGACTACATTTAATTGGGCCGAAAAAAAGAAAGTGTGTTTCAGGCAACATGGTTGAGAAAATGCTGATATTTTATGTTATTCTTTTATGTTGAAAGTGCTTGGAATGAGTTTTGAATCAGCATATTGCCTCCAAGGTCATCAGAATGACTCATTGCAACAAGGAAAATCATGAAATTGTTGTATATTCTTTTGAAAAGCAGTTTCTTGAGGTCAGGTGTGGGTCTTGTTCTTCCTAACTGAAAATTTGCTGAAATCTCCAAACATATGAATATCTTATCCAAAAGAAACCAACCCAACATCAGAAAAAAATGGACGACCCTTATTTAAATCAAGGGTTAGATTGCCTGAAACACCTCCTTTCTATACCTATGGTTTCTTTCTTCTACCTTGTTGTGCTAAAGATTCATGGAAAATTTACTGTTTTTCCGCACAGCATATACTAATTGATAAAATGTTGAAATTGGAAATTAATTGGGGACATCATCTGTTTTAGTTGAATGCAACAACACTGAAAAAAGCTGGAGGCAGGGGTTCGCCTTTGTCTAGTTCATAATTCTGGGAACATTTTTGGAAAAGTTGCCATTTGATATATTTGTATGTTCTACTGCATATCATTACATAGCTCTACATTGCCTTTTCAAGGCCGCAAATATTACAAAGGTCCTTTCTATCAATAGCAATGAATCCTATTGTCACTTCATGGTTTTAAACAACTGACAGCAACATCAAAATGTAGCTTTGTGTAAATAGTGGCACACATGTATGCAATGAGTGAGTGGTATGATCTAAATGGAAGTGTGATGGTTGTAGAATTAATTGGATAGTTCTAGAATCATTGTAGTAAAAGGTACCCCCAGAGATACCTATACTCTGCACCCTAGGGAGGGTAGTGATCATGTAAGCCCACTGTATGACCGTGACAAGGCTCGAGTATTGATACAGAATACTTTGTGACAATGCTGAACACTGGCTGTGTTAAATGTTTTTTGGTGAATCATTCATCAGGGATGACATAAATGACAGATACAAAGTCGAAGAAAAGGAGAGGAAGGAAGAGAGAGAATAAGACAGAGAGTTAAACACAGGCACATGGCACATAGAGAGGGCCGCCCAGCTAACAAGAAAACGTTATTTTACGTCAAAATAACGTTGTAAAACTTCATATAACGTTATGCCATAGTAAGGAGCCTTGGAGAAACGTTATATAACGTTATATAACGTCATAACATGTTGTACAAAATATAACGTTTTTTGTTTACTGGGCGGGGATTAGAGGAAAGCAAGGAAATGGGAAATGGGGGACTACCATAAAACTTCACGTATAAGCCTAACTCGTGTATTAGCCACACCTAGACTTTGGGGATATCCTATAAGCCTCACAGGGGATCTGAAAATTATTGATTCAGTACTGTATTATACACGTAAAAACTCTCTTATTAGCCGCACCCTAACCTTGGGCTGATCCTATAAGCCGCACTCGCACTAGCCGCGGCCTATACACAAGGTTTTACAGTAGGAAGAGAGTAAAAGAGTGGAAATATGGGATGATGCAATAACGCAGATTGGTAGTGATGGGGATGGCAATGGGATGTATATGTCAATTTTCTACCTCACTGGTTATACCATTAGCCTAAAGATCAGTGTCATAAGTCTAGCAGTAATCTGCTGTGGAGGACATGGAACCACCATCAGTGAGGATCTTACTACCTGATGGCAGAAACAAACGTTTGTGTTGGAACGTTTTAAAACGTTTGGAAATGGTTTGGAAACAAATGTTTGTTTGAGAACCTTTTATAACGTTTTTGTAACGTTTGGAAATGGTTTAGGCTATATAACAACACTGGTATAATCTTGATGCATGAATGCAGCCCTGGCTCCCCATGGCTGCATTGATCCATCACGGCCCTATTATGTGCCTGTATACCATCCCAACTACTAGAAGGTCAGAATGATAGACCAATAAAACCTTTAGGAAAACGTTTGCAGGAGGTTTGCAAAACATTTATAAAACGTTAAAACGTTGAAACAATGAAAAATGTTTGCAAAAAATAGTTTAATAAACATTTGGAAAAGGTTTGAAAAAAGGTTTGGAAAAGGTTTGGAAAAGGTTTGGATGACTTTAGATGACCATCTAAAGCCAGACTGAGAACCGAACCCAGGGTCTTTAGATTGGAAGTTCCAGGCTCTCCTTCCTGAGCTAATGAGGCTGATCGCTGAGGGACCATATAAGCCTGAAGGAATTCTTATCAAGCATAGCCCATTTAGCCTCCAGTCCCAGGTACTAGCCTATGTAGCTAGTGCTGTCCTCTCGTGGCACTAACTATAGTGCAGGAGATGCCCAGCCAAATAAGAAATGCACACAGCCAAAAATGATTTTCTTATTCAAGAAACTAAGATAAATAAACTCGCCTGGCAGACAAATTACTAGTTTTAAGAAAAAAAAAGTTCTTAAAACTAGTCATTTGTCTGCCAGGCGAGTTTATTTATCTTAGTTTCTTGAAATGAGAAAATTATTTTTGGTTGTGTATGAAATAATAGCACACCAGTTCTTAAGATTTCCACCAGAATCTGTAGTGTAGGCCTAGTGGTTATGATGCCTGCTGTGCAGTCAGAGGATTGGGAGTTCCATCCCAGAAGGTACCATGACTTTTTCTCGAAAAAAAGTATAGGGGGCCTAGTTATTCTTGGGGGGGGTTCCTTAAAATTACATTTTACCCGTAGCCTAATTTTCACATAGAGAGTAACAGAGGACTATGGTATTATAGCAGCAACGTCCATTCTAAGACAAAAGTTTGTTTCCAAACCATATACAAACGTTTTAAAACGTTCTAACACAAACGTTTGTTTCCAAACCAAAAACAAACGTTTTAAAACGTTCTAGAAACGTTTTTTGTTAGCTGGGTATAAATCCAACTGTATATATTGTCACATTTGTTACTAGCCTGTATGTTTCCCTGAATATGGCAGATGAATCAGCGTTTTTCTACACCTTATGAACATTTTTGATTTGATATAAATCTAACTGTAAACATATTACATTTGTTACTGAACCAGTGTGGTTCTGGGCTTAAATCCCTGCCGATAACTATCCTTGTGAAAAAAGAGATATAATACTTATCATATAATAAGGAAGGTATGACTCTGCAATATTGAAATAAACTGACTGTGATCCAGATCCAATGTAAATCCCCACCCATCTAATACCTATATCCAAATCCTTATAGGAATTATACACATTTGAATGATCAATGAGATATTTGGAATCTAAATTATAGACCTCTTCCCTTACTATAAGAAATAAGTGCAACAGGAAATGAGCACATCGTATATCCCTACGAGGGATACTTGATGTGAAGATTCCTATATTGACAACATTTGACAATGCCATATTGTATTTGGATCCCCTTGTGGCACCTGCCACTTATCTTGATGATTTATCTGAGTCTACTGGTCACAGATGTGCTTTGTCTTATAGATATTGAAGATCCCCAGGTCACTAGCAAGCTGTGTTCAGTTGTTTTTGTATAAAATGGTTATATGCATAGCATAAATCTTTGCATGGAGGGCGTCAATTGCTTATTATATTGCCATTCATACCTCGTAGTCCAATATTGAAGGGAAGATTTACAATTTTTTCTATTTGGACAATACATTTTAAAATCCTTTATGCATAATTGTGTCATTGAAACGGCTTGATGGAACATGCAAAAGGGTAATGACTCACACATATCTCTGCTTCTGTTCAACATAGAAACACAAAAAGTAGCATCTCAAACCGCTCAAGGGTGAGCGCTCGACATCTACCTGGACTTCCTCCATTAGGCCTGTGTCCACTAGCATATATCAGGTCGTTTGTCATCTGTCAAAATGTGAATTTGAATACAAATATGAAATATATGTTTTGTCTCCCTGTGGACACAGCTGGACGACAAAATTTCGCAAATACAAAAGTGGGATAGCAATCTGCAGGAGTCAAAAATTGACGACAAAAAGGGGCATTTGACTATTTAACATTTTTAGTGCAGTAATTGGACAATATGCTCTTTATTCTATTGTAAAACCTTGTCCATGTTAGCCCAGGCAGTCTGGGCAGTAATTTAGCACGCCTAATGGACACACCGCACCTGCATTTAAAGTAGAATATATCTAGGAAATATTTGTCCAAATATGCACATATTACTGGACGTCAAACAGGTGCAATCATCCACTTTCCTTGTCGTATAGTGGACACACACTTAATAGAAGGCACATACTGCCCAGACTGAATGAATGAATGATAAAACCTCAGACAGACAGCAGCGGCTGAGGCTGATAAAGGCATTGCAGAGGTAGAGACTTTCTTTATAATCCATGAACAGACTCTGATAGATCTACTTTGTCATGTGCCACAAGTGTTGCAAGGGAAGAATAACCAAGACACGCCAGCCATTCAATTTTTGTTCATATCTTTTCCTAGATATTCCACAGGGAGGATGCAGTATACAACCAGTGGTGACAGAAGGTGATGGGAGGAGACAGAAGGAGCAGGGGGTGTACAATGTTGGAGGATCATTGCTAGGAGTTGCAGACATCCCCACAGATTTTTTTGGGGCATACACCCACTCTCACTGTCAGACATTAGTGTGGCTGGATGTATTTTTGGTTTCTATGGTAGAACAACATACGGTTATTCTACATTTACCTGAGGTCAGACAGATAATTAGGTGTCAGAGTTTGTTCTTCCTGACTAAAGGTTTGCTAAAATCTTGAAAAACATCAGTTTTTTCACAAAAGAAAAAAGAAGTAATCCCCAAAGTGGGGAAAGAATGCTAGGGTCAGCACTTTTTTCAATCTAAGGTCAGGTTGCCTGAAACAGACCTTATTTTTTGGGCCTAACAAAAGTTACCAATGTGATATCAGTACCTATTTATGGAAAGAGTCTTGGCAATCGTCTATATCTCATATTATGATTCACGGCTATTGATATATGCCTGGCTGGACTCATAGAGAATGATGTACAGTGGCCAAGAGATATCTACCTTAAGGATCGAGACTTGGGCAAACATATCAAAGGGTGAATTGGATAAATGGAACTAGGAGTCTCATGCATGGTTTTATAGACACGTAATCTGGTGGCCAGAATGCCTGCTATGTGGGACAGAGGGGACCATAGACTCATAAAGATGCAAAAGGCGAAGTCATAAAATACATAAACCCATGTTAT
Source organism: Harmothoe impar (assembly GCA_947462335.1). Lineage (NCBI taxonomy): Eukaryota > Metazoa > Annelida > Polychaeta > Phyllodocida > Polynoidae > Harmothoe > Harmothoe impar. The sequence goes on from OX381709.1 coordinate 82,938,148, forward strand.
CTAATATTAGGAATCAATATCCAGGACACATTCTGTGACCATCAAGTCTACTCCCTCCAATCTCTAATCCTATTACCTTTTAACTGCCTGCCAAGGGTCAAGGGTCCCTGAACTGAAGGTCAGGGAGTCCAATTGAGAACTATAGACTCAGCTTACACCATTTCTCAGCAGAGTAACTTAACATGACTTTTGATGTAATGTTCACATATAGGAGTATGGGGGAGGAAGGTTAATGCTTTGTCACAATAGCTCGTTCCTACAGCATTTCACAATTTGCTAGCTGTGGAATCACTGCTTTACAAAGTCAGGATTCAGGACATTACTCTAAAGAGTTAGGACTTGCCACAGTTATGTTTTTATGTAAAGTCAAAAACCACAAGTATCCATCTCACACAGGACAATATTTTTACAATGAATTATAAGACCATGTGGCTCCCGCTGCATGCTGTAGACTGTGTCTCACGAACTTGGGCCAATGTTTTTGTCTCTGACCGGGTGCCAGCTCTGACCGGGTGCCAGCTCTGACCGGCCTGAATAAAAACGGGTTATTTAGGGCGGATGATGATAAAAATGGGCAATTAATTACTAGTTTAAAGAGTTATAACATCCATTAACCTTTTTCAGCCAAATTCTATCTAAATCTGCCCTAAATACCCCTTTTTTATATAGGCCGGTCAGAGCTGGCACCCTGTCAGAGATGGCACCCAGTCAGAGCTGGCACCCGGTCAGAGACAAAAACATTGGCCCAAGTTCGTGAGACACAGCCTGTAGTGCATTAGGTTTTTGTGCATGTTACTATGTGCGACCTGTTAGATTGAGATATGGGAAATACTAGTTACTCTTAGCTCTGTCACCAACTTGAGGAATTACATCCTGGCCAGAATTTGAAGACAAGAAGTGGAGAAAAAGAGAACACACTTTTTAGTTTCACTCTTATCAGTTTCCTCATAGCGTCACATTACACAAATCTTACAAGTGTAGTCTACTCAGAACACCAAAACTGCAGCCACTTCTCACTGATATCTCACATGTCCAGTTCCTATTATTTACCTTACAGCTGTAAGGTTGGGTGGGGTGCCAGTAGCTAGCGAGCCAGCCCAGTATTGCCATACTGGGCTGGTGAGAGATCCCAATGTTTTGACTGTGGGTGAACTACAGAACCTCATTACAGACAAAGTAAAAGGTTTACAGGGCCAAAGAAGGTTCCATGCTTATCCCTAGACATTTAGCTTTCCATATTCACTTAGATATGTGCCTGTTTGTTAATAATATGATAGTACACCAGTGGTTTATAAGAGCAATCTTCTGTTCATACTAGGCCTGGCACATAGCAGGACCCCCAGTGATTAGAACAGGGTCTATCATTGACTGTACATTCGTACAGTTAATTCCAAATTGACTAGGGTGCCAGCAGACACTGTCCACCTCTCGCCCCAACCCTTGGCAATACAACTGTGTCTCTGCATACATACAGTCATGTATACAAGACATGTCATGGCATCCATACACCAGCCAGCAATGTATGCACACACACAGCACAGTGTCCTTTTTTCTGTTCCTTCTTATGCTTCTACTTTCTTTTCATGTTTTTACCCTCACCACCCGGACCTTATAACTATAGTTAATTGTCTGGCTGTCACGCACACATTAATTGACCTAGGGATAGGGTTCTCCATTTCTGTGATCAGGCGAAGATATTTATCCTTTTCATGCATTTGCATACACTAAAGTATATGTAGACAGTGTAAATGTAAATAGGCAGCTGTCAGTTATTGTAAATATTTCCCAACCAACAAGTCTCATCTCAAATTCATGATGGAAAGACTTTTGTATGAGAGTAAGACATGTATGGGGTAGTATGGGTGTACCATAATATTATCTGTCGATAAGGTCCTTCCAGGGTATATTTTTATTCCTCCTTTTGTCATGGTAAATGTCCTATTGACCACATTACGAGCTCTTGGAAACAACTCTGTAAGTCATACATTGTAAGCTCTGCACCTTGGATCTATGTGCGAAATAAAACCCAAAACTTGTTAAAAAATATGTTTATAATATAAAGACAAACCAAGTTTATAAAAGCATTGGCACTTACTACCAGCCAACCCACTCATAAATCCAATGATAGGTACGGAGAATGGCAGGTTATCATAGTATGTGGGAATGGAATAGCTGGGACAGGGAGAGATTGCTGCTAGGTGCATATATCCATGTTGGGATCAATATTGGGTACTGAACTCTTTTGACATTATCATGATATTGATTTATATGGGACTTTTCGAAGGAGGATTTCCTAGGGCAAGTGAGGAAGGAAAAGGGTTCAAAGCAAGCTGCTACTTTCAAATAAGTTCCCTTGTTCCATAGCATCTTCCAGATTTTGTAGAATTATATTTTAGTGTGTAAAATATTTATCTTTTTTGAGATTTTAGCAATTTCTAGTCAGGAAGAACAAGCTCCAACCCCTTTATACATTTAGGGGAAAATCGTACCTACGTACTCTAATTCTTTGGACCATGTTGCCTGAAACACACTTTTTTTGACCTAGGGATATGATTGGGGTTAACAGCCTTCATATAGATCGGGTTGTTCAATATGGGAAGGGGGATACCATATCTATCCTGGGTGCTTATCAGTGGTAGTATAGCCTGTGATACCCATGGCCACAGCATACTGCTGTGGGTATACTAGGATATTTGTGTCTATAAGCTCCGGCAGTACCACAATTACCTTGGCTGCTTATCTGTGCAGGGTGCCATACAGATAGGATGGTACCCGGTGATGTGCTCATAGGAGGGTCACTGGGTGAAGGCAGTCAAGTAAATGGTTGAAAAATCAGAATCTTGCTAGTATGGGTTACATTGCCTTGGTTTTTCGAATCCACCTGGAATGTCACTCCAGGTCCCATCTGCTGGGCGAGCCGTGCGATAAATCTCATCTGTAGCATCAGCTTGCACATTGCCAGGGTTTGGCCCAGACTGTGGTTCTCTGGGCCATCTTTGAATGCTTTACTGTGGCTGAGGCCATAAAAACATTTCCCAGTAAACAAAAAACTTTATATGAAATTTCTCTATGGCTCCTTATTATGGAAAACATTATACAACGTTAAAAACGTTATTTTGACATAAAATAATGTATTTTTGTTTGCTGGGTGGTCAATACCTCACCACCATCCAACACACAAAATGATTACCTACCTAGTGTGAAAATGGAGGTTTGTGACATTGAGGAGGAATATTCTCACTGAACATCAATATTCAATGTGGATATTGGCCCACACAATGTCTGGCCATTGCACATAATACAGGCTTATGTTAGTAGCATAACACAGCAAGCACAAATGTGTACGCATAATATAGAGTAGTGGATAGGGTGTGATTGTGTGCATTTTGCGTGGTCAATGGATCTATATATCATAGCTTTTACCCTGTTGTGTGTTCAATGGTTCTTTATATCATAGCGTTTACCCTGTCTCCTACCATATCTGCTTACCAAATTGCTACCACAAAGGAAACCAATGATAGCGGTTTGTTTTGAATACCTGGTGAGTGGGGAGGCAGAGCACTGTCATTGATGGTTCCCTGAATATGCCCAATAAATTACCTCTTTACACAACAGAGGCAAACACTACCTACTAATCTAGCTCCAGGCAGTATCATTGCTTTTGAACGATGTGTCAGCGGATCTTTATTCAAACTGATGACACACTTAATAATGGAAATTACAAAGGATAGTTTGTTGCTGTGTTAGGCCAAAAAAAAAAGGTGTGTTTTCGGTTCCACAAAGCTGAACAGGGCTGACCCTAGACATTTTTATCCAAAGGAAAGAACGGTTATATTTAACACTATTTTGGGGCTATTTTAGAGTTGATGTGATAGTTCACAAGTCAAGGCTATCGTCAGCAAGGTGGCACTGAGATTTCCATTCAATTTGTGGGTAAACTTTGATCTTAAAAAAATCAAAATTCCGACCGACCTACCCTAGATGTAATCTGAATCACACCTTTCTTTTTTTGGCCTGACCACCCAGAACAGCAGCCGAGATGCTAAATAATGCACAAACTGGCAGGAATAATTGCATATTTTGCATATATATTCCAGATTCACATCTGCTTTTGCTACAGATACAGATCCATTTTACATCATGTTTTCTGGTTTGATCCGGTTTGCTTGTTTTTCATATGTTAAATGTTGCTGCCATCAAACTAATTATTAATGGCTGTCAACATAAATGAATGCACTGTATATGCATGTTCCAGTCTGCCTTTTAGTTGTTTATGGTAAGATACATATCAAAAGGCTTTGGACATTAGCCCTTTACAGGCTAAAACTCTAAATTGAAACTCATGATTAAATAGCAGAAAGTCAAATGTTTCAAATCAAGGTGATCCATCACACAGAACTGAGCAGACGTAGTGAGGCTTTTCTACTTTGTCATGCAGGAAATGCTGACAGGTACAAATACCCTTTACATCACACTTCCACTTTCACTCTTTCATTCTATTATTGCATTCTACACAGAGGAAATACGTGGACTTCTTGTCAGATGTTTGAAGCCAGCATTTCTGGTAGTTGTGAATTCCCTTTAAATACAACTGTTGTTGCAAACTAAAGAGTCATAATATTTTATCTTACCTTTACTCATTCTTTTTCACTGGGACTTTGTCTGCTTCTTTAATGTTTGCAACAGGTTTTGAATATCAGCGTGTGTATATATCTGTCTGTATGTATGTCTGTCCTGTATAAGTGCTGGTGATAATCAAGTCTCCAAATGGCATCAGGGCGGGTTATGGGACTTTCCTAAGCTATTGGTATAGGTTGTAGGCCAGATGCTGGTGAGAAGAGGGGATTTGTTGCACTGAGGATACTGCCACTATCATACTGCATATGCTGTAAAATGTCTATTTTTTGTATCATATTACAGCTTTTTGATCGTTGCCTAACTGCCCTCCATGGTCATCCATTATAGAGGTAACCATGGCTAGCTATATAACCACAAGTACACAGTTATAGGTGACACTAGACCCAGGGGTAATATAACTAATATCCCAGGACACACATTTTAGGGCAGCAGTCTAATTCTCATACTCCCGGGTGTATGACAGAGGCTTTCAGAAAGCACTCCGGTCTGGTTTGGTCTGGGTTGGCTCCCGGCCTCGTGGTACTATTGACCAGGGACTGGCACCAATTGGACCTGAGGGACGGAGGGGTGTGGCCAGGGTAGAGGCATGTCTGGGATAAAGGGAGGAATACAGGCAGATACAGAGATGGGGATTGGATGGAGGATCGGTCTGTAAAGGCTTAATATTGATACATATATATATATATATATGTATGGTATCTGACTGGATAACATTAATATATTTGGGAGCAGCGGCAAATGGTAGTTCCGTATATGTCACCCAGGGGGAGCCCCAAGCTGGCCCCACCTGCCATATCCGCCCACCGCTCGGTGAGTCTTTGGTAGTTAGCCGTTGAGTAAGGTTCAAATTTTTAGCCATGAAGGTACAGCGAAACATTTGGACCTAATATTATCTGTTGATAATCCCCCTTCCATGACTTTTATTTCTCATGTTGTTGAAGAAATGTCCATCGACTCAGTTATGCACCAGGGTAGCATTGATTCATTGTGCACCATGATGGCAAGTGTCATCTTCTAACGACATGCTGTCTATGTGGGTGGGTGAGCAGAAGGCTTCTTGTTTTAGGCAATTGGTAATATTGGTAAATTATTTAGGGTGTTAATAGTAGTATGGATATATAGGTATAGATGCTGTTAGCCGACATTTGGGATTAGCAGAACTTGGTATTAGGATATAGTGGCTAACAATAATGTATATCACTTGATAATGATGTAGCCTATTTGTAATATGTAGAATATCTTTTTAATACACTTGTAGAAATCACAGTATCAGCATTGACTGTAGGTACTTTCAGTGTAAAATTGAATATTGAAAGTATTGCTCTAATCTAATGCATAGGTCTAATGGTCAGGGAATCTATTCACATAGCCTTTTAGATTATCAGCTATGCTAGAATCCTACCATGATGAATACCAATTATAGGGCTTCGTGTAATAGACTGCCCAGCTAACAAAAAAACGTTATTTTACGTCAAAATAACGTTTTAAAATTGTATACAACGTTATGCCATGATGAGGAGCCTTAGAGAAACGTTATATAACGTTATATAACGTTACAGAATGTTGTATAATGTTTTTTGTTTACTGGGTGATGAGTGGGCAGGGCAGAGCACAGTCATTATTGTTTTTGTTCTCAATAGAAGCACCATTAGTCTCACTCCAGACAGTATCATATTTCCCTGTGGACAGTGTGGCAGCAGGCCTTTATTCAAACTGATTATTACCTTTGTTGAGCATTATAAAGGATGGACTGACTCTGTATCAGGATTTTAGCAGCTTCAGTGCTAGACAATGCACAAATTATGAGGAATAATAGCAGATCCATGCCCAGTGTAGACTCTTTCTCCCCCAAGCCCAGCACCAATCTGCTTGATTCATCTTTTGTAGGGACCTAACTTTGTGTTATTGTTTGTTAAATGTTCGAGTCTGTCTCCATAGGAATTGGATAGTGCGATCACTTGAACTTGAACAGTCCACCACAGACTCCTAATGACTGTCTGCTCCCCACTTTAAATCGCCCACAGTGCCACCACATACTGTAAATGACTCTCACCTTGGTGACAGTGCCAAGGTATTTGTCGGGAAATTGTAACGTTGCTAATTTATGACCAAAGTTGGCTGCTAAGTATTGCAGGCCTGTGTGACATCCGGTGAGGTAACTTCATTTTGTTATTTTATATACTTCCCGCTGGCTGACGAAAAAGGCCCTGAACAGACATCTTACTCCTGTGTCTCACTTCTGAGTCTCAATGTATCTCAAATATCTCAATGTCCATTTTTGTTATAGGAAAAGACATGATGTGGGCTGCAGCCATTGTAATCTGTTTACTTTGTCATCTTGTACATCCTGTTTTCTCACATCAAATACAAACCAATTCTGTAAAGTCCTGTCATTGAGCCTCATACACCCACACTCTTTCCCACATCTGTGTGTAATGCTAAATAACCTGCGACGGCAGTACAACACTAGCCCAGGACAAGTCACATATTGTATTGGGGAAAAAAATATAACACTGCCAATCAATCCCATTCAATGACGTCTGTACCCCTTTAAAGGTGGCATGGTACTTTTAAGCATCATGCCCTAGGTTGTTATGATGCATGAATGTAGCCCTGGCGAGTAAATCATTCAAGAATCCTGCAGACTCTTCACAGGTGATACACTCCTGAAGGGTTGGCATGATGCACCAATGCGGCCCCGGTGAGTTACTCACTAGGGCTGCATTGGTGCATGATGACAACAAATGTCATCTTTTAGCAACATGCTGTCCTTAACGGGGTACAGAGCTAGACAATCCATCAGTCTAACTACAATAGTGTTTGATATCTGTTCTGTGTAAAGCGTGGGACTGGCTTATTGTATTGAAAAGTGTCCTCTGTATGTGTTCATATTGTTAACAAACAATTGTCACCAAAAGTCACTTTCTGAATTCGTTTGCATCCAAAGAAATTCAAAACATTTGGAAAACATTTCTTTGTTAGCTGGGTAACAATTTATTTTTGAATGGATAAACGATATAAAACATATATCTGGAAATCATTCATATCAGTGTAATTGTGCAATCCTACAAAGTGATGATTCATGAAATAAACTGTAGAAAACTAGATGGTCTTCAAAAGATTAGACTGAAATGTCACCATGATTCATGAAATAAGCTGTAAGAAACTATATATGGTCCTCAAAAGATTAAATTAATGTCGCATCTTCTGTATGCCCTTAACAGTCATGATGCATGAAAACAGCCCTTGCAAATGAGTTGCTCATGCAGTGTCTGCTCGATGCACCAATGCGGCATCGGTGAGTTAATTGCCAGGTCTGCTTTGGTGCATTCTAATGACAAATGTCTTTTAACCACATGCCATCCTTAAAGTGTTAAAAAGATAAGACTGAAATCAATACTGTATTTTCTGCACTCTGCCTGCTTAAGGAAGCTCACGGGCCTGCCTATCGGCTCTGGGCTCCTTAGCACCACAGGAGAAAGTGACATCAGAGCACACTCTGAAACATATCCCCCCAGAGTTAACCCTTTAAGGACAGCATCCCAGTGAACAAAGAACGTTTTTTAACGTTCCGAAACGTTTTCATGTATAACGTTATTTTACGTTATATGTAAAACGTTAATTTGCGTTTTTATATGTTCAATAAAAAACGTTTGTATTCGCAACGTTATTTTAGGTTATTTTACGTTGTTTAAGGGCGAAATCATTTTCAACCTGCAGGATCACGGGTTCTGCAGGTCTTGTTTGTATTTAACATGATTTAACATTCAGAAAACTCCTGAAGAAACCTCTAAACGTAGATTTACATTTGATAAAGACCACTTTAGAAATAAAATAAAATAAGGCACCTATTTACAAAATCCCTGCCAGGATTCGAACCTACGCGAGTGATAACCTTGGATTTAAAGGCAGGCTTCTAGCCCATGTGGCCACGAAGCCAACATAACTCTACAGGGTCATAGGTAACCTGTATCAATTAATACCCTATGCTTTCAGCACTGCTACATCTGCATTTAATGAGCTTTACGCGGTTGCTAAAGGTCCCGAATGATTCCCAGTAGCTTGTATAATCGAATACAGCGTCTACAACAGTAATTCTCCAGCAGTACAAAAATAACAAGACTATAAGTTATACTAGTATAAGGCATATAGAGGGCTCAAGAGGGGGCGGGGGTGCTGTGTCACTTGTCGATTTTAAGAAATGCCAATGTTCCTTGTCGATTTTAATATAAATGTCTTGTCCCTTGTCACTAACACTGTAAAAATATCACTAGTTCTGATATCACTTGTCGATTTTAAGGAAAACCTATGTCATTAGTCGATTCTGAGAAATAGGTATTGTCCCTTGTCACGTGGGTCATGTCGATTTGTCAAATTTTACCTGTCTGGGGCCCTATATAGGCTTGGCAAAGTTAGAGGTACAGCTTATACATGTACCTGTGTTTAGTTTATAAGGGAGAATTTACTGTAGTCTTGTATGGCCATTCCTTGCCTACGGATTCCCTATATGTAAGAATAGGGACCTTTAGCAAACCACGTAAAAGCTTATAAAACGCAGACGTAGCAGTGCTGAAAGGATAGGATACGTCTGCGTTTAATGAGCTTTTACCTGGTTGCTAAAGGTCCCTACTAAATCAACCTGAGTGCAGTAAAGAAACCTATATGATCTTACATTAATCCATATAGGTTGATTGTCATAGGGGACTGCCATTCTAGCTCAGGTGGTAGAGCGAGGCACATTCAACCCCAAGGTGGATGGATCGAATCTCAGAGCAGCCCACTTTTATCCTCCCATTGGAGACTTTTCCATCACAAAGCCATTCCAAAAATAACGTAAAATAACATTTAAATAACGTTGTTTATTATAACGTTTTGTTATAACGTTAATATACGCAAAATTGAGTCAACGAATTTGCGTAAAATAACGTTATTTTCCCGTTTTTTTCAAACGTTTTCCAGCCCTTCAGGGAACGTTTTCCCAACGTTATATAACGTTTTCTTGTTCACTGGGATCATGCACTTATACATCATTACCTTGGTCATCATGATACATGAATGCAGTCCTAATGAGTAACTACCAGGACAGCATTGAAGTAACATGCCTACCCTACAGGTTGAAATACTATAAACGTAGATATTTCCACACTGTGCATATTTTCCAGATTTTTAAAAATCGGCAAAAATATGTTCAGAGCGAAAATTTATATATGTTAGTCGTATTACTACAACGTTAAAAAAATCACGAATTTAAATACATGCGAAAATGCATTTTTTAGCAAAATCACGAAAATTTATACACGCGAAAAATCTACATTTACAGTATTCCAGAAGAGTTGGCATGATGCTCCAATGCATTGGTGCATCGTGATGACAAATGTCGTCTTTTAATGACATGCTGTCCTTAAAGGGTTAATCACACTGTTGTAAGCAGATACAGAATTAGATTTAATCCTATCTCTGCTCTTCTCCTGAAATCTATCTCTCAGCAAGATATACTGTTGCATTATTTCTTGAAACTGCTGCGGAAGGCATTGATTCTCCCAGAGTGGCATGCACTCATGTTCCAAGAAATGATTACTGAAATGTTTCTCAGTAGATATGATGAACGTAACAGAGGGATTAGACTAATCATGCACACTTTGACTTAGGGCTATGATAAAATAATATCAGCCGTTCTATTACAGACAGAGCAGAGAGTATTTCACACACTGCTGTGTACCTACATGACGAAAGGCTTATCAACAATTTCTACCATAATATATACTCAATACCTCTATAATCTAAAACATTTGCTTTTAACCTATCCCTTAACATATTTGAATCGAATAATAGTTGTATAGATATATATCCTAGAAGTCCTTGGGATGATACGCTGCCTTTTGGTGGAGAAGGAAGTCGTGCCGGAGAATCTGATGGGAGATGGTTATTCACACTCTCTTATTCCACACATAGCCAGTTCTCTATTTACTCTTAGGGAGTGGATGAGGTGCTGGACTAGATTTGATTCTCTCACCCCCAGCCTGCCAATACAACTCTGGTGTGTCTATGCATCTATAACAGCCATCTCATGTCCTGACATCAATATAAGGAATCACAGAGGCCAGCAGTGCATGCACACACAGCCAAAAATAGTTTCTCATATCAAGAAAATTAGATAAAGAAACTCGTCTGGCAGACAAATGACTAGTTTTAGGAAATGTATTTGTTCTTGAAACTAGTTATTGTCCACCAGGCGAATTTATTAATCTTAGTTTATTGAGATAAGAATTATTTTTGGCTATGCACTAACGATTTTCTCTTCATTTTTTTCTCCTCATTCTCCATCCTCATTCCATGAGAAGAACCACAAGTGTGGTGGATGAGAGCTGGTTCAATTAGCACAATAATATCATGTCGATTGGACTCCTAATCGACTTCTAATCCTATCATTATGCCAGCAAATGGGCTGTATCTGATATATGGTAGTGCAGAAAGTGCTTGGTCTGGATGAGACACTTTCACATTGTGTTTTATGTGCTGTATACACATATAGACATTGTAAACTTAATATAGCAATAAGTATACCCTCAGTGGTGCGCTGAAATTCACAGGTAATGACAAACTACTCAAAAACCTATACTATATGGTGAGTTTGGCCTCATCAAATGGTTCTGAACCCAGTGAGTAGTTTGGCCTCATCATCTGATGAGGTTTTCATGATTGACTCAAAATGATGAGCTCAGTACATGAATTTTGCTACGTTGAGCGATGAGTTTGCCTTATTATTTGATGAGTTTTCATCATCAAATTGTGAAAAAAATGAGCTCATCATCATCAATTATTTGATACAGAAATAAGGTAATTTATTTCATGGTGAATACGATCTGTCAATAATAAACCGTTCCTGAGGGTAGCGTGCAATAACCATGGGCCATATTGCACGCTGGGGCCATATTGCATGTTCCCAAGGGACGTGGGAGGTGACTATGGGGTCGCCATAGGGTCGCTACGCTGCCGAGGGTCACGTGACATGCCCAGAATTCAAAATGGCGGCACAACGGAAGTAAACAAACACTGCGGAAGTAAAGAAACATCGTGGAACTAAAGAAACATAGATTATATATGTATTTCATATCGATGTACCCTGAAACAAATACAGAGCGTCACTTAAAAGTGACCTCTTCAGTGGTTATTGCACTCCTGGGGATCCTCCCGTTCTGCACTAGGCCTGCGGCCTGCGGCCAGCGTGCAGAACGGGAGGACCCCCACGAGTGCAATAACCACAGACTCAGTCACTTTAGCGTGCAGCTCTGTCTATATATTCTTAGTGGTGTCCTGGACAAACCTCCTCATGGGAATGAATCAGTTATTAGACACAATGAGGATATTTTTCTCATCCAACGCAGCTACATCATATTTAATGGCTCCCATTCAATATAGCCCTTCTAGTACTTATGCAAATTAACTATAGATCATAACACAAAAACATAAAATCTTGTTTCAGCAGCACAATGCAGCATACATGCAGAATTAGTACCCTAATGACTCCATCTGTCCATGTTACGTTGTATTTGTGTAGCCTGAATTTGTATATAAACTGAATCTTGTTTAGGCAATATTATTCAAGAGAATCTATATGGAATAAATGTACATCTATGTTGTAAACTGCTAACCCTCACTGGATGCATTGTTAATGTATTTGTAATATATTGGTTTCCCCTCGTGACCCGATCTGTCCACGTTACTTTATATTTGGATACCCTTTGGTCCTTATTTTGCTGTCTGTATTATGCCGACATGACTGTGGCTTGTCGTTGTCATGGTGACATGAATGTGCATGGTCCGACTTACAGTAGGTGCCGCTATCTTGATCCCCTGGGGCGTCTCCCGTGACCCTTTTTCCACTTCCACAGGCTTCAACACAAGTAAGCAGTGACGCATCATAAATGTATTTAGTCTGTGCTGGAATTGACAAGGAATGGTAAATGATGGAGACAGTAATTGCTAATTTGAATTTCATCTGGATCATTTGTTTGCCTTTTACTTTGGACACTGATGACAGAGGTCTGCTTTATTCAAGGTTCAATGTTTCATTTCCTAATTCAAATTACATCTCATGAGTAAAATACTGCTCAAGTCATGTTGGAGGAAGATGGAACTATTTCAAAATGCACATTGACAGATTCCATTTTTGATTCCCATGACAGAACTCAAATGCTCATGCTTGGTATCGATGGCCAAGATTTTACTGAAACCAATATCCATAGCAAGTTTTCCACTTTAAATTACTATTACTAGTAGTAGCTACGCCAATTGGTGGTGCTTATCAGTTGGATGCGTGGTCTTACTGATTACGCACACACCCACAGGCCGTTTTTTACTCCATAAGCGGGGGTACCCCTCCCTATTCTCTTTATTGTGAGTTCCCAAAACATCATATCCTTTCAGTTACGCATTAAGTAGCTAGGAAACAATTTAAGCTACATCCCAGTACCCGTCATTTTTTAACTTATAAGTGTGTAAACTTGCTTTCCCCATAACTCTTCAAAGGGTTCGGAGTATTCACCCCGCGCAAATTATCTCTTACACACATCTTATAGGGGGCATCATTACCTATCCATTGATGCCTGTATCCATCTCCTAAGTTTAGTTTAAGAGCCGCTTGTTTGCACATTTGCGAAGGCATGCTGCATCATTTTGTGAGTCCCTACCCCTCGGGGGATGCGTAAATATGGGGGTAAGTGTTCATAAAATGTGTCCTAAATGATTGAATATTTAAGTACTGGTCATGAAACTTATCGTACGAATGAATGATGTATGAATGCATACGTAAACCAAAGCGCATCATGATACAATGCTTAGAAAAAAAGTTATTACTATGTTTCTGCCTTACATGTTGTGCGTAATTGGTGTGTATTAGATACATGGGTATATGAGGCCGCCCCTCCCACCTTTGCACCCCCCCCTGTCACTGAGGGGTTGGCCGGTAGGCATGGCTCGCACCCCGTGGACAAGCCCCGTGCACAAGCCCAATGGACAAGCTGTGAAAACTCTGCATGGCTTAGTCTCAGTGACACCTTTTGCTAGGGGGTCCGTATAATGGCAAGTTATCTATGGGCCACTCCTCCAATAGAAGCCCCCTTTTTGCAATGATTAATCTTAAATTCTGTCAGTTCTAGACATGCTAGACACATAATTAAAACAGTTTTGTTTTCCCAATGGCATGGCGCATCGATACAAATAGAAACAAAAACGACATGATAAATTATTAATTTCTCTGTGGTAATGCTAAATTACTATTAGTTTCCAGCATTCCCTCGAAATACAATAATCTCTCAAAGTACATGAGAAGGGAAACTCAGCTACTCATCAATGCTGATCAAATCCCCCATCTTTTCAGATGAAGAAAAAGAAGCTGAATACATTGTCCTAAGCACTCCAATATACACACAGGAAGGTAGCTCAAGAATAAATAAAGTGGACATGATATGTCTGACAGCTTACCCAGCTAACAGCAAACGTTTTCCAAACGTTTGCAAACGTTTCTACATGGTTTGGAGGAAAACGTTTGAAGCAAACTTTGGCAAACGTTTTTCTGAAGTTTGCAAACAAACATTTGAAAGAAACAAAGAGAGCTATATATCATGTCTGTTGAACTTATAAGATGCAATTTCAGGTACATGGGACATAACGTGATGCATCAATGGCACATTGGTTAATATTGTGTGTTTGCTTTATGCAGATTATATAGCATTGCAAATTCTATCTCTACATAATGTAGGCTCCGTGGCCTCATGGTCAGCATGCCTGCCTTCAAGTCCTATGTTAACACTGGTGTAGGTTTGAATCCTGGTGTGAGTGGTTTTATTAATTGTTGATAAATTATAATAAAATTATAAGCATCTTTCCTTTTGAACAGGTTGGTCCAAACAATTCACCGAGAGAGTTAGAAAGAGAGTTAGAAAGAGTCATTCTGGAGGCAAACCTGAACTCCCATCTGATCGTTTCCTTTCTCTATGTACCTACAAACTATGATTATTATGTTCAGAAACGTATGCACATCAGTTATGGCCATTTTGGTATGGTAAAAACGTTAAACAAACGTTCATACGAAGTTTTACACAAACGTTTTGCTGTAACGTTATTATAACGTTATTTAGTGTCAACGTTTTTACGTTAAAAAAACGTTCTGTATACGTTTTTGCAAACGTTTGCAAACCTTCAGCAAACGTTAAATCCTGGTAATGTAAACGTTTTTTTGTTAGCTGGGTAGCGCTTTTATAGTTGACTTCTGTATAAAAAGTGTAAAGAGTATGTCTGGGTGTCGACTCTGGTCAATATCTGACTGTATATAAACTGGAAATCTGAATCTTCCCTATCGTTGACTACTGTATAAGAAGTAGATATAGAATGTCTGATTGTCTGGTGGTGTTGGTTGACAAAAAATGGTTGGTTGCCAGACATGGCTTAACTTTGTAAAGGCTGCTTCGTATGTCTAATGGCCACTGTCCACGTTGGGTTTGGCCAATTTGGTATAAGATGGCTGTTCTGTAAATGCATTTTTCGTTCACACTGCACACATTTTTGTGAATTTCACAGAAATGAATATCTGCAAAAATATGTACAGCATGCATATTTATCCAGTAATGTTATGCAACTACCATATTCGAAATAACAAGTCATCCGAAATTGTATTTCTTTTTAGCAAATTCATGAAAGTTATACACACAAAAATATCTACGTTTACAATATGCAGCCCTTTTATGCTTTGTCGATGGTGGTATTCGTCTGTGCATTCTAATTCTACTAGTTTGGCAAAAGCAACCAAATATCTGACACCTCACAAGTCTCTACAGTGTAGAAAGACAACACCCCTTATTACATACAGAAAAACTGGTGATTTAGAAGCAGGACAGGTCTGGAGCAGTGTGTTTATGGTCAATGATAAAACAACACATTGTAAAGAAGGCAATCTGACTAACAGAGTCAAGATTGTAGAGATTAATCATGAAGAGAGTTAGGTCCACCCAGAAAGATACACACTTAATAACGGAGATAGGAACCTCCTGCTCAGTGGTTGGCTGGTAGTTTATGTTTTAATCTCAGGATGAACAGCACCCATAGGCCTACCTTCTTGAAGAGACTTACAATGCCTGCCCTTCAGAAGTGTGCTTTATTTGACAATGATGCCACCTTTTAGTGTGGAAATAGATTGAAACATTATCTCAATGGTTGTTAGAGTCGAGGTAATCTCTGTTTTGTCTCACACCAGCCTGACCATAAATTATAGGAGATACTGGAGATGCCAAAATCAAACATTCCCCTCTAGCTATCCTCATCTGTTCTGAGACAATGAATTCACACAATATGACACAAAACTGTCAAAGGATCTATAGTCAGGACCAGAGATTTTGGCGAGCCCTCCTGCTGAGAGGTGGTAATCCTAAATAACAGGTGCATTTAAAGTGTTAATCAGGAGCAACTCACCTTCCTCCGACCTCAACCCATAACACAAAGAGTGTTGGTACATCCAAGGTTGGTGCCCTCTTTGGTTATAACCCCCAGCAGTTTTATCAATTGACTCTCTCTCTGGCCGTGTCTTGACTACATTCCCCATGTACTGCCACGTAGTGAGGATACAGTATGAATAGTGAACTCCCGAATTATCGAACACAAAGACATCACTATCCATCCTCCCCGCCCACCACTATTTACAAAACACTTGCCCCCAGAGACAGGCCTAATAGTAGCAGCAGCTGGTGCACGAGAACCAATCAATTTAGACTGGGCCAAAATTAAAGTTTGTTTCATAGCAGTACGTTGAAATTTCAAGGCAGCAAATGTTACAAAGGTCCTTTTCAGCAATTAAGACTTTTGTCACTTCATCGTTTTAACAACTGACAGCAGCATCAAAATGGAGCTTTATGTAAGTAATGCTACACCAGTATGCAGTGAGTGAGTGAGTGGCAGGATCTAAATAGAAGTGTGATGGATGTTGAATTGATTGGACAGTTTCAGCATCATTGTATTAATATCTACCTCTAGAGGTACCCATACTTTACACCCTAGGGAGGGTAGTCACCATAGAAGCCCACTGTGTGACTGTGGCAATACTTTGTGACAATGCTGAACACTAACTGTGTAAAATGTTTATCGATGATTCATGCCCAAGGGATGACAGAAATGACAGATACATAGTCGAGGGAAAGGAGGGGAAGGAAGGGAGAGAATAAGACAGAGAGTTAAACACAGGCACATGGCACATAGAGAGGGCCGCCCAGCTAACAAGAAAACGTTATTTTACGTCAAAATAACGTTGTAAAACTTCATATAACGTTATGCCATAGTGAGGAGCCTTAGAGAAACGTTATATAACGTTATATAACGTCATAACATGTAATATAACGTTTTTTGTTTACTGGGCGGGGATTAGAGGAAAGCAAGGAAATGGGAAAGGGGGGACTACCATAAAACTTCACGTATAAGCCTAACTCATGTATTAGCCACACCTAGACTTTTGGGATATCCTATAAGCCTCACAGGGGATCTGAAAATTATTGATTCAGTACTGTATTATACACGTAATAATTTTCTTATTAGCCGCCCCCTGACCTTGGGCTGATCCTATAAGCCGCACTGTTGATCTGACTCGCGCACTAGCCGCGGCCTATACACAAGGTTTTACAGTAGGAAGAGAGTAAAAGAGTGGAAAGATGGGATGATGCAATAACGCAGATTGGTAGTGATGGGGATGGCAATGGGAAGTACATGTCAATTTTCTGCCTCACTGGTTATACCATCAGCCTAAAGATCAGTGTCATATGTCTAGTAGTAATCTGCTGTACAGGACAGGGAACGACCATCAGTGAGGATCTTACCTAATGGCAGGTTCTAGATATGCCAACATGTTTCCCTTAATATAAGGGTGAATCCACTGAGGTATATTTGTCGGATCGGACGAGATTCGTCCATAGGTTTAACATCGTGAAGGTTCATCCAATCCAACTGATATGGCAGATGATTCACCGCTTTTAATCTGATATAAATCCTTCTGTATACATTTTCACATTTGTTACTGACCTGTATGGCACGAGGCTCAAGTACAAGTCAATTTCCTACCTCACTGCTCACCATTAGCCTAGAGTTCAATGTCATATCTCCTTGTCTATCAGTAATTCATTGTGCAGGACATAATATGGCCATCAATAAGGATCCAATCAACTAATAGCAGATTCTAGAAATGTCTATGTTTCCCTGAATATGGCAGATGAATCAGCGTTTGTCTACACCTTATGAACATTTTTGATTTGATATAAATCTAACTGTAAATATATTACATTTGTTACTGAACCAGTGTGGCGTAAACCCCTGCCGATAACTATCCTTGTGAAAAAAGAGATATAATACTTATTATATAATAAGGAAGGTATGACTCTGCAATATTGAAATATGCTGACTGTCATCCAGATCCAATGTAAATCCCCCACCCATCTAATACATATATCCATATCCTTATAGAAATAATACACGTTTGAAAAGAGGTGGCTTAATGATCAATGAGATATTTGGAATCTAAAGTATAAACCTCTTCCCTTACTAGAAGAGATAAGTGCAACAGGAAATGAGCACATCGTATATCCGTACCAGGGATACTCGATGTGAAGATTCCTATATTGACAACATTTGTCAATGCCATATTGTATTTGTATCCCCTTGTGGCGCCTGTTGCTTATCTTAATGATTTATCTGAGTCTACTGCTTTGTCTTATAGATATAGAACACTGGTGGGACACTGCCAGGCTGTATTCAGCTGTTTTTGTGTATAATTGTTATGTATATGGCATAAATCTTAGCATGAATGGTGTTAATTGTTTATCATAATTATTGCCATTCATGCTTCGTAGTCCAACGTTGAAGTGAAGATTTAGAATTAACTCTATTCAGAAAATACATGTTAAAATCCTTTTATTCATGATTGTGTCATTGAAACGGCCTGATGGAACATGCAAATGGAAATGACTCAGACACATCTCTGCACTGATATTCCTAGGCTCCCTACCCTAGTAGCAAACACACTGTGGCCCCGGACGGGGCCAGACTGTGTTTGCAAATCTGGTTTTGGACGGGAAGCCCACTTTGGGCTCAGATCAGTTTTTGGACAGGCTGCCCACTTTGGGATCAGATCGGTTTTTGGACGGGCTGAAAGCGGGTTCAGATCGGTTTTTGGATGGGTTGAAAGCGGGCTCAGATCGGTTTTTGGACAGCTAATTTGATAATTATGAGTTTTTAGAACCTATTCAACCATTCCACAATGATTTCTTGTATTTGTTGAACCAGATATCCTAGGTCTTGCTAATCAACCAAAGGCATAATCATACTCTTCCTACCCAATAATGGAAGTATCAAGCAGGCCTATTATCATCAGGTTTGAGCCACATGCAGCATAGACAAGTGTCTAGGGTGTACATTAGCCTTCAAATCCATAGTTCATACCCACATGGAGCATATGAGACTGTGTTAAGCAAATTGTAATACCACATAAATAGTGTCTACACTGGATAGCTGCTTGGAGAACCTTCTCTTCTTCATTCAAATATATATAGTCCAGGGGTAGACACTAACACTGGCCGGGGAGCCTATGGCCCGTAGTTTTGTGTGCAGGCCCGTAATTTTCTCAGAAATTACCTTCCCATGGGCCTGGGTGGCCCACAGGAATGGTTGGAGAAAATACTAGGGAAATGTATCTATATGTACAAAGCCATGTCATATGTCGTTGAAAAGAGAAAATCACTGGGAAACCAGCCATCATGGTTAGGTTTCGATAAGATTTAATGGGATACTTCTGACTTTCTCTTTAGAAAGGGTGACATAATTACTGTTGGCCCACAGTTTTAGGTGCAGGCCCGTAGAGTTCTGAAGCTACGGGCCCAGGTGGCCCATGGCTGAAATAGTTAGTGTCTACCCCTGTAGTCTACCTTATTTCCAAACTGTGAGAGCATCTGTTTATTGTTTCCTGTTCTACATCACTTTAACATTTTATTGTATTATTGTATAATGTCAATTTCATCTGGCTTTGTTGGAAAACTCTATATATTGTATAGTAGTGACATCTGGTGTCAATCATCAGAACTACTAGACCAGTTGCCCTGTCCAAACCCAACCTCAGCCCTCATCGGCCCGGAGTGGGCTAACCGATGGGCGCCCGTTGGTTTCAGGCACTGGGTTTTGGTGTGGCCTGAAGTGCGCTGCCCGAATTGGGCTCAGATCGGGTTTTGGACGGGCTTCCTGTCATCTGCCTAACATGAACCCAAAGCAGGCAGCCCACTTTGAAACTGATCTGAGCCCAAATCAGGCAGGCCACTTGGAAACTGATCTGAGCCCAAAATGGGGAGCCCGATCGGGGCCACACTTCAGCCCAGCCATCTGCCAACATGAAACCCAGCTCAGTTTTGCCCAACTTCAAACGGCCAATCCGAGCTAAAACCAAATTGGCCCCGTGCGGGCTTGCTACTAGGGTATACACCCAACCTCTCAGTCACTAGTGCCTAACCTAGTTAGTCATTTTTTGGCTCCCTATACGGCCAACCTAGGTCAGTTATTATTGTCAGGTTGGTCAGTACTGACCAACCCACCTTAGTCTTTTTATTTCCAGGGGGAGCCACTGAGTGGTCATAACAGGTGGCCCCAACTAGTGGTATACAAATACAACACACCAATGATGAACCTAGGTTAGCCACTACTGACTGACCCCTCGGTCATTTTTGAATACAACTTTGCCATTATGACTAACACTCATATGACCAACCTAGGATAGTCTGTACTGACTAACCCTTTCAATCTATGGATTTTCAGTGTGCTTCTATTCAACATAGAAACACAAAAAGTAATATCTCTAACCGCTCAAGCGTGAGCGCTCAACATCCGCCTGGACTTCCTCAATTAGAAGGCACATACTGACCAGACTAACAGAATGAATGATAAAACCTCAGACAGACCGCAGCGGCTGAGGCAGATGAAGGGATTGCAGAATGACTTTCTTTATAATCCCTGAACGGATTCTGATACATCTACTTTGTCATGTGCCACAAGTGCTGACATGGAAGAATAACCAAGACACCCCAGCCATTCAATTTTTGCTCATATCATTTCCTAGATATTCCACAGGGAGGATGCAGTGTACAACCAGTGGTGACAGAAGGTGATGGGAGGAGACAGTAGGAGCAGGGGGTGTAGAATGTTGGAGGATCATCGCTAGGAGTTGCAGACATCCCCACAGATCTTTTTAGGGCATACACCCGCTCTCACTGTCAGACATTAGTATGGCTGGATGTATTTTTGGTTTCTATAGTATTACAACATACGGTTCTTCTACATTTTCCTGAGGTCAGACAGATAATTAGGTGTCAGAGCTTATTCTTCCTGACTAAAGATTTGCTAAAATCTTGAAAAACATCTGAAGTAAAAGAAGTAATCCCCAAAGTGGGGAAAGAATGCTAGGGTCAGCCCTTTTTTGAATCTAAGGTCAGGTTGCCTGAAACAGACCTTATTTTTTGGGGCCTAACAAAAGTTACCAATGTGATATCACCACCTATTCATGGAATGAGTCTTGGCAGTCTTTTATATCTCATATTATGATTCACGGCTAAAGGTATATGGCGGGGTGTAGAATGATGGACACTGGGCTCGAGATAGAACCCATCGAAAATGATGTACAGCGGCCTAGAGATATCTACCTTAAAGATCTAGACTTGGGCAAAGATGCCAAAGGGTAAAGTGGATAAGTGGAACTAGGAGTCTCATGCATGGCTATATAGACACGTAATCTGGTATCCAGAATGCCTGCTATTGGGGACAGAGGGGACCATAGACTCATAAACATGCAAAGGGTGAAGTCATAAAATACATAAAGCCTTGTTATCTGATATGAGGAATCAATATCCAAGACACATTTTGTGACCGTCAAGTCTACTCCTTCCAATATCTTAGTCTATTACCTTTTTGCTGTCTGCCAAGGGTCAGAGGTCTCTGAACTGATGGTCAGTAAATCCAATACTATAGACGCAGCTTACACTATTTCTCAGCAGAGAAACTTAACTTAACTTTTGATGTAATGTTCACATATAGGGCGAGAGGTCAATGCTTTAACCTTTTGTCATAAAAGCTAGCCCTACAGCCTTTTACAATTTGATGGCTGTGGAAGCACAGCTTTACAGAGTCAAGATTTAGGCCATTACTCTTGGGAGTTAGGACTGGCCACATTGATCAAAACTTATGCTTTTATCAAATATTATAAACCGCAAGTATCCATCTCATGCAGGAGGATGTTTTTACCGTGAATTGTAAGACCATATGGCTCCCTCTGCTGGCTGTAATTCATCAGTTTATTGTGCATGTTTCTATTTGAAACCAATAAGATTGAGATATGGGAAATGCTAGTTACTCTTAGCTCTGTCACCAACTTGAGGAATTACATCCAGGCCGGAAGACAAGAAGGGGAGAAAAAGAGTAGGCACTTATAGTTTCACTCTTATCAGTTTCCTCATAGCGTCACAATACACAAATCTTCCCAGCTAACAAAAAACTTTATTTTACGTCAAAATAACATTTACAATTTATATAACGTTATACCATACTAAGGAGCCTTAGAGAAACGTTATATAACGTTATATAACGTTATAAAATGCGGTATAACGTTTTTTGTTTGCTGGGTTACAAGTGTAGTCTACTCCAAAACTGCAGCCACTTCTCACTGATATCTCACATGTCCAGTTCCTATTATTTACCTTACAGCTGTAAGGTTGAGTGGGCTGCCAGCAGACACTGTCCACCTCTCACTTCTCGCCTCCCCCGATGGCAATACAACTGTATCTATGCATACGTACAGTCATGTATACAAGACGTGTCATGGCATCCATACACTGCTACAGACACCAGGCAGCAATGTATGCAAGCACACACAGCACTGTCTTTTTTCTTTCTGTTTTTTCTCATACCCCTTTTTTCTTTTTTGATGTTTTTACCCTCACGACACAGTGCACATGGACCTTAGTTAATTGTTTGGCTACCATGCACACATTCATCAATGAGGGATGAGGTGTCTTCTTTTTTGTGACCTGGCGAAGACATCCATCCTTTTCATGCCTTTGCATATAGTGGTCTATATGTAGATAGTGTATATGTAGATAGCAGATAGGGACAAATCTGCACTAACATTGAGCTGTAAATTATTCCCAGCTAGCACCTTATGTAAAAAGCACATCTTTTACTGGTCATATTCACGTTGATACGTGAAAATGACCTGATCAAGACATCTCAAGGGAGTAAATCCTTGTACATAGCAGTTTGACAGGAAACTGATGTATTGTATACATCTAAATGGCAATTAGAAAGAGACATAACCATTTGATAGCATCCATCCATATCTATGTGGTAAATATTTGATGTAACAAGTGATTAAATCTTGATCAGAATATCACATCTTTTTTTCAAGAAATTATACACATAATACATTAATGTCAAATTCATGCCTTAAGGTGCATGTTAAAATGACGTAATAGATTTGACATCAACATTACGCATACTTTACATATGTAGTACATCTTTATCTTGTCAGATTATGACGTCTATCAGACATCTGTTCTTTAGCTCTCAAATAGTTCACACTAATAACACAAGATGTCTCCCTCTGCCAATATCAATAGAATACAATCTACATTGGCAGTAGTTTGATCATAAATTAGTATCTATTCAACACAATTAATTTACATAGAAGACGAAACTTAAATAACTTTTTGCCTGGCATGTATGATCTGTTATTTTTGTTTCTATAGAATAATTATTAATGGGAGAACCAGGAGATTAACACCAGCACACCTTTTCTGTGGTCGGTAAATCTATTCAAATCCCATAGACTGACCATGAACTGACATCACATCTTGGCCACTGTGCTAGGATCAATGTGCTAAGTATCTGCAGGAATATCGGTGATGTCTACAGGCAAAATACGCTGATTAAATCAATTGCCTTCGATGTTACCTACTTCTGATGGAGAAGTCTTACTCTAGGTGTAGGGTAGACGTTAGATACACGTCTTGTCATGATGTCTAAAATGTGTTTGCATCTGGCATCTTATTTACGAAATAAATTTATACCACAATTAAAATGATTTCGGAATATACCCACCTCACACAATGTTACAATTATTCCACTTACTTACATCTTTATATCGCATCTTCCTGATGTCTTTCAAATCTTACAAAGCAGGTCATATTAATATCATTATGTTACATTGAAAAGATGTCTGAAGAATGATGTCTAAACCATTTGTATATAGGACGTAATGAGGCTAAGAATACTACGTCACCAAATGTAGTAAATATCTATTGAGAAAAGATGTAGAGATGACATGATTAACTATGAGTTTTGCTAGCTGGGTTGTTACTATTTCTTACGCAAATACGTTAGACTTTGGTATGCAGCAAGCATGAATATTCTAAATGCAGTTTTCAATGTGCTGTAGACATTTCAAGGTGAAAACATTGAAAACTTCATTGAGGCAAACCTTCATGCCTACTGCCAAAAGTGCCATTGTTATTCCCGTATCTACCACACTATAGGTAACTTTCACAAATGATGTCACCTATTTTTACGACTGCCACTATTTTGCGCATGTCATTACAATTTCGTTACAACCCAAAGAGCTCCTGTGGGGTCTTTATACCACAAATAGTCTTTATCCCTATATATTAGTATTTATTTAAAAAAGCCTACATAGTTGTCTTTATCCCATGAAGCCTGTATATTGTGGCTACAAGTATTTGAGGGATAAAGAGATTTGTGGGATGAAGAGATTTGTGTTTTAATGCCATATATTTGTGACTCCTGGGTGTCTTTATCCCACAAAGTGGTATTACTTTGAGGTATAAAGACTGTTTCTATATTCCTACCAGCCAAGCAACTCATAGATCCAATGATAGGTACGGAGAATGGCAGGCTATCATAGTATGTTGGAATGAATAGCTGGGATAGGGGGAGATTGCTACCATCTGCCTATGTGCATATTTGGATCAATATTGGGTGCTCCTCTTTCGAAGGAGGACTTCCCAGTGCAAGTGAGAACGGAAAAGGGTTGAAAGGAAGCTGCTACTTTCAAATAAGTGTCCTTGTAAAGGATTTTCTCGAGCTGTACATATCCATTAAGCAGAAACTCAAACGGTTGTCAATAAATCTTATAATAATCTTTGCCAGGTGCCATCTTTGACTGCACGGTGGCATCTTTGAACTCCTGACAAATAAACAGTTTATTTTGGGCAGGTGAAGTTATATATGAATATATAACCAACGCCATTTTCCTTATTTCATGCCTTATATATCAAAGAAGAAATTCATTTTTCTTAAATCTTTTTTTTTATGGTGGCCGGTCAAAGATTGCACCTGGTCAAAGATGGCACCCGGTCAAAGACGTTCACATTGGCCCGATCTCATGAGACACAGCCTCTGACAGGGGGTACCACATCTACCCTAGGTGCTTATCAGTGCAGGGTGCCATACAGATAGGATGGTAGCCGGTGATGTGTGGGTAGGAGGGTCACTGGGTGAAGGCAGTCAAGCAAACAGTTGGAAAATCAGAACCTCGACAGTATGGGTTCCATTGCCTTCATTCTCCCAGTGGTGCAAGCCCATCTGGAAGGTCACTATGGGTACCATCCGCTATACAAGCTCTGTGATGAATCTCATCTAGACCTAGCACCAGCTTGCACCTGGACAGGGGTTGGCCAAGACTGTGGTTTTCTGAGCCATCTTTGAATGCTTTACTGTGGCCAAGACCATTACCTCACCTACACCAAACACACAAAATGATTTCCTACCTAGTGTAAAAATGGAGGTTTTGTGACATTGCGGAGGAATATTCTCACTGAATATCAATATTCAATGTGGATATTGGCCCACACAATGTCTGGCCGTTGCACATAATATAAGCTTATGTTAGTAGCATAACACAGCAAGCACAAATGTGTATGCATAATATAGAGTTGTGGATAGGGGGTGATTGTGTGCATTTTGTGTGGTCAATGTCTCTATATATCATAGCTTTTACCCTGTTGTGTGTTCAATGGTTCTTTATATCATAGCGTTTACCCTGTCTCCTATCATATCTGCCTACCAAATTGCTACCACAAAGGAAACCAATGATAGCAGTTCATGTGAATACCTGGTGAGTGGGGAGGCAGAGCACCGTCATTGATGGTTCCCTGAATTTGCCCAATAAATTACCTTTTTACACAACAGAGACAAACACTACCTATTAATTTAACTCTAGGCAGGATGACATTTGCTATTGAATCATGTGTCAGCAGATCTTTATTCAAATTGATGACAGAGCATAACAATGGAAATCATAAAGGATGGTTTGGTCCTGTGTTAGGCCAAATAAAAATAGATGTGTTTTAGGTTCCCCGAAGTTATATTTCAGCCCATTGTCGGGCTATTTCAGAGTCAATTTGGTAGTCCACAAGTCAAGGTTGTCATTAGCATGTTGGCACTGAAGTTCATGGGTCAATTTCTGTGTACTTCTCAAGCCAAAGTTAAAAAATAAATCTTAAAAAATGAAAATTCTGACATACCTAACCTAGATTTCAGACCATGTAACCTGAAACACACCTTTCAGTTTTTGCTAAATAATTCAGGGAGAGTTGCATTTAAATTCCAGATTCCCCTCTGTTTTTGCTACAGATACAAATCCATTTTGCATCATCTTTGCTGGTTTGTTCTGGTTTGTTTGTTTTTCATATGTTAAATGTTGCCGCCATCCAATCAATTATTTATGGCTGTCAACTACATGGTGAGTTTTAGGAATAATAGACACTGCAAGGAATTAAGTGCTATAGTTTAACATCAGTTAATGCACTGCCCAGGAAACAAAAAACGTTATACAACATTTTATAATGTTATATACCGTTATATAGCATTTCTCTAAGGCTCCTTACTATGGCATAGCATTATGTAAAGTTTTAAAACATTATTTTGACGTAAAATTGTGTTGTTCTTGTTAGCTGGGTGTACATATGCATGTTTCAGTCTCAGTTCCAAATTTAACAGCTTTTAGTCTTATCAAAGAGTCTGAGAGATGTCCTTATAAGTTGTAGATGGTAACAGACATATCAAAAGTCTTTAGACATTAGCCCTTTACAGGCTGAAGGTCTAGATTCATCCTTGAGATTAAATAGCAGAAAGTCAAATGTTTTAAATCTGGGTAATCCATCACACAGAACTGTGCAGACGTAGTGAGGCTTTTCTACTTTGTCATTCAGGAAATACTGACAGGTACCAAAATGCTATACATCACTCCACTTCCACTATTGGATTCTAAACAGAGGAAATTCTTGGACTTCTTGTCAGATGTTGGAAGCTAGAATTTTTGGCAGTTGTGAATTCCCTTTGAATTATATATACATATGTTGTCGCAAACTAATAGTATTTCATCCTTCCTTATACTCATTTCCTTTCGCTGGAACTTTGTCTGCTTCTATAAATGTTTGCGCCAGGTTTCATATCTGACCTGTATGAGTACCAGGGCACTTATACCAGGTGCCAGTAATAGGACTCCTGAGTTGTTGGTATGGGTCGAACGCCATATGCTGGTTAGATGAAGGGATTTGTTGTACTGAGGATATTGCTGCTACTGGCACTATTATGCTGCATGTGCTGTGAAACGTTTATTTATTGTATCCTCAGGGCAGTCCCTGCCTAACTGCCCTCCATAGTCATCCATTATAGAGGTAACCATGGCCAGCCATATAACCACAAGTACACAGTTATAGGTGACACTAGACCCGGGGGTAATATAACTAATGTCCCAGGACACACATTTTAGGACAGCAGTCTAATTCTCATACTCCCGGGTGTGTGGCAGAGGCTTTCAGAAAGCACTCAGGCCCCGGTCTGGTCTGGGTTGGGTCCTGGCCTCCTGGTGCTGTTGACCAGGGGCTGGCAGCAATTGGACCTGAGGGACGGAGGGGTGTAGCCAGGGTAGAGGCATGTCTGGGACAAAGGGAGGGATACAGGCAGATGTAGAGAGTGGGTTTGTATGGAGGGATGGTCTTTTGCAACAGATGGCAGAGGTCCCTGTGGATGATGTATAGAGATACAGATATACACTGCATGAAGTAACAGGCAGGATAGGAGATAGAGTTAGATTTACTATCAGCAGAAGTAAACTTATATCAGTATAGAGGCAAGGTTAGTATATAGCAATAAGGAAGCTGGTGGGTCCATGTGGGTTATCTAAATTGCATAAATATGCTGTTTTTAGGGGTCTATCTTGTGCATACAGATTGACATATAGTGCTGTTGCCATATTGATGCATTACTGGATACAGCATGATAGCAACATATAGCTATCCACCTAAACAAGATAGGTATGGGCAAGGATGTCAGAGATTGAATTGGTTTGGTGGATGTTTGAGTCATAAACATGGTTATATAGACATCGAATTTGATATCCAGAATGCCACCTATATGGAGCAGCAGACACCTTCAACTCATAACTATGCAATTAGGTAAATCAAATCAGTGTAAGCTAGTTCTTGTATGCTTTGGGAAATAATGTGCCTCAGCTGTTACTGACTGGTGTAAACTAATGGTGAGGATTATTTGATTCAAAACATCTCATACTACAATGCTATAGACAAAAGTCAAACTCCATATTGTTTCTGTGAGAAGAATATCGCAACTACATCTTAATACTGTCATAGTGTGTAATCAGTCAATGATAGCGACTAATAAAGCTAGTGAATGCTCAATGATGACTATTTATCATGGCTTTTAATATACTATCAATGCTAAAGGCCTACCAAAAGACTGCAACAATGAATACCAATTATAGGGATTTGCATAATAGACTGGTGAGTAGGCAGGGCGAGGACAGTCATAATTGTTTTTTTTTAACTCAATGGAGGCACTATTAATCTAACTCTGGGTAGTATCATATTTCCCTATGGACATTGTGGCAGCAAGTCATGATTCAAGCTGATTGGAACCTTTGTTGAACATTATAAAGGATGGACTGACTCTGTATCAGGATTTTAGCAGCTTCAGTGCTAAACAATGCACAAACAATGAGGAATGATAGTGGATCCATGCCCACCCAGCTAGCACCTTATGTAAAAAGCATGTCTGTTACTGGTCATATTCACGTTGATACGTCAAAATGACCTGATCATGACATCTCGAGGGGGTAAATCCTTGTACATAGCAGTTTGACAGGAAACTGATGTACTATTTACATCTAAATGGCAATTTGAAAGGGACGTTACCATTTGATATCCATACATTTCTATGGGGTCATTATTTGATGTAACAAGTGATAAAATTTTGATCACAATATCATACCTTTTTTTTGAGAAATCATACCCATGACACATTGATTTCAGATTTATGAGTTAAGGTGCATGTTAAAATAAACAGATTTGACATCAACATTACGCATACTTTACATATGTAGTACATCTTAATCTTGTCAGATTATGACGTCTATGAGACATCTGTTCTTTAGCTCTCAAATAGTTCACACGTTTGACACAAGATGTCTCCCTCTACCAATATCAACAGAATACAATCTACATTGACAGTAGTCTGACCATAAATTAGTATCTATTCAACACAATGAATTTACATAGAAGATGAAACTTGAATAAATTTTTGCCTGGAATGTATGATCTGTTATTTTTGTGTCTATATAATAATTATTTATGGGAGAACCAGGATATCAACACGAGCACACCTTTTCTGTGGTCGCTAAAACTATTCAAATCCCATAGACTGACCATAAGCTGACATCACATCTTGGCCACTGTGCTAGGATCAATGTGCTAAGTCTATGCAGGAACATTGGTAATGTCTACAGGCAAAAAACTCTGATTAAATCAATTGCCTTCGATGTTACCTGCTTCTGATGGAGAAGTCTTACTCTAGGTGTAGGGTAGACATTAGATACATGTCTTTTCATGATGTCTAAAACGTATCTGCATCTGCCATCTTATTTATGAAATAAATTTATACCACAATTAAATTGGTTTTAGAATATACCCACCCCAAACAATGTTACAATTATTCCACTTACTTACATCTTTATATCGCATCTTCCTGATGGCTTTTTAAATCTTTCAACGCACGTCATATTAATATCATTATCTTACATTGAAAAGACGTCTGAAGAATGATGTCTAAACCATTTGCATATAGGACGTCATGAGGCTAAGAATACGACCTAACCAAATGTAGTAAACATCTATTGAGAAAAGATGTAGAGATGACGTGATTAACTACGAGTTTTGCTAGCTGGGCAGTGTAGACTCCCTCTCCCCCAAGCCCAGCACCAATCTGCTTGATTCATCTCTTGTAGGGACCTATTGTTTGTTCAATGTTCCAGTCTGTCTCCATAGGAATTGGCCAGTTCGATCACTTAAACTTGAACGGTCCACCACAGACTCCTAATGACTGTCTGGTCTCCACTTGCAATTGCCTACAGTGCCACCAGATACTCTATATGACTCTCAGCTGGCCGGAAGTGCTAAGGTATATATCATTTTATCATTGGTAATATAAGACCACAGTTGGATGCCAAGTATGGCAGGCCTGTGAGACTGTGTGACATCCGGAGAACTTGATATTGTTGGTGTATATACTTCCAGCCGGCCCGACCAAAAAGGCCCCTAATAAGAGGCTTCTCTTGAACAGATCATACAAGAACAAAGATGACAAAACATTAATATGTCAATGTCATACATATTACAATATTACTGTAATTGATATTACATTTTTTCAATATTTATGTCCCTACTGTTCTGATGAAGCTAACATTGACAGAACAGATGCACAACCAATCAGACACACACTGTACATCAAGATTTGGATCAGTATATGTACACTGGTACATAGTGTTCAGGGATAAATAGCTAACACACAACCCCTGCCACAAAGGAACGTCAATAAAAGTACAACAAATATATGTTGCCTCAACATAAGGGACCAAATGGCTACTCTATCCTAGAGATTTCCTTAGTATGTGAGGACACCAAAATAATATAATAGATTAAAATTTATTGACAAATACACGGTTAAAAGCATTCGGTGAAAAAATTATGCTTCATACCTGGGTAAAACTTCTTAAATCCATCTACTATAACATAGGCCTAATAGAAAAAGTCAATTGGGATGGACTATAGGTGCCTTAGGGGACATGGGGGGCATGCAAAACATGTAATTTTAGTCATTTTTACTGATTTTTGGAAATTTCTCCCCTTGGGGCCCCATAAAACGCAGAATTTTGCCCCAATACACAAAAATGATATTTTTGGGCAATTTTGGCAATGTTTTTTCCCCATTAACAAAAAATTATGCAATTTGATGCAAAACGGTAAATTCTGTAGGGTGATAGGGCTGAAAAGGCCTGAAATCACCAAACCAACACAAGTCAGTGGCTTGACCCATACAAGTAGCCATAACAAAAATAGTTGTGCTAAAACTACACTCCCTTTTCTGTCAATACCTCACGCTTAGTACTGAGGATGTTGTACCTGCTACTGCTGCCTCTATATACTGCTGTTAAAACCAATTAATCATATCCCAGTATTGGCTGTTGTCCCCAGTTAACCACCCTCCATATCCACACAGGGGTACTTTGTGACAGCTGTGTGAGCTCTCACACATAGTACTCTAACACAAGTACACAATGACGCTGGACCCGGGTAATATACCTAATGCCCTAGAACCCACGTTACACAGGCACAGCCTTACCCGCATACTCCTGGGTGTGTGCCAGAGGCTTTCAGAAAGCACTCCATTGCCGGTCTGGGATTGGTTGGCTCCTGGCCTTCAGGGGCCCAGGAGATTGGACCTGAGGGAGAAAGGGCATGGCTAGGGTAGAGGCATGTCAAGGATAAAGGCAGCTACAGGCAGATAGAGAGAATGGGATTGGATGGAGGTCTGTATAGGCTGCATATCAATACAGATATAGACAGGGTGAGGCAACAGGTTACAGGGTTAGTGCTTGGACATGCAGTATGATGAAGGGGGTAGCCGCAAGGGTACAGATACTCATGGTACAGTATGTGATATATGCTACACAAACCATTATTCATCTTCAATTCACAATATATATATCCAATATCCAGTTGGCTCTCACTTCCTCCCCAGCTAGCAAAACTTGTATGAATCACGTTATCTCTACCTCTTTTCTCAACAGATATTTACAGCATTTGGTTACGTCAGAAAGTGGCGCCCATTACATACTATGTGCAAATCTTTAAGACATGTTTTTGACTATGTAATATCCATGTAAAAAAATCATGTGTATCTTACGTAAATGAGTTACATGATGTAGACATCATCATCAATTATATATATGATATATATATACAATGTAATTTAGATGGCCATGGGTGACATTAATCTGATCTCAGCATAATTATGTTAAAAACATGTAAAACTAAAACATTATTTGCACCTATTTTCTCTGTGTGTGGTACTCCATCAGAAGCAAGTAACATCCAGGCAATCAACATAATGAAGGGATTTTTGCCTGTAGACATCACCAATAGTCCTACAGAGATTAAGCACATTAATCCTAGCAAATTGGCCAAGATGTGATACCAGCTCATGGTCAGTATTTTCATTTGAATAGTTGTAGCAACCACAGAAAAGGTGTGCTCATACAAATCTCCTGGTTCTCCCTTAAAACAATCATTCTACAGGAACAAAAATAACATACCAAACATTTCAGACAAAAGTAGGTCAAATTTCATCTTCTTTGGAAATTTATTGTGTTGAATAAATACTCATTTATGGTCAAAGTATTGCCAATGTAGATTGGATTCTATCAATATTGGTTAAGGGAGACATCTTGTGTTAAAAGAGTGAACCACATGAAAGGTAAAGTACAGATGTGTTATAGACGTCATAATCTGACCAGATAAGGATGTACCACGTTACAAAGTATACGTAATATTGATGTCAAATCTATCACATCGTTTTAGCATGCACCTTAAGACATGAATTTGAGGTCAATGTATTACGTGTATAATTTCTCTAAAAAAAGATGTAACATTCTGATCAAGATTTAACCTCTCATTACATCAAATAGTGACCAAATTCAAACGTACGGATTATATTAAATGACTAATGTCTATTTCCCATTGCCATTTAGATGTAAATGATACATAAGTTTCCGGTCAAATGACTATGTAAATTGACTTACTCCCTCGAGATGTAATTATGGGGTCGTTTTTATGTATCAACGTGAAAATGACCAGTAAATGACATACTTTTTACATAAGGTGCTAGCTGGGTCTGGTTGAGAAAATAAATGGAAAATTTATCAGAGGAGTCAAGTCCAAATATATATGGAACATATAGGGGCAGTTGCAATGGCCACAGTCTGGGGAAGTGAGGACCTGGAAGTATCTATATTTAAGATAGTAGAGGTCGATTAAGAGGAACTAATTGCTATCTTATGTAATACCAATCTAGGATGGCAATTTGGCAGATTGGTCTTCGGCTTTTAATCATTGACAGTGACAGAGCTGGAAGTCATAAAGCAAAGGATTATTATCTGACATAAGGCTCAGTCTCATGAGTTTGTAACAGTTGAAACGTCTTTGACCGGGTGTCATCTTTGACCAGTGTAGTCTTTGACCAGGTGTCGTCTTTGACGGGGTATCTTACTTCAACTTTAACCAGCTGCACTGTCCAAAGTATTATGCAATAGGAAGTCCCACCAAGTACATTACATCATATACATATATAATTTTTTTTTAAATGGAAAAAAATCTTTTCTAGATACCCAGTCAAAGACGACACCTGGTCAAAGACTACACCGGTCAAAGACGACACCCGGTCAAAGACGTTTCAACTGTTACAAACTCATGAGACTGAGCCCTAAGGGCAATTAATTAATGTAGTCCGGGTTAACTCAGTGATGGCCCAGCTAGAAAAACTCGTATGAATCACGTTATCTCTACGTCTTTTCTCAACAGATATTTACAGCATTTGGTTACGTCAGAAAGTGGCGCCCATTACATACTATGTGCAAATCTTTAAGACGTGTTTTTGACTATGTAATATACATGTAAAGAAATTATGTGTATTTTACATAAATAAGTTATATGATGTAGACATCATCATAAATAATATATATGATATATATACACAATGTAATTTAGATGGCCATGGGTGACATTAATCTGATCTCAGCATAATTATGTTAAAAACATGTAAAACTAAAACATTATTTGCACCTATATTCTATGTTTGTAGTACTTCATCAGAAGCAAGTAACATCCAGGCAATCAACATAATCAAGGGTTTTTTGCCTGTAGACATCGCCAATAGTCCTGCAGAGACTTAGCACATTGATCCTAGCAAATTGGCCAAGATGTGATGCCAGCTCATGGTCAGTATTTTGATTTGAATAGTTGTAGCAACCACAGAAAAGGTGTGCTCATACTAATCTCCTGGTTCTCCCCTTAAACAATCATTCTACAGGAACAAAAATAACATATCATACATTCCAGACAAAAGTTGATCAAGTTTCACCTTCTTTGGAAATTTATTGTGCTGATTATACACTCATTCATGGTCAAAGTATTGCCAATGTAGATTGAATTCTATTGATATTGGTAGAGGGAGACATCTTGTGTCAAAAGTGTGAACCACTTGAGAGCTAAAGTCCAGATGTGTTATAGACGTCATAATCTGACCAGATACGGATGTACTACATAATGTTAAGTACACGTAATGTTGATGTCAAACTTATCACATCCTTTTAGCATGCACCTTAAGGCATGAATTTGAGGTCAATGTATTACGTGTATAATTTCTCCAAAAAAAGATGTAACATTCTGATCAAGATTTAACCACTCATTACATCAAATAGTGACCACATTCAAACGTACGGATTATATTAAATGACTAATGTCTCTTTCACATGGCCATTTAGATGTAAATAATATGTAAGTTTCCTGTCAAATGACTATGTAAATTGACTTACTCCCTCAAGATGTAATTATGGTGTCGTTTTTACGTATCAACGTGAAAATGACCAGTAAAAGACATACTTTGTACGTAAGGTGCTAGCTGGGGGGGCACTTGATGGATGATTAACTGTCCTTGGTTTAGATCCGATTGCCCTACACTGATATTCTGACCTTAATCAGTCCTGGCTAACAACACAGTCACTATCCCTATACAACCAACCAAGTTTAGTAATAATGTCAGGTTGGTAAGGCCAAATAAAAAAAAAGGTGTGTTTCAGGTTACCCGACCCTACCTAAACAAGGCCGACCCTAGACATTTGTATGCAATTTTGAAAAATAAATCTATATTTTGGGTCATTTTGGGGCTATTTAAGGGTCGATCTGATAGTTCACGAGTCCAGGCGGTCGTCGGCGAGTCAGTAATGTAGTTCGTGAGTCGATTTCTGGGTACTTTTCAGGCTAAAGTAAAAAAAAAAAATTTTAAAAAAAGAAAAAAATCCGACCTACCTACCCTAGATTTTCAGACCATGTAACCTGAAACACACCTTTATTTTTTTTGGCCTAAGTACTCCCTCACCTTAGTATTGTCATCACTATGAGGGTGCCTGTACATGGGTACCCACAATTTTGACCATGTCGCTGTGTCGATATTTAGCAGACAGTGTCACCATGTTGATTTTTAGGTATATAAGAACTTAGAGAAAAACCCCTGTGACTCGATTTTTATCCCTAATTTTCCCGTGTCTGTCTATTTTTAAAAGGGCCTAAAAGGGCCATGTCGCCGTGTCGCCCGTATCAAATTTACCAATGTAGAGGCACATAAGTATTAGGGTAAGTTTATTTACTAAGACATTAGTCATCATTTATTATCGAATATCAGTTGGTCAGTACCCTATGACCCTATGACTCACCATATTGATTGTAAGAAATGCCCTGTGTCCCATGTCACTATCTATTTATTCCTGCTGTCCCATGTCACTAAGCCGCAAAAATGCATATATTGTGCAGTGGGCTTTGGGAGCAGGACCCATGCGATAGAACCATTGCAATTTAGAATCTTACAAGTCTCTTAAATCACAGAGCAAGTCTCTTAAATCACAGAAAGCTTACATTGCATAGGGTTTGGAGGCATCAAATCCATGATTGGGGGATTCTAGATCCAGTTATCCAGTGGTACTCCAATGTGGGGCAGCCCAGTAAACAAGCTACGTAATTCCAACGTAGCTCAGAGGTTTATCTAGGTAGTTTTTCAACCAGTGGTTTGAGATTCGACTTTTTGCAAGGTTTATCAACGTCAAAACATTAAGGTTTATTTACGTTCAAGAGACGTTTAGGTCTGATTTACGTTTTTCTACCTCATTTCAACATAAATAAACGTAATAACTCTACCTAGATCTACGTTAAAATATGTAGTTTCTCAACCTCAATTGGGTGTATAACTCCCCAGTGTCACATTAGGTGGCAGCACTATGAAGTATGGAGAGAATCTGACAGCTCCTTAGCGAATCTGCCAGATTTAAGCAGTAAGTTTGTATGAATTATGAAACTGATATGATGCAAATCAACCACATACCCTTGACTTTTCAACAACAAAGGACAGTAGATCAAAGTATCATAGCTAAATATGTGCCTAAAGGCACTTTACTGATCGGACACCAGACTGGTGGTAATGGAAGATATATAAAGCCTCTCTGCAGCCCAAACCAGGCAATATATAATGTCAGGCTGCTCAATTAAGCTCCAAGTATATGTACCGTAGAAGGAAATGAGATTAAGGATTATAGAAGGCAGTTTCCCTGAATAATGTTTGTAAATGTGATATTGTGTGCAATATCATACAATTCCATACTTGAATCACCCTTTGTGAAATTATATGTTATGTGTTTAGACCCTGCTTGAACGTAAAGTCTGAGCTATGTAAATCAGACCTGCAGGTTTAAGATTGGTAAATAAACCTTAACATTCTGACGTCCATAAACCTTATAAAATTACGTAGTTCAGACCAAATTTGAACGTAGATTTACGTCTGACCAACGTAATTGTGTTTACTGGGAGGTCATTGCACCGAGCGGCAACGGACACAGATTACTGACCTCTCCTTATTCATGTAGGATCGATACAGCAGCTTGAGCACTAGGTTCTGGTATTACTCTGTAGGCCCGGAACTATAGGGCGATAGCATGCACAGAGATCTATACAAATCTATACATGGGGCTTTCGGTGCAACATAGAAAGGATGCAATGGTCTTTGGGGTTAAGGGAGTAGTAATCTTTGAAAAAAACACCTGAGATAGGGGAACCAAAAAAATCTGGACCTCTCATGAGGGGGAGAAAAGCTTTTTGTTTTTTTAAAGCTAAATGTCTGCGTGTTTACCTGTTTGGAGGTGGGAACGGAAAATATTTGGAAAATATTTGGAGTCCTCTCGTAGGTCTAAGGTATGCTATACTCAGGACATGGTTGTGTCTCATGAGATCGATACAGGTTGATAGTCTTTGACAAGGTGACCTCTATGACTAGGTGACATCTTTGGCAAGTGTCAAAATCGCTGAATATAGTAAAACAGTGAAGGGAAACAGTTAAAGTATAATTTAACATTATATATTACAAATTTTATTTTAATCTGGTTATGATTATAACCTTTTGATGCTTGCCGGTCAAATACGTCACCCGGTCAAATACGTCAACCGGTCAAAGATGTCACCCAACTTGTATCTATCACATGCTGGCTAAGGTCAAGCGCCGGCATCATTGATATCAACAAATTCATTCCTGAACATAGCACTATCCCAATAACCTAATTAGTTAAACATAGGACACTTTTGCACACAGGCTCTTCTATTTCCCCCTAATTTAATGTAAAATCTTTGGTAAGAAAAAAGAAGATATCTACACAGTTTGAAAGTCTTTTATTTGTATTGAAAATAATAAGGCATAAAGCCTATGTTGTAATATGGTTTGCAATGAGGTTTGAGATCATGAATTGGACAGGAGTACAGACAGAGACTGCATGAGCCATCATATCTAAGCAACTTTAGGCAGAAAATGAAGTAAATGAATGACCTTCCTTCAGTAGCTTTAAACACCTTTATTTATCTCAAATTAAAGTTACTTTAAGCTAATGAAAGAAGGCCATTAATGAGCTTAAATATTTGCAGAAAGTTGCTTAAATCAGATAATTCATGCAGTGAGACATCAAGACTGGATGAGAGTGTAAGATTATAGATACATGAGTTCCAACGAGGGTATGTATACTTAATGATGAATTTCAGCTATGGAATTTTATGGACTTTAACCTTTTAAGGACTGCATGCCACTTAAAGATGACATGATGCACCAAAGCAGTGCCAGTGAGTAACTTGCCAGTGTTGCATTAGTTCATCATGCTGACCCTTCTTGAGTGTCTGTACCCTGTATGAATGCGATACTGGTGAGTTACTCGTAAGGGCTGCATTCATGCATCATGATGACCCAGGGCATGATGCATTAAGGCATTATGCCATCCTTAAATGGTTAATCCCAAAACCTGTGATACAGCCGAGTACCTTTCAGAATGGGAAACAATCATTCATGACCATAGATTAATTAGCTGCATTACATCTGTTATATAAGCAATGTTATGTGTCAGAACATGCATTTGTGGCAAAACATGAATGGAACAATCCAAGGTTGTAATATATGTATATCTGTGATTGCAATGATGAGAAATGATTATCTAAGTTATATTTTCAGGTAAATAGAATTCAGCATTTAATACAATAAGTATCTTAGCCATAATACATTGGCCGGACAACATTGCTTAGTGTGCCCCATATTGATTTTATTTGGGCAACATCTGAGATTTTCTAGGTTTGCCATTAAAAACTCAGATTAGCTCAGCCCATCAACTCAATTTCCTAGTAAGCCTACAGTTATTTTTGTTTGTTTTGTCAAATTGGTTTTGATGTGGGCTTGATCTGGGCACTTCAAATCTGGACAAGCATATAGGGCCCACTTGGCAGCTTAGACAGATCTAGGATAGGGCCCATTATATGCTACCCGGGAACCAGATAGGAACTATTAAGCATTGCTGAATGGGCCATGACTCATATTTACACAGCCATGAATATAGAGTTTATATGAATGTGATGTAACTATATCAAATATCATATCATATATTTGGCAGTAAGTTGAAAAATGTTAAAAAGCCAATTTTCATAATAATTTATAGCTTTTAAAATATCAGTTCATGACAACTGATAAACCCTTGTAACTTGAGCACCAAGACTATGTACACAATGCCAGCCTGAATATAAACAGGTACATCATTAGGTCACTCCAAAAAGTTTCTCATCACCAGGGACAGAAAAGTATGACAAGGAAGGCTTTTTCTTTACTTCTATTTTTACTGGGTGCTAAAATATATAGAAAGATATATGTTAAATTACCGAAAAAAAATCTTTCTCAAAACCGGATTTCTATAATGCACGTGGTGATGGGAAACCATTTTATTTCTTTGAGTGACCTTAGGTTAAATATATACACATTAGGTGATGACCCACAATGTAAGATAAAGTTGATTCTTTCTGTTGGTAAGCCATCATAGTGCAGTGCAACTGCCTTTGCCAACTGTAGACCAACGGTTATGTGTTGGCCTTTTGGTGAGGCAACCAACGCATGCATGTAAACGTACATCATTGCTAGACAATGTGATGTTGTCATGACAACACCATAGTTTGACGAGAGTTACACAAAAAATACTGGGTAAGATGGTGGACATGTGAAACATGTCGATCAAGGTGTTCTGATGTAGATATAATAAGCCCACATGATTAAATGTTAATTGAAAAGACTTTGATAAAACCGTGTTTACCGATGGAGGTTTTGCGTTGGATCTCACCACGACCGAATGAGGTCCCCAGGTTGGCTGCAAATCTTACTGCATGAGATAAGGTCATTTTTACTTCTTTTTTTTTTAATTTCTCATACTTACCCATTTTCAATTTATTGAAACTTGAACCCAAAGTGAACTGTAGTTTCTTTTGTGTTTTTTAAACGGGAATTCCTTGAACATGTTATATACATTGTAATAAGGGTTTCTTAGCTAAACCTTTTAGTATCCAGACATGTTTAAGCTGTATCATTTCTCAAATACATTAAGTAGTATGGTGTAATGTAATTTATATACATCTGTAATCATCAACCTGACTGAGAAAGGAGAGACAACTGTTTAATGTATGCTACAACCGATTATCCTTTATGGTGGAGTTATATCATATGCATACATATTGAACGATTGATGGAGAATATTCTGCATATAGTTACAAAAGAAGTATCATACATCTGTAATTGTAAGAGGTATTGCTGTATAAACACACTGGGTACTTTATATGAAGCTGTGTGTAAGTAAAGAGTGCCAATTGTTACTAGATATATGTTGTGTGTATCCCTTGTAGCAAACATCGATTGGGCAGGCGGGTCTGCATTCTTACAATCTTTGGTCACCGGTATAATAATGTGTTTCCCATTAGACATACCATGGTACAGATTACTCGATAAGATAAAGAATAACAACTGCACAAAATAACAAAAATGTATTTGTTAGATCATTATCAGACATTTTAGTAGAATATGCTTGCAAAAGCGCTTTCACAATTATAAGATTTTTTGACTTTAGACAGATTGATATTTCAATTGTTCAGGCTAATTTTTGACTACATTTCACTGATTTGAGGTACAGATGAAGAAGTACATTGACTACACAGATCTGAATATGTATAATACTGAGAAACAGGCATGATGAATAAGGCATCAATCAAGGCACCAACAATTTTGTTATACACTTTCAATTCCCTTGATTTTAAACCGCCATTTGATACAAAAACGTATTTACCAATCGGAACATTTTGTCCTGCAGATTTTATATTTTGCAGGTCCCGCTTAATCATTGGAGGCCTGGATATCTGAGTACGATCTTTGTATTTACAATGTATAAAGCATTGGTTTACACCAATAATGATTAGGAATATAATTCCAATAACAAAAAGCATTATAATAATGTACAACTTTGAAAAAAAACACTACATTAAATATTTATTGCCTCAAATTTTATGCTGTAGAAACACTCATTACGGTTCAATTTACAAGTTGTGAAAACTGGATGTCTGCGAAGAACCCTAGATTATAGTGATCATAGACGGTCATTTGGACTACCAATAGCAGCCTTTCTGCCAGACCTGCAGACATCTTGTTGACTGGGTCTTCTATAGTTCACAGCACGTAATGAAGTATGTTGATTACCATAGTTCTCAAAATCCCAATCTGCCATAACAGTATTAAAAAGAGTATATCAAGTATATTTTGATAACTCTTCGACGTGATAGTGTCTTTGCACTCCTCTCTTGTGTTACAATGTTTGTATAGACCCCATCATATCTCAGGGGGTCACCGCTTGATAAAGCCAGTCTAGTGGAATATACTGACAATGGTTAAGGTATATGAGCAGAGACAGTTTCCTTTAGTGTGAAATACTTAGTTTAGGATTAGTGAGAATATAACAGATAGACAAAACTGGGTCTGGTGCATGTATGCTCAAATCCCACACTGAGACGTTTGTTGAAAATTTTCTGAAATGTGGAACACCGTTGTTAATTGCCTGGCTATGGGTATTTTTGCTCAGTATCCATTTCAATTCCAGCGTCATTGAAGTCATTTGAGCTTATGAGGCAATAGACTGTCTAGGAGTAGACTAGTTAATTAATCTGAGAGCAGTGGGCGGGGGCTATACCCATTTGCGGGGACTCGGGCGGGTGCTATACCCATTCGGGGGAATGTATACACCTCTAAGTATATCTGTTTACAGTGTAGTGAATCTGGGAGCAGTCGCAGGCTGCTATCCGCATTCTGGTGACTCGGGGGGGGCTGCTATACGCATTCTGGTGACTCGGGCGGGCTGCTATACGCATTCTGGTGACTCAGGGGGCTGCTATACGCATTCTGGTGACTCGGGGGCTGCTATACCCATTCTGGTGACTCGGGGGCTGCTTTACGCATTCTGGTGACTCGGGGGCTGCTTTACGCATTCTGGTGACTCAGGGGGCTGCTATACGCATTCTGGTGACTCGGGGGCTGCTATACCCATTCTGGTGACTCGGGGGACTGCTACACCCATTCTGGTGACTCTGGCGGGCTGCCGTCCACGTAAGGGACGTGGCGGCGATGCAGCTCCTCGCGTCCGTCCCAGGCCGTGAGCTGAATCTGACTCGGACACACGGTGAACACGTCCTCTGTGTGCACAACGTCTCTCACCGAGGCCAGCACCCGGTTATACCGCCGCTCTGAGTCCACCTGAAAGGTAGGACATATGATTAGGTCAAAAAAAGTTTGTTTTAGGTAAGATGGTCTAAAGATCTAATGTGGGTAGGGCGGATTTTCTTTTTTTTCTTTTTTTTTGTAAACTTTAGCCTAAAAAGTAAAAAGTACAAAGAATTTGGCCCACAAACTCGAGTGCCAACTCCGCGACCACCACCTCTGCTCAACTCCACAATAGACCCAAAATGGCCAGATTTAAGTTTTTTCCAGAAA
Organism: Harmothoe impar; assembly: GCA_947462335.1. NCBI lineage: Eukaryota > Metazoa > Annelida > Polychaeta > Phyllodocida > Polynoidae > Harmothoe > Harmothoe impar. Next base: position 82,980,358 of record OX381709.1, read on the forward strand.
TGGATAACATTTTCTAGGGTCTGCCATGCTAGGTAGGGTCAGGCACCCTGAAACACACTTGTTTTGGCCTTATTGGGATAATTTTATTTATTCAAAATTAAGTTTTCCTAAAGATGAATCAGAAGATTCACAAATTTACATACTGCCTCTCCTATCTTTTGCATTTCCCCCCGCTCCTTATCATTTTGGTCAAATTTGATTTTATTGCCAAATAAATGGCCATTTTGGAATAGAATTGTGAATTGCACCGTAATAAACCATGGTTGGGCCCCATATCACCACTTTCTGATCCTGGATACCATTTTAATATCCCCTAACCCATAAATGATACACCTTTAAAGTATTTGAGACATCTCGATATAAAAATTGGATAAACTCACCTGAAGGGCGGCGGAGGAACGTAGCTTCCCTATTAAACCGGGTAAGGACACTGTGAAGATGGTCATCAGACTCTGGCCGATACCGGTGAACTGGTCCAGCGCTTGGAAGTCGATGACGAGCACGTATAAGAAGAAGACGAGGGAGAGGTTTAGGATGAGAGCGAGGGAGGTCTGCATGATCTCAGTAGTGTAGGGCATGAGGGATTCACAGACCCCGGTGAAGATACGGCGAGGGATGGCGGTTTCACCATCCGGTGAGGTCCAGACTAGAGAGGGCCGGCGCCGTAGTTTGCCATGTTTTGCTTCCTCTCTGGATTCTGTGTCTAGCGTCTTACATACATGGAACACGGTCCGCTTCATGTAGCGGTACTCATCCTCCAGGCTGCCTAATGCTGTCTGAACGTAGAGCATCACAGACGCGATCAAGACGCCGTGATTCACATTGGTCTTTATATTCCTGATGATATCCACCAGCACAAATATAGCCATGCTGCCATACAGGAAGCTGAAGGACAGGAACAGCATGAAGGAGAGCAGCATACTGGCTACTGTCATTACTACAACTGCCCACCGCACCGCGCTCGATTTGCGGAGCGAAGGGGCTAAGAATTTCCCCGGGTTTACAAATAGTTCCCGGTGAAACACAAAGAAAGGGACAGTGTATATAAAGGCCATTACTAAGACTATTGGTAATTTGGCCACATAGAAAAGTCCCAGTAGGAATAATCTGTTACAACAACCTGAAGGCTGTTTGGGCTTATCATCACTTTTTTCTTTATGACGCAGAGACTTTGGCAAATCAAACACTGCGTGCCTGAATAGGAAACACCAGAACTGCTTCCGAAACCAAAGTTTCATCCTGCTCCTGAGTAACATTAAGAATGATACTTCGCAGGGTTTGCTTTTTCTGTAATATAAATACTTTGACTCCATGCTAATTGTGCTACCAATGTTGCTCTCATTGTCATCCCAGCTCAACACCTTAGATATGGGCTCCTTTCTGAGTAGCAGTGGAGAGAGGAGGGAGAAGTGAATTGTGGCGTAGCATAGCGGGACTACAAACACAAGTATACAAAATACGTGGTAGAAATGTTCCACGCCTGTTTTCCCTCCCGAACCAAAATGGTCGACTTGGTAGTAGAACACTTGATAATGCACAGATAGTGCAGGGTAGTAGAAGTTCACAATGACTGATGCAAAGTGCACCAGTACCCACATCACATATAGGAATAAGAATCGACGAGCGATCCCAAGTCCCCAATTATCAACATGGAATAGAAGAATATGGGACAGGATTGTTTTGAACCCGAAACTATACACAGGGTCACTGTCTAGGAACAGGAGATCATGTGGGGGAACGTAGGGGCGAGATCCTCCCCCAGGTACATCAAATGACACTTCTGAAGTCTGGTCATCATCGGTGGTAACTTGCACAGTAGGTAAGGGAATTGACAATAGTGGGCCCTTGGCGCTGACGTCCATTGAAGGTTCCAGCTCAGTTTTCCCTTGCTGATCTATTGACGTCTGTTCACCATTTTGCTGGCACGGTTTATTGTCTGTGGTATGCTGACATGGCTGTGACTTGTCGTTGTCATGGTGACCGTTGTCATGGTGACATGAGGGGTCGGCCTCACAGCAGGTGCCGCCATCTTGTTCCCCGTGGGTCGACCCCTCCACGTGACTCTTTTTCCACCTGCGCAGACTGCAACAGAGAGGAACACAAATACAATGATGGGTTGTCACTAATGTATTTAGTCTGCAGTGGATTGGACATTGGACGGTAAATGATGCAGACAGTAATTGATAATTAAACATTCATCTGGGTCATTTATCAGCCTTTTATACAAGGAAATGACAACTGACAACTGCCTTGAGTTTAACCTAATTACATGATTAAAATGACTAAAATGCTCCTTCGTTTGTCGTAGGAAAAGATGGAATGAATTAATGTCTCGTGACATTTTGTGACAGCATGCAATGGTTCATCCTATTGTTCCTCGATGTGGACATTCATATTCATAGTTAATTTTAAACTTGAAATTGTTATTAGTTGTTTATCAAAGACTTTTAAGAAGGAAACAAACCAAGCGTTATCAAACAGAAATGGAAATAACTCAAATCTCCTCTGATGATGAAAAGCAAGCATTCAGAAGCAGTTTCTTAGTAAAGCCTTAAATCTCCAATTAAAAGAGGCAACTCATAAATCAATTTTCCAGTGACAGGCTCAAATAAGACTCTGGTGAATATATGGTTATTTCGAAAGCATGACATAGGCAAGTTTTCACGGTGGTCCGCCGGCTTTTTGGCAGAGAAGTAGTGCCGGTACATGCGGATGAGAAAATCTGCTGGGAGATCTAGATTGAGGGAACATTCACCAAAGCATGGGTGTATTATTGTGTAGGAAAACAAACCCTTACATCAGCATTTCATCACTTACAGACCAGCAAGGTGGGTGATTTAGAAGCAGGGAGGGTCTGGAGTACAGTCAACTTCCTGTAACACGCTTCATAAAAATTAGCTTTTGAGGGAAATTTTTTCCCTTATTTTTTTCTTTTGCAATTTAAAAAAATGAAAAAAATGATAAAAATAAACAAATATTGGCATATTTGGTATCAGATTAAAGCTAATACTGCCAGTAATGCAGTAGGATAGAAATAACTTAAATTCTCCCCACTTTAAAAGACCAAAAAATTCTTAACTACTAAAATATGAACTTTGGTAGTGAAAAGCATATATATATATACAATATATTTTCAGCCCGTGAGTAAAAGAAAAGCTTCCCTTGCCATCTTTTTCAGTCTTTGGTAATGAGCAACCACTTTTTCCTTTTTTAGTGGCTTACACTGGCTTAGGGAGGTGGCCGCAATGGAGACAAAGGTAAAGCATGCATTTCATATGTAAATTTGGCGTAGGGTTATTTCATACACTTGCTCAAGTTATTTCATACACTTGCAGTTCCCATTATTTACTTGGAGCTGAGAAGGTGGATAGACACCGTGAACCCCTGTAAACTGCACTCTGCATATACACTGCAAATAGTTAGTGTAGGTACACAGTAGAATGTACTTTAGATGTACAGTAGAATCTACTGTAGAATTGATTTACAGTCAAATCTACTCTAGATTTACAGTAGATTCTACTGTTTACCTACAATCAACTGTACACCTACAGTAGAATCTACTGTACACCTACAAAAATGGATGTGAGCTTTAACAGGCTGAAGAAAGCATAATGCATTATCAGCGTGTTGAATGAGTACTTAGGGTGCCCCATCCCCATCCCCATCCCCAGGCCCATAGTATACGGCTGAGTTTTATGTAACGAGGCACGGAGCCACTGTCCATGTGGCTTCTGCAGGCCAATATTTTTTCCTTTTGTATATATGCAGCTAACCTCTGCATATATACAAACTCAACTAACTATATTTGCCATGATAGAATATCAGGGGAACTGAATTTTATCCAGGGGAAAACGGGGTGCCTATGATTATAGAAAATAGGTAGAGAAGAATGCTAGTATGAGTATTAGAAATTGAGGCAAGCAGAACATGCAGAAACCAATGAGAACCCTTTGTCTACCTGCGTAGGCTGCAACAAAGAAAATATATGAATACAATGATTTATTACACAACTTAACGTTGTTGGTACAATCCTGTGTAAGAACAAAGAATGAGAAATGTAAGATTTTTGGGTCTCTAGACAGCTATAGGTTCTAGCATGTCTCATAACAAAGCTCTGGGCATCCTATGAAGCCAGATGCCGCTCGGTTTGGTATGGGGCGTACAGGATATCCATCATACTGTAATGTCCTTGGGTTGTCACTAATGTATTTAGTCATCAGGGGATTGGACATTGAACTAGAAATGATGCAGACGGTAATTGCTAATTAACCCTTTAACGACGGCAAAATATCTTTATGCATCATGCCCTTGATCGTCATGATGTATGAATACAGCCCTGACTAGTAACTCGCCAGTGCTACATTCAAGCCTCATGCAGATGCTATGGGGTTGAGATACTCTCACAAGGCCAGCATTATGTAGCAATTCAGCATTGGCGATTTACTTGCCAGTGCTTCATCGGTACATCATGAAGACGAATTTCATCATTTAGTGAAATGCCATATTTAAAGAGTTCATTATTTATCCAGATCATTTCTCAGCCTTTCATACCAGGACATGATAACAGACAACCACCTTGAGTTTAACCTAATTACGCTACTAAAATGACTAAAATGCTCTTCCATTTGTCTTGAATGAAGATGGATTTATTCTTAAATGATCTCTGACAGAATTAGTGTCTTACGACATTTCAGGACAGCACTCAATGGGCCATTTAATTGTCTCTACGTGGAAACAATAGATAACTGTTTTTCACATTCATGTGTTAATTTCAAACTTTAAAATGACTGGAATGCTTTTCCGTTTGTCATGGAAGAAGATGGAACAATTCTTAGATACACCCCGACAGAATCTGTATGTTAAATTTTAAATCAATGTCTCATGTCAGCACTCAATGGTTCATTTTATTGTTCCTCAACTTGGAAATAACAGATAACGGTTTTTTACATTCATATGTTAATTCCAAACTTTAAATTGTTATTAGTTGCTCCCAATAACTTTTCAAAGTACATAGAATAAAATAAGCTCAAGTATCAAACACAAATGGAAATAACTCCAATCTCCTCTGCTGATGAAAACCAAGCCATCTGAACACTTTCTGTTTTGAAAGCCGTAAATCCACAATAAAAAGAGGCAACTCATGAATCGATGTTTTGGTGACAGGCAATCAGATATTCACCAGAGTATGAGTGTATTATCGTGTAGGGAAAGAAACCCTTACATCAGCGTATTATCACTTACTGAGCAGCAAAGTGGGTGATTTAGAAGCAGGGAGGGTCTGGAGTAGGGTGCTAATGGTATTGACAATGGTGAAACATCATAATAAGAAGGCAATCTGACTAACAGAGTCAAGATTAAAGACACCAACTGCACAGATACATGGCTAATAAGGGAGTTAAGTGCCTCTTTGTGAAATGAAAATTGGTAATTTATGCAAGTTTTTATGTAAAGTTAATAACGATATTCCTGTGGCACACCATTTTCATCCCATGAATTGTTGGGAGATATGGCGCACACTGGGAAGTGGGGTTTATCGGGCAATATTTTGTCTTCTTGTCATTCTGGCAATGTTTATTGCTATCTGTTTAGGAAATTGTCTTTGCAGGGGAGTCCCAGTGATATATTGCAATCAGCCCTTCACTTATTGTGCATTGTTTAAGTGTGAAAAGGTTGCAATATTTCACTTACTTAAAAGTACATGGCTTGAAAGGCCCTCTGTATTTATTCAGCATAAATAAGCCATATACATGTTTTATCATTGGTTTCAATTGGTTTCACTTTGTCTGTGCTCTGAGGCTGATCAAATACAGCTTCCGGTGTATTCATACAGAGCGCTTGATGACCAGAACTACATTGAATTTGAGTTAGTGTGAGTGATACCGGGTAACAAAATAATGCGGAGAATGTAAGAAAAAGGTGGGCCTGGGGAGGGTAATATTGGGGGCAGAAGAGGGAGGGGGAATAAGCAGTGTTGTGAACAAGGGATTTGATAAAATGATGTCTCTACGGGGTCCGGACGGTGTAAATCTGTGCAGATTAATGATAGAGCGTCTGGCGTATTAATAATTACACAAGGCATGGGGGCAACTCTAACAGGGCTTCATTGGTGAACTGTGTGTGGAATAGCCGGGGTGATGGATAGAGCATTTGATAGACTGTGAGTGTCATTTCCAGGTTTAAATCCTTCCAGAGTCTGGCAATGCTGGGCTCTCAGTGCCTTTGGAGAGGGCCCAGCACTGGCACACTCTGGGAGGAGAGTCCAGTATTTCCAGTATAAAGCTAGAAGGAGGCAAGGAAGGGAGGGAAGAAGGGAGAAAGGGAGAAAGGGAGTGAAGGGCGGGGGGGGGGGGGGTGGCGGAAGGAAATCAGAGGGTACGGTCTCAGAGAGTGAGGGAGGGCGGGAGTGCATGAAGGAGGGAGGAAGGAAGGAAGAAAGGAAAGAAGGAAGGAAGTAAGGAAGGAAGGAAAGAAGGAAGGAAGGAGGGAAGGAAGGAAGGAGGGAAGGAAGGAAGGAAGGAAGTAAGGAAGGAAGGAAAGAAGGAAGGAAGGAGGGAAGGAAGGAAGGAGGGAAGGAAGGAAGGAAGGAAGGAAGGAAGGAAGGAAGGAAAGAAGGAAGGAAAAAAGGAAGGAGGGAGGAGGGAGGGAGGGTGGGATCGAGGGTGGGATGCTGAAAGCATGTAAGAATCCACAGACGTTTGGATGGGATGAGACAGAGAGTAAGGAGGCCCTGTGGATCAAAGTCGGCAGCCATGGAAAGAAGAAGTCAGGGATAGAAAATGATCGGATGTCCCCAGATGAACGTTGACTTTCAGGAAAAAATTGCACCACTCAAACAGTTTGACTCAAAGTCCCAGATTAGGCTTTTCAATTCCAGTTAATGCCACTTAATTCAGCTTAAATATAATTATGATCTTTCTATGACGTTTACATTCATACATTCATAATTCAACCTAAAGTCACTTGAATACAGATAACAAGTTTGCTTGAATGTCAATGTACATGCAGCGAACGGTCTAACCATAAATGGTGCACCATGGTGATAAATGAACTCTGTGCATGTCCGCATGTCGTACAGTATGTTCAATGGGCGCCTAGCGTGCTTTTAGTGTATGTCTGTATGCCGTACAGTAGTATACTGCTGAGTTTTATGTTGCCAGGAACGAAGCCACTGTCCATGTGGCTTCTGCAGGCCAATTTATTTGCTTAACTCTCCTCTTGTCTGGTAGTCTACTACAGCTAACCTCTGCGTGTATGTTAATTCAAATGACTACACTGATATTCTGACCATAGTCAGTGCTGGCTCAGTCACAATATTGATTAAGTTAGCAAGTCTTTAATGGCTCCCTTTATGCCCAATCTAGGCTGGTTAACACTGTCAAGTTGGTCAGTACAGACCAACGCACCTTAGTCTATCCATTCCTATGAGTATTAGGCTAAGTCCTTTTGAGTAAGGCATAAGTCATATTTTGTTTTGGCCCAGTCATTTTTGAATATCAGTTGATCAGTACTGACCAATGTACCAATGACTAACCTGGAATAGCCACTACAGATGAAGGACCGGAGCATTCAGATTATCAGTGTACATGTACTGTGTAAGCCTTTCAGGTAAACTGAACTGAAATGGGAAACCTATTCAGGAAGTGGGCAGACAAGACTTCTAGGATCAGTTATAGGTAACGCTAAAATGAGGCAAACGGAAAAGTGCAGCGACCCAGAATCAGCCCTTTACGGACCTGTGTTGACATGATACATTTATGCAGCCTGGGTGAGTATATACCCACCAGGGCTGCATTCATACACCATGACAACCCTTCAGGAGTGTATCAACCTCAAAGGGTGCATGGATGCAGCCCTGGCAGGTGACCAGATCGGTAATCCTTAATTACCAAGAGATATTGCATTTCGCACCACATAGACATTAAAGGGTTAATGCAACATGATCCCGTGAACCTATTTGCTCACCTCCACCGATGCCGCTTCTTTGTTTCCTTGTGTTTGGAGCAGCACTCGTGAGTGGAGGTGACGCGTAGCGGGGGCAGGAACCGGACGCAGAGCGGGAAGAGGAGCACGGCCATGTAGCTCCCCACGTTGACGCACACCAGAATGATGTTAGCCACGCGGTACGGGTCGTGACACACCTGGAAGAGGTATACAGGATATGTTAGCGACGGGGTACGGGTCGTGGTGTGTCAATAAGAGGTATACAGGATATGTGAGCCATGCGGTACGGGTCGTGGTGTGTCTATAAGAGGTATACAGGATATGTTAGCCACGCGGTACGGGTCGTGACACACCTACGAAAACAATATTGCATTACTGATTACTACTATTTCTTTAGCCCTTTAAACCCCCACGTCTCTTACAAGGCCTAAAGTACCAGTTCACGCTGCAAGGACATGGCTGATTGCCCTTGGCTGGTGCACTGGTAATCATTCCTTAGTTTATAAAATGTGTATAGCTTCCTGAATACTTGGACCATATATCTACTATTATGGTGTATTACCCTGATAAGGGAATAACACATGAATAGGCAGTCATACCACAGTTTTAACATTTGACATATTTTATCGATGTTAACTCGACCATTAGCATTGAAACCTCGGCCATTTACAATGTAAACAAACGACTCCCATTCTGTGACGTCATAGCAGTGCGGTTACCCACTGTGAATATACTGTGATTCTCTGGTAAAGGCACTGCTTTGAGTGTAACGTGGTAGTGACAAAACTAACTCTACCTACCCAGGATACTTTCTGGTCGGAGCTGGGCTGGTCGTACACTTTGAGTTTACGGGTCATGCTGCAGCACTCCAGTAGTGTGAAGCGCTCCGTCTTGCTGGTGGAGCTCGCCGTCAGACGACCCCAGAACCAGCGCCGGTGGTGCCGCGACGCCATCTTGTCTACCAAACACACCTGGAACACATGTTAAACAGATTTTAGGATATAGCATTAAAATATCAATTAACATTTTCCCTGCATTTCTGTGTGCATATGGCCCCCATTTCAGCCGTTTTAAAGCTTGCTGGACAAAGACTAAACCCGGTCAAAGACTACACCTAATCAAAGACTACACCCGGTCAAAGACGTTTCAATTGTTACAATCACATGAGATACGGCCTATAATTGGTGACAAATTGGTCACTTGCTATAGATCTACACAATGAAATTATATCTGGCAATAGAATAAGGGCCATATTGGATCATAGAATTGGGTATCAGCTGGCCAGATATTGCAACCAGCAATTTCCCTGATCCAACATCTCTATGGGAACCGCTCATATCCCCCATAATACCAGAATATGCATGAGCTACAAGTGTAGGGTATCTTTAATTTCCTGGCCGGAACAACACTCGGGGTGAATGCTAAGGGAGTGGTCATTTTTTTCACAGGGGTGGGGCTTGGGGAATTGGTGGATTTGCAGTGGGGGCAGACCAATAGGATTTAGACCCCTTGAGAGGGGGAAACCAACATATTTGGACCCTTCTTGAGGGGGGAGCGGGCCAACAAATTACACACCTCTTCTTAAGGAAAACGCCAGCATGTTACTATAGCTCAAAGGGGTCAGCCACGATCAATTTAACCTGTCTGGGAGGAGGGGACGGAACACATTTTGACCCCTCTCTAGAGGTAACTAGAATCATTTTGGAGAGCTCATTCAGAAAATCGACGAAAGATTTGCCAAGTAATAGATGTTATACATATTGAGAAGAAGCTGCAAGTGCTAATCAGTTTATTAGGGAGAAATGTCAGACTTAAGTCATTTTTTGAATTCAGAATTGTTTTGTATGGGAAGGGCCATTTTCGACACCCCTGTGGAGAAACTTAATCTCGTTCTCCATGGCTCCATTCTCCATTCTGATATCATCAAAATAGCTATTAACCAAATCTCCCAATGCACAGTTTGATAGAAAAATCAATAAATCACATAACATGGAGATCTACCCTAATCAGTCTCAACTGCTGGTTCTCCACTCGTGGTGCCTTGAATTACATTACACTCTGCCTTATGTGACATGATCCAAGGCACCACAAGTGGATTCAGATAGATTATAGTGGACTTTTGTGCGTATGTGTAAGTACCTCCAAGTCCTGTGGGTTCTCGTCGAGGTACTCTGCTATGAAGTAAACCTGTACGTAGAGCGCGATCATGTAGAGGTGGCGCTGCGAGCGGTCCAGGTGGTTAGCTGCGCTACACGACACCTGACCTGAAGCAGATGTTCTACATCCATCCTCCTGCACCTGTGAGGAACAAACCACAGTCTATAGTACACCGAGTACACACTACATGAATACAGTACAGGGTACAGTAGGGGTACAGTGGGGGCATAGTAAGGGTATACAGGTGTTGCTGTGAGTGGTCTAGGTGTGCCGTGATACACAACATCTGCCCCGTCCGCCTGTACCTGTAAAGGTGACAAACCATTATAGTCTATAGTACACACTAGTACAATACATGGTACAGTACAGGGTATAGTAAGGGTATACAGTTGGCACTGTGAGCGGTCCAGGTGGTTGCACGAGTCCTACACCCGTCCTCCTGTACCTGTAAAGGACAAACCACAGTATGCAGTACAGGTAGAACATCCAGTACAATACAAGCACTGCATGAACTTTGGTATTTAAGCAAATCTTTTATTGATTAAAGTCACCTTTTATTTCCCGTAAATGACACTTAAAGCCGCTTAATGACATTTCCCTAACATTTACATGGCATTTACTGCACTACAACCTGCTTAAAGAGTAACTTTAAGCAAAAATAGTTTGCTTAAATACCAATGTTCATGCAGTGAAAGTACAGTAGGGGTACACAGGTATCACAAATGTCCTGCACCTGTAGAGGACAAGCCATGGAAGTTATTCTAAGCCCCAAATTGTGCAGGACAGAGTATCTGGACTTGATTTGTTCAACGTTTTTTAAATTGATATCGGACATGGAAACTGCTCTCCAATATCAAACCTCTGATATTAAATATAAAAACTCCAATATTAAAGTTTCAATACAAACATATTTGAATATGTATTGAACTATACAGACTACATGAATAAATGTCTATATTCATAAATCATGAATTTATCTTTTTGGGGAGTGATTTATAATGGAGAAAGTCTGGTTGACATTGCACACACTTTGCTGAATTATCAGCATATCTTTGTAGACATAAATTCACCTACCTCGGTTACAACTTTTTTCCGTGCTGCGCTTTTCTTCTTCTTAATGAAGGACAACTTGCTCTGTCTGTCTGTTTGTCCCGGCTCGTTCTTCTCAAACCAGCTGTTCACCTGCTTGGCCTCTGGAAGTTGCAAAGATTATGTCTGTAAGGGAGTGGTCATTCTTTTAACAACAGGGGGGGTGGGGGAATGGGGGGGGGACCAAAAGAATTTAAAAAGTTGGACCCCTCTTGAGGGGTGGACCAAAAAAATGCATCCCTTATTAGTGAAAAAGTCTGCGCATTACTATAGCTCAAAGGGGTCGGCCGCGCTCAATTTCAACATGCCTGAGGGGGGGACCAAAAGAATTTCGACTCGTTCACGCGAAAATCCACCAACCCCCCCCCTGTTGTTGAAAAATGACCACTCCCTAATTATGGAGAAACCAGGTCAGTATATAGCCAGTATTGGTCGAAGGAGGGACATCAGATGTATGGCTTGAGAGGCATATTTACGTATTTGTTTATATATTTCATTGCATTTTCTCTACATTGATAATAAAATTCACTTATAAGTTGAAAAAGAATAGTTATAACTCTGTTTATACAATTTGATGACTTCACAGGCCTTTAGATAATGGAAAGGGTTATCTGATAGGGGTAGATAGTTTTCCTTAGTTAAATAAATAGGGCTGCCACATTCCCATTGAAAATTTCCTCATCATCTAAGAAATGGTAAAAAAGTAGACCTGTGCAATTGATGTTGTCGAGTTGATCGGCTGTGGTGTCGGTGACAAACGACACATCAGGGAGACACGAGTTCATGACGTCAACACTGACATACTCCTTGGTGCTCTCTGGGTCCTCTAAGGACAGGTCAAACTCCAACATGTCTCTGAAATAGTGGGGAAGGCACTGTAAAAACGTGTTTAAATCAGCTTCAAGTTGGGTTTAATGACCCAAAGTTTTAAATTGAAATTCAGTTTTGTCTTCTTCATATTTGTGATTACTTAGGCTACGCTATAAGAAACTACAACTGATAACAAATGTCAGTTAGCATTTAAGGCTCACTCTCACCAACTCAGTGCAACTTAAAAAAGTGACGTACATGATCGGTGGACGTACATGATCGGTGGACGTACATGATCGGCAGAGGACAAAATCCGTCTTTTACCTCCTGCACTACGATGTTTAACTCTCCCAACCATACCTACAGGCTATGTATCTTTGGGGAGATTATTGGAAAAAAAAAACTCCCAAAATATTTATAGGGGCCGGAGGGGGGGGCTCAATGTGTAACCGATCATGTACGTCACATGATGTACATGATCGGCTTGGAATGTCATGTTACATTTCCTCATTACCCACTGCTTCACATGTCTATGATTATACATATTTAGACCTACATCATATGTACACCTTGCTATGATTGATTTATGTTTTATATATGGTCAGAAAGGGTAATTAAGACAGTCAATAAATAATGGCCGATCATGTACGTCACATGACGTACATGATCGGTATTTCAAATGTCATGTAAAATACTCTTACTAGTCGCATCTACACATGTCTAACATCTTACATGTCAAGACACACATCATATGTACACCTAGGTAAGGTTTATTTATGTTTTTCCTTGTTCAGAAAGGGTAGGGCAGTCAATAATTACCGATCATGTACGTCACCGATCATGTACGTCACATGACGTACATGATCGGTATTGAAATGTCAAGTAAAATTCTCTTCCTAGTCGAATATACACATGTCTAACATTTTACATGTCAAGCCACACATCATATGTACACCTTGGTAAGGTTTACTTATGTTATATGATGATCAGAAAGACTGGGGCAGTCAATAATCACCGATCATGTACGTCACCGATCATGTACGTCACCGATCATGTACGTCACCGATCATGTACGTCTCCCGATCATGTACGTCTCCCGATCATGTACGTCACTTTTTTAGTTGCACTGATTTGGTGAGAGTGAGCCTTAACCATTTGTGATCATGACGTTTGAATGCAGCCGTGGCGAGCAACTCGCCAGTGATGTTGATAAACTTCCAAAGGGTCGGCATGATGTAACCCCAGCAGGTTACTTGCTAGGGCTGCATTCATGCATCATGACGGTCAAGGATATAGCATATGCATTGAAGCACTATGTGGCATGAATGTAAGCAAATTTATTAATACCACATAAGTGTCCTGGAAAGGTCATAATGGTATTTAAGTGGCTTCAAGTGGTATTTACTCTAATTAAAATGAATATGCTTAAAATGTTTCCTTAAGCATATTTAATTTACTTAAATGCAAACAGTCATGCAGTTTAAAGTTTGATTATGACGCACCTGAAATGATCCATCTCGTAGGGCAGGAACTTGAAGGTGCTCTCCTTACTCTTGGGGAACACAAAGAAATCAGTTATAGATATCTGATTATTACACGTGTTGACCGTCAATAAATGTGCATCAGCGTGCGCCAACAATGTATAATTCTTGAATATCTGTCTGTAAGTCTTGGCGAGCTGGTCGCCGGTGACGACGATGCGACACGAGGAGACGGTGTCCTCAAGGAACATGTCGTGGGTGCGGAGACATTTCGCCGTGTGGTTTTTAAAGTCGTCCTTACTCTGACATTCCTTGTTGTAGCTGTGTTTGATGCCGAACTTGAAGATGGACTGGCCGTCACTCACGTACGGGACATACCTGGGAGAAAGGGCAGAAGTATAAGCGTTAATCCTTTAAGGACAGCATCATACCCGTCACTCACATATGGTAATTGCCTTGGGTGAGGGACGAAGGGGAGAAGTATAAGGGTTGATATTGGGCACTTAAAGTGGATATGTCCAGGAGTTAGGACTGCATGAAGGTTGGTATTTAAGCAAACATTTTATTTCTTAAAGTGACTCTTTCAGCAGTCAGTAAATGCCAGGGAAATGTCCCAGAAAGTGGCATATACCAGGATTAAAGATGCTTAAAACTTTAAGCTTAGCTAAATGATCCATGCAGAACCGTACAATGGACTGGCCATCACTCACATACGGGACCATACCTAGAGGAGAAAGGAAGGTTAGAGTTGCAGCAGTCTTCGCAAAACATTTTCACCATGCAGGGCAGTAGTCCTTGCGGCAGGTGAGGGTGAGGGAGAAACCGAGGGTGAGGGGAGCAGCTGAGGGTGGGGGGAGCAGCTGAGGGTGGGGGGAGAAGATCAGTATGAGGGGAGCAGCTGAGGGTGAGGGGAACAGCTGAGGGTGGGGGGAGAATAACAGCATGAGGGGAGCAGCTCGTGGTGAGAGGCTCATAGTGGAGCAGCTCATGGTGACGGACCGAATAGAATTCCACAGGACAGGATATCAAAATCAAAGTTTTGTATAAAATTCAGGACAAAATAATATTTTGTTACAGGGAATAATAACAAAAAAATGTTTTAATTTGCCAAAACTATTAGTGTGCACTCTACTTGTAACTTTAATTCTAGTTGGAACAGTTGAAAAATGCTTTCAGTTTTGAAATGCTCAGATTGTGCAGGGCATTCTAAGACCACTAAGGACGCTCGACAATCATTTTCCTTTGGTGTCTATTTTCTATGTGTTCTTCTCAAGGATATAGATATGGAACTATTATAATCAGATTAGTGGCCACATAGGATCGTTGGTTTGAGCAGGAAACTGTGGATTATAAATTGCAAAAATCACGGGGTGCTATAGGCTATTCAGGATCAAACGTCTGAAATAATCTCATCAAGATAACTTGTTTTCAATAATTATTCAAAATATATGAACTATACCAAATGATTAGAGTTATTCCATGTGGGGGAAGAGGGAGGAATTCAAGAAGAGGGAAAAAAGGGTGGAAGAGAGAAAAAGTAAGGGAAGCAAAAAGGATCACATGCATAGATGATTATTATATCTTTGCATTAGGCGACATTCCTACATGGACAAATCAAAAAAGTAATCTTTTCCGGCTATTTTGTTAAAATGCTTTTACCAAATAACTTACCAGTTTGTGTTTTTTGCGATAATTCTGAGACCCCGCGTCACGTTATTGTTGCTGGTACTAAAGGTCCACTCCGGGGCTGATGCATTCTGGGAGGATTCAGGGACCAGGGTGTCATTGGTGTCACCTGTCTGACCTTCACTGTCTGACAACCAGGCCAAGGTCAACAAGATGGCCGCCAAGCACTCAAAGGACTTCATCTGTAAATAGAGAATGGTTGGATATTACTTATAGCTATAGCGGGCACATACTGCTTTAATGCATCATGCCCGTGGTCGTCATATTGCATGAATGGAGCTTTGACGAGTAACTCACCAGTGCTGTACTCATGCTTGATGGCGACCCTACAGGGTTGGACGGTCCGCATCATCTGCCAATGCAGACCTTTCTGATGTAGATAATAATTTATCTCTGCTATATGGCCGCATTTTGCAATTCTGATTTTAAAAAGTCACACTGATCCCCTTCCTTTATACTGATTTATGTAAAGGAAGCGCTTATGGTGGATATCTTTGTTGTTGTCTGGTTCATCGACAGTAAAACTGCCTTTTCTACCCAGCAGCAGAACCTGCTTAAACCACATTGTCATCGTTGAGCCAGATGCACTCAAAACAATTGATGCCGTCCTACCCTTTCAGTCCCGGTTTTGAAAGGAGTTACGGTATCACATGACCTAACTGTAAGCTTATCACTTGATTACAACTCTCATTTCCATGAGTATTTGCGTAAGTCTCTTTGAGTAAGGCATCGGTCATATTTTGTTTTGCCTCAGTCATTTTTGAAAATCAGCTCGTCATTCTGACTAATGTTCCTCTGACTAACCTTGGACAGCTACTACTAAAGTATACAGACTAGGCCCCGGAGCACAAAGATTATCAGTGTACATATGCCTTCCATTTATGTGTGATTAAACAATCTCCCTTTGTAGTATGACAAACTACCAGTACAATGCTGAGAAGTCAGATTGAATTGCTAATGCATATCATATTGATGCAGAAGAGATAAGATTTACATTGCCTCCCATTCAGTGGCAACGGTAGCAGTGAGCCAATCCATCAGGTGTTGTCAACCATATTGATGTAAGGTGGGGGTGGAGGGGGGGGGGGGTGATGGCAGCAGATTATATTGCATTCTCTGTGGGTGGTTGTGTACCTCATGTCTCATTGATTGAGATATGATTAAAACATGTTTTTATCATATCACATGTATTAGACTGCCATTTACTTTAATGAAAAGGAAAGAAAAATATCCTGGTCTTTACCTTGGGCCAAATAAATAAAAGGTGTGTTTCAGGTTACCCGAGTCGGCATTGAAGTTCGTGAGTCGATTTATAGGTACATTTCAGGCCAAAGGTAAAAAAAAAATATTCTAAAAAAATCAAAAAAATCCGACCTACCTACCCTAGATTTTCAGACCATGAACCTGAAACACACCTTCTTTTTTTTGGCCTTAGTCAATTAATTGCTACTTCCCAAATTGCAATATTACTAAACGTAGCTTATGAAATAATTACCAATTTATAAGACAGTACACTGCATGACATTTAAACAAACGTTTTATTGCCTGAAGTTACTCTTAACGCAGCGTTAAGATGATACCATATAAAACAATATCTATTGGATTCCTAAAGCTTCCCATAACATTTGATCGGTGATGACATGCCAGTCATACTATATTGAGGAAGAGTCAGCCAGGTTCGACAAAAAGCCTCATGAGGTCTGGTAGAGTTAGACTACATGACAACCCGTATAGTTTATGGTAAGTGTCGGCCGATACATCACACAGTCCCCGGGGAAATTTGTGTGATGATATTACGGTGCTATTAACCCCTATATCCACAGCTGGTACTGGCTACATGGCTTCTCTAATGGGCTGCCCTCTGTATTTTATGTTACTATAGACCAGGGCTGCAAACAAAGTTGACTTTTCAGAAACGTTATTTATGAAGCTTTTGAACATTTCTGAAGTGAGACTGACAAATGTTTAAATTAACCTCGAACATAACAATTACAGACAATGGCTATTCAGCTAAACCAATGTAAACACAACTTTATTATAAAGGAGTCACCCTTTATTGACGCATGGGTCTATAGATAAAGAATGGTGTAAGGTGGGGTGGATGCTGGTAGACTAATGAAGTGTACAATGTAATGATACGATATGGTGATATTTGACATACTAAGTATACTAAGTATACATCTCTGCTCTAATGAGGTCAAAAAGGGGAAAAGGGGGCCATATTTCAGGTTACCTGACCCTATTTAGAAAAAGAAGGTCGACCCTGGAAAATGTTTTCTGGTATTTTTTGACATTAACAATTGACCACATGACCTGTGAGTAATTTCTAATGGTTCAGAGCCATAAGAAAATCCACAAATAAATGTTTGGGTACTTTCTGAAACCTCTATAAAATGTTACCGCAATTTCTTGTTCAAGCGCCCCTACGTTTATAAATTTCAATGCCCTGTTATCCCCTGCGCTTATACAGGGACTCGTGCTTAAATGAGTCCCTTTGAAGAGAGGTTTTGGATTTCAGCCGGGTCTAGACCTGCGCTTCTTTGAGACCTCTGCGCTTAAATTGGCGGTTACATTCTCAATAAACAGTGCTCTCACTGCATGTGTCTTGGCGTTTAAGCTAAGCTAAGAGTCCTTAAAGTTACACTTTAATTCTAGTAAATGCCATTGAAAGCTGCTTAAATGTCATTACTTCCTTTCCATTACATTTGCATGGCCTTTACTGAACTTACCACTGCGTAAAGAGTGAATTTAAGCAATGAGAAGTTTGCTTGAATGCCAATGTTCATGAAATGTAATCATTATTTCAGAGTTTGGTAGAGTGAGACAGCATGGGTACTTAATCACATGTGTCGGCCAATACATCACACAGTCTCAGGGGAAATTTGTATGATGATATTAGTGTTCAATTAAGTCCTAGTCACAGCTGGCACATTGCCTCTGCTATAGACCGGGTCTCTATCTTTATGTTGTTGGATGGGAAACGGTGCAAGATGGGGTGGATGTGGGTAGACTTTAATAGCTTTAAAGAGCCTTCATGTAGGTTTTTTCTGGTGGTGTTATCGTCAAATAAAGAGTAGCATGTTAACAATGAGAGTGACGCTTTGCTCATTTATGCCCTTTAGCAGTGATGGGAGGTGGGTGGAAGCATTGGGAGCAGGACTATAGGTCCATCTTCTGGTGAAAGTTGGCTGAGAGAAGATAAAGAGCTATTGCACTTGTATAAAAGAAATAACTCTTATTTTTGAATAGGACATTGTGCACAGCTTGTTCTGATTTATTTCTTCATCTAAAGTCGGTTGTAATCTATGTAGGGCACTCAGGGGTGGCCATTGTGGGCTGGACAAAAGGCTGCAATCTAAAGCTCCCTTGCTTATTTCTCCTTGGATACTAAATCACAAGTTCTCCTCTAAATATAGTGTAAGCCAAGTCTATGGTTGTCTTTTGAAGTTCCTTGCTCTAATCCTATCCTACGACTTGCCTTCAGATGAAAGGGAATGCCTTAGATTAAAGAAAATATATATGATATACAGAAGCTATAACTTGATATTGCCCTGCAATATTAGATAAGAATATATTTATATTGTGCTTACACCTATATCATCTCATTTCTAGGCCAGGTTATATAGCTTCCTATATATCAAATATAATCTGAACGATTTGCTTTCATATGAAGGCATTGTGCTAAGACGTGTGGAGAGTGCACAGTACAGCCTTACACCAATACCCCTACCTCTCTTACTATATGTATCTTTCAGTGTAAGCTATAAAACATAAAAACTATACTGTGGGTCTTGTGACCTTGGACATTCTGACCTCCAAATGCTACACTCAACATTGCCTGAAAGCTATTCCATGGCATCAGCTGCTATTGCATTGCCTGACCGAGCGATGACCCCATGGTCTGTTGATTCTGTATCAATACGCTGTACCAACAAAGATGCCAGATGCCCACTGTCAGCCCTCCCACACTCTGAACCCCCTCCCCCACGGTATTCTAACAGACTCAACCACTTGTCCTCATCCCCAATCTGACATCTTCCTTCTTCAATTCAATATTCCCATGCCCCTGTCTCTCCTACACTGATATTCCTAGGCTCCCTATACGCCCAACCTCTCAGTCAGTAGTGCCTAACCTAGTTAGTCATTTTTTGGCTTCCTATACAACCAACCTAGGTCAGTTATTATTGTCAGGTTGGTCAGTACTGACCAACCCACCTTAGTCTTTTTATTTCCAGGGGGAGCCACTGAGTGGTCATGACAGGTGGCCCCAACTAGTGGTATACAAATACAACACACTAATGATGAACCTAGGTTAGCCATTACAGACTGACCCCTCGGTCATTTTTGAATATAACTTTGTCATTATGACTAACATTCATATGACCAACCTAGGATAGTCTGTACTGACTAACCCTTTCAATCTATGGAGTTTCAGTGTACACCTGTGCTCACTTTCCCTCAAACACATCATTTATCACACCTCCACCTGCCCTTACACCTTTACCCCATCCTGACACCCGTGGGTCCTATTGGTGAAAGCCCCTGTTCAATGGCATCAGACAAGCTTGCAGTCAGGCAATGGGACCAATACAGAGCTCAGGTGCTTTCTGAAAGCCCTGCAGTGCTCCTCTGTGACTATGGAGATTGGACTGTTCCAGTATAACGTGTCTCCCAGGACATAAGTTATATTACCCCTGGGTCTAGGGTCATCTATCACACAGAGCATGTATTCGTGCAATAACAAGCCCAATTCCCCAATCAACCATACCTTCCCACCCTTTAGTCTTTTATCGTTTACCTAAATCTCTACTTGCCCCTCCACCTTTATCCCATCCTGAGATCGACCTGTGAGTCCTATGGGTGCAATCCCCCGTACAATGGCATCAGGAAGCCTTGCATTCATAATCTTGGTCCATAACGACGCCTGAGTGCTTTCTGAAAGCCCTCTAGCCAGGAGTCTAGCTCACTCCTGGGACATGTGTTATATTACCCCCGGGTCTACAGTCACCCATCACACAGCGATGTATTAGTGTAATGGCGCTAACAGGTCATGGTACCCGCACTGTGTGGGGGGGGGGGGTGAATGTGGAGGGTGTTGTGGTGAGATTAATTGCTACCTATGGCACCTACAATACAGTAGAGGTAGGGGGGAGTACTTAGTAGTAGTAGCACCATGCGATTACCGTAAATCCTCAGGTATATAGGTGCACGAGTTCCTCAGTCAATTAATTTCTGTAGGTGAAGCCGAGGGAAATAACCCTGTGTTTATTTCATGTTATTTTTTACAATATTTGTCAAAATTCCATGTAATTGCTCTGAAATAGCTATCGTAAAACAGTATAAGCATCAAATTAGGTATCAATTTGAAGCTGCACGAGACTTTACAGGAGCAAAAGCTCATAGATTGGAGGCTCTGTTGAAGAAGAACGCCTTCAGTGACATACAGGTTGCATGTTAGATCCCATCCCCTGCTGACATTACTTGTTGCACCCTGCACCAGCCGTGTCAGCTGTCACAAAGGCCACACACTGAGGTGCTATGCTGGTGATGTCACTCCTCCCTTTCAGCATTTGTCGCTCACCTCTCAGCGTCCCTCCAGTTCTCTGTGATGGATTTTAAAGTCACAATCCTCTTTATGAACCTGGCGATCTGTCAGTCAGCTGCTCTATCAAGGTCCCTTCTATTTTGTGCAATAGGGGTAAATGTTCGATTCTTGAGACATCGAAAGTGGAAGCTGTATTGCACGAGTAGGAAATATACAAAACTCCACGCCATTGACATACATGCACATCATACTTCACAAAGTTTCAATGAGTGATGAATAATGTCTGTTTATGTTAATAAGTGGCCATGGATTATGGCTACTCCGTACCCCATGGGGGCACGGAATATGGAGCTCCTATAGCTTTAACGTACACTCTAAGAACAGTGTGTTGTGGGAACATGCTTAAATTTGCAACACACTTTGAGATTTAACACACTTATGAATTGTAACACACTTTTTGTCAACTCACTTACCTGCTTACACACTTGTGGTCAGAGAGGTGTGTATCATATACAAAAGGGGGCAGCAGCAGTAAATGTCTATCATGCACCTATGCTACATTCTTACAGCCATATAGTAGCTGTCACAGTGGCTCAGTAGGCAAGTCTTTGGACTGAGAACTTAAAGATCCCTGGCTCAATTCCCAATGGGGCTCACTGTCAAATGGATATGTTTATTTTCTAAGAAGGACCATAATATTTTAGCCCCCCCCTCAAGAAGGGTCAAATTTCTTTTCCACCTCAGGAGAGGTTGAACTGTTTTACAACCCCCTCCCCAACCAATCCCCTCTACTACAATGAAAGATAAAACACATTTAATAGGGGTAAATTTGCAATGAGATACAAACAAAAACTGTATTATTTGAATCTCATTGAATGAGCAAACTCACTCAATCCATATTGGAAATAGATGGGTAGTTTTTTCTCTTTAACTATACACACATGTTCTTTGCGTAAACCAAATAACCATCACATGTATTTATCTTATTAGAGGTTCTGCAAGGCTGTAAAAGTAGGGCCTATTAATAGCTGATTAACTATTGTCTTTATAATAGATATCAAGCCCTGCAAATTATGTTATTATTAGTCAGTGCATTGGCATCCCTCAATAAAGGCGGTCTTTGTATGGTCTAAGAACCACTTCCTGTCATAACATATTAATACCCAAGGTAAGTTATATAGCTTACTGGTAACTGGTAAGAAGTTGTGTGATCTTTGAGAATACTTTGTGTCTCCTCACTGTTGTGTGTTCTGGTACCTATTTGAGGGGGGAATACACCATGATTGTACAAGGAGATTTGGTGGCCTAATGAGCAAGTCGCTGGACAAGTGTGTGAGAGGTCCTGGGTTCGATCCCCAGAGAAGACCTGGCACCAAATCTTCCCAAGTGAAACAAGTTGTCCTGACAAGAGTCGCGTCTGTAAGTGTCGGTAGACAGACTGTGGTGAACCTTCAGTGTCCTGGTCTCCCATGAGACTTGCACCGATCCGCTTCAACCCATAGAAGCATAATACACTTGCTACTGGTAAAGAGATAGCAGATATCAGTGTTGACGAAGGTGGTCCTAGCCGGGAAGGGAAAAGGCTGCAATGGACCACTGGAGACACTGAGAAAAGGTTGTGAGAGCAGCCATCCCACGCTATCTGACGGTGGTACGGTCATGGCACATTGCGCTACAGTCACCAGTTGGTTATCAGGTGTGTCAGTTTCGCCAGGGTCAGAAGCTAGGATGTGTTCACAGTGGTTGACTAAGACTTGTTTACTGTCAATACAAACTCAGTTTTGATGTAATCTTCTATTCCCACTTTTATTGTGAGCGGTTCAATAAGCACTTTTCCTAGATATAAGAAGCCTTTAAAAGTGAGACACAGTATATGCACAGTATGAACATGAATAGCCCTAACAAGAAATTAAATAAATCTATACTAATTTAACTCTTAACCCATGTAGAAAGTAATCATATTTAATATTGAGAAAAAAATATTTGTTAAGGGATTCGAACCTGCATGGACAGGACTCATGTGCCAGCACCTAGACAACTCAGCCACAGCACCTGACATACTCTGTGAGGTGTAGAACAGCTATTTTAATCCCCACCTCCTCAATACCATGACTTTGTACATCAACACACTTTTTAGATTCAACACACTTTTGCCAAAAGTGTGTCGTGTGTTACCAAAAAAAGTGTGTTAAAAGTGGCTTCAGAAAAGTGTGTTGAAAAGTGTGTAAACGTAACACACTGTTTTTAGAGTGTAGAGAGGGCCATATCTACCATGTAATAAATACAGATTCTAATGCATCATAAACAAATACATGATACCAAATCTTTCATTGTACTTCTTAAAGTGGCATAATCACCAAGCATATCCCACTGACAATTCTAGTACTGCTCTAGTCTACTATGTGGTTAAGTGCGAGTCGTGAGATTGCCCAAGAAATAGTCTTCTTGCATGTTCCATCCATCACGAAGAATTGCTTTTACAGTTCTAAGTAAAGGTTTTACATTTCAAGTCGCACCTGTGGCTCTTCAGATTTAAGATGTAACAATGGACAATGCTTTCAGCACTTGTTGCCGATGACAAAGTAGACCCAGCTCTCAGCGTCTGCCCAGCTGTAGATATGATGGATTGTACAGTCCGCCTCCACGTCAGCTGCTCATTGTCATCCCCCAGTCCCTGCTGCATGCCTACAGTGGTATTCATCTCCCTTTTATTCAGCGCACGAGGGGTAAATGCTCCTCTAAATATGTCTTTTGCACAGCAAAAAATGAAGATGATGAAATCGCCTGGCGGACAAACACCTAGCTGATAAAACCACTTCATATTAATTAACAGAGACTTTGAAAATATCTTATTGGTCTGCCAGGCGAGTTTATTCATCTTTTTCTTTCTTGAATTGAGATAAAAAGCATACTTTATATATACATTTCAGTTAAAAAAGAGGAAAAATAGTGGGGAAAAAGCTCCCTCAGCATATTTTTCAGCGATTGATGTTGAGAAACCAGCGTTTTTGTTGCGTGGCCTTAAAGCCCAGGGGACAGTTGCCATCATGGTATACAGCTATGGCCATCTGCCTCCACCATCTGCCTGCAGTACTCCATTCAGGCAATAGTGCCATCAGTTATGCTGTCTGTGCAGCACAGGTGCACTGATACTCTGTGTGCTGTGGGGCTTAGTCACTAGTAGCTACCCGCGGCTAGTAATTGGGATATTTGTCAGAATGAGGAACTGATATTCAAAAATGACCTAGGCAGAAATAAAATTTGGCTAATGCCTAACTCAATGAGCTGATGAGGCTTGTCCTAACACTCATGAAATTGAGCAGACCAAGGTGGGTTGGTCAATATCAACCAACCTGCCAGTATTAACTAACCTAAATTGGTCGAAAAGGGAGCCAAAAATGACTCACTAGGTAAATCACTAGTGACTGAGTTGTCAGCCAGTATACTGACTATGGTTAGAGTTTCCGTGTAAAGCACCCAGGTATCATGCCAACAGACAGTTACTTAGGGCATAGGGCCAGACTGTATACAGATATGCATAGTGCAGAGGTGTATCTAGTATGTAGCCACATATACTCATTCTAAAAGTAAAACAATATAGACTGTACATCTTTTCTGGACAACTATATGGACTATAAAATAGATTAATTTACCATTTAAGGACTCTTTTATGTCCTTGGCACTCATGATGAATGAATACATTCCTGGAGAGTAACTCACCAGTGCTGCATTCAAGCATTATGCCGACCCTACAGGGTTGAGACACTGCTGAAGGCTTGGCATGATGCACCAATGCAGTACTGGCGAGTTACTTGCTTAGGCTGCATTGGTGCATCATGACCGCAAATATCGCTTTTAGCGACATGTCATTCTTAATGGGTTAAAACAGATGTAATACAGGATGTGTACAGGATCAGCAGTTACTCCTCTATTCATCATTGTGTGCACTGTTATAGACAGAGCACGCCTATCCCTTATGGTTTTATGGAGGTTTTAATCAGTAGGTGCAAGCTTTCCACCATACGTTCAATGATGAATGTATGGAGGTTTAAGCAGTGGAAATACAAGCCTCCTGTCATACACTTCAATGACAAATGTAACAATACCCAGCGTTAGATAGATACTCTGGATTAAAAAGTAATGTTTTTATTAAAAGGAAAAACAATACTTTATTGATTATGATACATCAATGCACATACTCGGCCACCAGCTGTCTATAGTACCTCTATCATCGATCTTCCTGTCTGGTCTAGCTTTTGACTGATGAATAAAATGAAGTTTGTAAGTGGATATCATAAAATATGTACAACAGTAATATCAATAGATCCATTCACCATTCAACACTTTTAACTAATAAATGTACTTGCTCATGGAGCGTGTGGTCCCATAGATCTCTACCATGCTAAAGTTTACAATAGAAAATTGAATACAATATAAACACGCCCTTGTAATATTTTCATTGCCTTGTGATACAATCTTTTTTTCTGAATGGCCTTTCCAAAACATCAAGCCCCGGGCATCATCACCCCAGCACCATAGATTCAGTACATACCAATGTTTCTTCATGTAGATGAGTGTTATTGTAGGTACAACACATGGATGTGTTTCTATCATCTCAGCTATGTCTGCCCATCACACCTGGGCTATATGTAGAGAATGCTTGTATCTACACGAATATCTGATCACCGACGTCCACTCGGAAGAATCTACTTCCATGTACATAAGTCATAAAGGAGATGATTGGCCTATGGATAGAGCCCAGTGAACGGTGATCATAAGTACATTGTCGGTAACATCCATGTCCATTCATGACTGGTCCTGTCATGTATTGCTATAGGTTAGGTAGGTTTTTTTCTTTTTTCGTTTCAATGAGCTCTAAACGAGACTCATTTATTACAAAGTATTACATTTGACAAGCAAATGTGATCTGTTTGTCAAATGTAATAATGTTGAAACATTTTTGTGATCTACATTATCAAAATGACATATATAGATCTGTACACGAGGACTTTTGTGTGTAATCAGGCAATATGCATTACACATGTAGCATCAATAATGAAAAGACAAACACTGTCACAGCTGCACTGGAAATTGCAGTCCATGAATGATGACATTTAAGCAGACTTTGTATTGCTAAAAGCCACTCTTTAATCAGCTTTGAGTTAAGTAAATGACACAGAAAAATTTACAAGTGGGTTAGCTCTTTTGTATTCTACTTACATTCAATATTATGTGCATTGGACGAATGTTTGTATTTAAGTAATTTAGATATGCTATAAATGAGGATTTTAACTACATTCATTTCCAGTGAATGCCACTCAAAGCCACTTAGATACCATCATGATCTTTCCCTGACATTTGTACATGGCATTAATGAACTTAAGCCACTTAAACTAAAAGCATCTTGAATTTCTTTAAATTCGTGGTGTTGTGGCATTACTTTTCATGGTCCTAAATCTTAGTTTCTTACATTATAAAATATTTATTCAACTACTTTGAGTTCATGGAACTAATGGAATAAGTAGATTAAAAGCAAAGTTCAGAGACTGTTTGCATAGGGAAAATCAACAGACTGCATCAAATTCCCAGCTCCATTTCAGGTCTTTTGAAATGCAAAGCACTCTTCCCAGTGGGCACAAAATTCAGTCCAACGTTGAATCAACATTGTATCAACATTTAATCAACATTGACAACCATTTATCAAGGTTGATTCAATGTTCTGTGCCCACTGGGTTATTTCTCGCACATAACCTTATGAATATGCCTCAACCCAAAAAAAGGTCACTCATCTTTGCAGTTTTGTACTTTAGAATATGTTCTGTCAGTCTACAAGATGATGTTGATCTTGGAGATATCAGCAATAATTAGCTTTAAAAAAGAAATTTTAAGTTTTATTTGGTTAAAGAAATATAGCAGCCGTCCTATATGAACTGTTGGTAAGGGTGCAATATGAATGAACATAATAATGAGTACAGTATTCCCAAGATGATCCATGCCAAACAATAAAGTTCATTGACATATGATTTGCAAGTAGTCCTTCCAGTATGTTTATAATAGTTGGAAAATATATAATAACTATGTATTAATGAGAAACTGCCGCGACAGAGCATGCACTACATCTACCACACCCAATATGTTTCCTTCGGCCCTCTGCCATCTTCCCCCTACATCCTAAGCCTCTTTCAGTGATATCGGAGCTTGGTGCCTAATCTACCATATCAATTTATAAATGGGCGGACACCGACGATTTCCTGGCTATGACAGCCCAGTGTAATGGCCTGCCATGTTCACCACATGTCTTTTGGAAGGTCTGTCATCAATTCATCAGTTCATGCGGCATTGTTTGGAAATCTGATATTAAGGATGTTATCTACTACACTACTATTCTTTATGAATAGAACAGCACTTGTAGAATAGGGTGATAATGGTGCAAACCTAAACTGAAAGTCTTTCAGGTCTTCAAACTGAAAATACTAAAATATAGAGCCTTATGCTGCCATTGTGTTGATCCAAGGTCAATGTTATTCATGTTAGATTCCAGTTATGTTAAAGTAGTGACATCAGCGTCATGTGTAGTGACAATATTTTACTGTCCATGATCAGGGATAGAGTTTAAATGATATTGTAGTGTTATTATCATTTTGGATTGATATAAAGGCAGTGGTGTCTTAACGTCAGTGAGAGCGATTTTGGGGTAACAGGGACTCCTAGACACATGGCTGGGCTGTGCCCTCATGATGCCTTCATGGTTTTATTTGTAGTATCAAAGAGATTACACAAAATTGTTAAATAGTAGCATTATGTTTACCAGACCACTTTGGTGATGCTGGAGCTTGGTGCCCTCTCTACCATATTGATTCATGTATGGCCTGATGATGATTTCCTAATCATCATAGCTCATTGTAATGAGCTGCCATGCTCAACACATATCTATTTCAAGGCCTGTCACTTATAAATCTTTTCTGAGCAGCATTTATGCTTTGATGTGGTCTGCCCTTTGGAGTCATCATGTATTAATGCAGTCTTTGCAAATTTATCATCCACGGCTGCATTCATGCTTAATGCTCGCCACCTGGGATTGAAACTTTCTTCATGGTCTGCTGATCCACCAAATGTGTCACTGTGTATCAACATGCAGTACGGGACAACAGTCACAGTCTGCACCCACCCCATTGACCCTCTCATACTCTCATCATACCCCTCCATATCTGCCAATTCTCACCCTATTCATCATACAACTAGGCACTTCCACTATATGTAAACAGTCAGTGCAGTACAGATCAACAAACACCTCTACTGTCTTCCCTGACCTTTCCATACTCTAGTCTGTATCCATACTGTACCATACTATTCCTCTCATAACCTGGCTTTTCCACCAGATACAAACAGTCTAGCAGAGTCATCCTCTCCCCATCTCTCCCTCCCCAGCTAGCAAAACTTGTATGAATCACGTTATCTCTACGTCTTTTCTCAACAGATATTTACTACACTTGGTTACGTCAGAAAGTGGCGCCCATTACATACTATGTGCAAATCTTTAAGACGTGCTTTTGACTATGTAATATCCATGTAAAAAAATCATGTGTATCTTACATAAATAAGTTACATGATGTAGACATCATCATCAATTATATATATATGATATATATACACAATGTAATTTAGATGGTCATGGGTGACATTAATCTGATCTCAGCATAATTTTGTTTTTGAAATAAATCCCTACGTATCGTATACACAGACAGCATAATTATGTTAAAAACATGTAAAACCAAAACATTATTTGCACCTAATTTCTCTGTGTGTGGCACTCCATCAGAAGCAAGTAACATCCAGGCAATCAACATAATCAAGGGTTTCTTGCCTGTAGACATCACCAATAGTCCTACAGAGACTTAGCACATTGATCCTAGCAAATTGGCCAAGATGTGATGCCAGCTCATGGTCAGTATTTTCATTTGAATAGTTGTAGCAACCAAAGAAAAGGTGTGCTCATACTAATCTCCTGGTTTTCCCTTAAGGTGGGTCGATCCCATTGAATCAATGTGTTCAGAATTTCACAATTTTTCTTCTGTGGCAACCCTAAATCATTTGAAAATGGAAAATGAAAAGAAAAATAGGGGGTCCCGAGCTACTTTTTAAGATATGGAATTTTGAAAAAAAAAAGTTTTTTAAATTTTACATGAAAAAAACGAAAATAATGTAAAAATTCCTATGATTTTATTTTCTCTCAACCAATAACTACAGAATTCTGAAACATCATAAAATGAATGCAAGGATATAAACCTTTATTCTAAAAATAGTTTTAGAATTTTATCACTTTTCTTTTTGAGGAAAAAATATCATCTTTTGGAGAGGAGTAGGAATAAATTGTCATTATCTCGGAACATAATCAAAGAAATATAGTAGTAAAAATGTTCAGATTTTTCTCAAACTTTCCAAAAAGATTGCTTGGATCATTTTCCAATAAATAAGATTAATTTTGATATGGGGTCCCGTGCATAATTTGAGGGTTTTGGCCCATTGAAGTAAAAAAGTAATGCAAAAATGGACTAAATCAAATCTTTGGAGCATTGCATTGTGGGTATATTCCAACAACCTGCATATAAAATGATCTCATCATGTAGCCTTGGATATATTCAAGTAATTTTTTCACTATTATGGTCTTTCAAATGCCTTTGATTACTTCATAAATGAAAGCTACTGAAAAATGGTATAAGATGCCTAAAATTATTATATCAAAATATAAAGTGCTGTAAAATGGTCAATTTTGCTCAAAATCGCCCCCCAAAAGATTTGAGTGTAGAAAACTATTGTGAGCATACACCTACCAAAAATGGCATAATTCGGACCAATTTAAGCAATATGCGCAAAATGATGTGCAGTAGTCCATTCTGCAATGGCCGCGACCCACCTTAAACAATCATTCTACAGGAACAAAAATGACATATCATACATTGCAGACAAAAGTTGGTCAAATTTCGTCTTCTTTGGAAATTCTCTGTGTTAAACAAATACTCATTTATGGTCAAAGTATTGCCAATGTAGATTGGATTCTATCGATATTGATTGAGGGAGACATCTTGTGTTAAAAGAGTGAACCACTTGAAAGGTAAAGTACAGATGTGTTATAGACGTCAAAATCTGTCCAGATAAGGATGTACTACATGTATAAAGTATAAGTAATATTGATGTCAAATCTATCACATCATTTTAGTATGCACCTCAAGTCATGAATTTGACACCAATGTTTTATGTGTATAGTTTCTCCAAAAAAAGATGTAATATTCTGATCAAGATTTTACCACTCATTATGTCAAATAGTAACCACATTCAAATGTATGGATGATATCAAATGATAATGTCTTTTTCACATGGCCATTTAGATGCAAATAATACGTAAGTTTCCTGTCAAACTACTATGTGAATTGATTT
This sequence comes from Harmothoe impar, assembly GCA_947462335.1. NCBI lineage: Eukaryota > Metazoa > Annelida > Polychaeta > Phyllodocida > Polynoidae > Harmothoe > Harmothoe impar. The sequence goes on from OX381709.1 coordinate 83,010,502, forward strand.
ACTCCCTCAAGATGTAATTATGGGGTCATTTTTACGTATCAACGTGAATATGACCAGTAAAAGACATACTTTTTACATAAGGTGCTAGCTGGGTCTGTGCTTCCATCTGTCACACACTACAGCTCTGCACCTCTTATCCCTTAATGCCTTTACCTTTTGACCACTCTTATTGCCCAGATCCCCTCTTTACCTCCTGGACCCACACCTCCCCATCCACTCTGTCCCCGTCCCTCTGCCCCCTTGGGTCCTATTGGTAAGAGCCCCTGGTTAATGGCATCATACAGCTTGATAGCAGAACAGATCCTCAATCAGAGCCTGAGAACTTCATCAAAGCCCCCAGCTACCCATCTTGGAGTACGAGAATTAGACTGGGCTAGTATGTATGTGTCTAGGGACATATCTAGTCCAGCTTATCCTATAACGGTAAACCATCCACGGGGTTCTGATCAGCCAAATTGTAATATTGTGGTTAATTGGTTTCTACAGTACCTGCAGTACACTCTAGGGATAACAATGTCATAAAGTGTTTCAGGGTCATTGTCAAGGTTACCCAGCTTTGGGATCTCCAATGTACCATAAACAAAAGTCACGTTTTACTGCTGACTATAAACCCAATTGTAAGTGTTTTTTGTTTATTGGGTATAAACCCTACAGTAAGCAGTACAATCTACATCCTCAGCAGCCAATGGAGATGAACCGAAGGTGAATGAGTGACTACAGCAGAAAGCAGTGTAATATATAATGGATGAAAGAGACTGGTACGTTATGAGACTGTCGTATCACAATCACAGCAGTAGTTGTCATAACAAAGACATAGAGGGAGCTGCAGTCTGCTGTGATTCATGACAAAAATCTTTCTGTTATGAATGTTAGACAGATTTGTCCTCACCCATTAACCCTTTACAGATAGTATAATGCCTTAATGCATCATGCCCTTGGTTATCGTATTACATGAATGCAGACCCAACAGGGTTCTGGTAGCCTATTCCCAGCAGCACTCGTTCAGCACTTATAGCACATGACAAGGCAGAAGCATCTCACCTGCCTGCAGTCCGTTTCATGCCTTCTTTTATTTGTTGAAGTTGGGGCTGTATTTCATCAATCATCTAGCTATGAACAACTTCATGTCACTGGTCAGTGCCCTGCCCAAGCTAGCCTATTTAAATATCACGCAATGGCTTGCAGTGGTTTGTACATAGCTACTGAGAGACCTTCATGGTACATGTATATATATGGAAATAGCTAACACATATGTTTTTCTGGAAGAAAGGAAGTAGGCAGCTACCCATTTGGCACATACACGAATATGCCATTTCAACTGGAAGTATTTCAAACCTTTCAATCCACATCAATAAAGCATGCACTTTGTGAACATCCCAACAAATTCCTGTGTCCCTGGGAGGATTCATAAAGCCTATAATATATATCCCACACCTTCTTCTAGAGAATAACCTCAAAGATAGATTGTAAGGTCTTTTTTAATCCAGTCATTGTAGTAATTAAAGCCTTTTTAATGACCTAGAGTTCCGGTTAAATTTTCTTCCCAAACTCGAGGTTTGCTTATCAGAGAGGTTTTACGGTAGAAGATAGAAGCTACCATGTTGAGCTGACATTGGATAACTGCTGCTGGACTATATCCGTAAATCAGCCTCCCTAAACCATTTAGAGGTGCTATTAAAGCATATTTCACAATGGTCATAAAAATGGTGGCTAATGGAGATAAGTGGTGTCTAACCCTGAAGTGCAGCACACCCCTGGGTACTGTGGTAATTTATCCTGTCAGGGACGTGAGTAGTTTTAATATTGAGTCGACTCTGTGTGGGCGTTATGTTCTGCCCAAGACAAAAACACAACACCAATTACCGGTGAGAATTGACTCGTGGGTTTTTGTGTCAGCTCGTTTAATCCATCGTGCAGCTTTTTTGGTAATTTGTTTTTATAGGTTTCCTTTTGGTGTGGGAGGAATTTCTTTTCCATTTACTGAAGCCTGGCCCCTGCTAGTCCCCAGGGGATGACATTATAGTGTGGTTGCTGGTGTGGTAAGTAATATTATATTGGAAACGGATATTTTGTAAAAAGTGTTTTTGTTGAAATCGGAGCTTGCTGCTGAATCTACTGTATTGATGTATGGATGGACTAACTATTTCCTGGCTATCGTAGCTCACTGTAATGACCTGCTGTGTTAAACACTTAAACGCTAGTCACATATTTATTTGAAGGCTTTCCATTTATCCCATAGTTAGTCCATACTCTCATTAACCAGCATGTCTGCCTTATTTAGTTATTTGTAGCATCTGCTATGGAAGTCTTTGCACCAAGACCAGCTCAATGGTACGGTATGCCTTAATTTCATGTATAGAGGCCCGGTGGATGGTAGCCATTATGACATTCACCCAAATACCACTTTCATAGCCGTCATTTCCTCCTTACCTCCTACACCCACATCTCCCCTCGCACTCTGTCCCCATCTCTCTGCCCCTTGGGTCCAATTGGTACAAGCCCCTGGTTAATAGCATCATATAGGTTGATAGCTGAAGGATCCCCCAATCAGAAGCTCAGTGCTTCCTGAATGCACTCCGGCACACATCTGGCAGTATGAGAATAGGACTGCTCCCAGATAATGTGTGTCTAGAGACATCTTAAGTCCAGATTTATCTATCACAGGCTGGGCCTCAATACTAGTATCTACCATCCACGTGGCTCTGATCAGCTAAATCCTATAGTAATATGTGTCTAGAGACATCTTAAGTCAAGATTTATCTATCACGGGTTAGGCCTTAATACTAATATCTACCATCAATGTGGCTCTGATCAGCCCAAGCCTATAGTAAGTATACGTCTCAATCTACCATATAGGTCCCTGAGTACGGTGGACAGGTGAACAGGTCATACAGCTGGCCCTACCCACCTCTGTAATGGATGAATAATGAAGATGGTTCTCCCGAGATCACCGTCCACATGGGGTTAATTGGATTCGGCAGTGCCAACGGTAGCATAGAGGTAGACTCCGGGGTTAACAATATCCGTAAAGTGCCAAGGTTGACCACCTTTGGGGCTCCTATACATATGCATTAGCATCAACGTAACGTGTTTGGCAGGGCTTTAATTCCAAGATGCCATTTTAGTGCTTCAGGTGCATTTAAGATCCCTGTAGCCCTGGAGCTTATATAAGACTGCCACCTTTTTTTAACTGGCACTCTGTCGTGATTGTACAGTATTTGCTCATATACCATGAAAGTTTCTATTACAAATGACTATCCACACTGTGAGCACCATGTACAATATCTTCAGCAACCAACAGAGGTGGCAAGTATGCATCTACTGGAAAACTACTGCTGAGATTAGGATCATTGTGGACATGTCATATCTGCTCATTTAATCCACCAACTGTTTTTCTGCTGACTTGGGAAGGTTATTGTTTAGGGGAGGTTATTTCATTAACCCAGGTCTGGCTCATTTCACACTTCAGGGAGTAGCGTTTTTCATAGCAGAATACAGATGATACAGATGTCATGCAAGCCTGGTAAGTTAGTAAACAGGAGCTATGCAATTGAGAAATTCTCAACAGAATTGATTTTCCTGCATACCCTGTCAGCCTTCTTATGTATTCCTGTTATCTATTTTAAAGTAGCAGGTTCAGTATACATCTTCTACCGATCTATCAAGTGTATTCTTCTGGTAAATTAAAATGTCAATCTCCTAGGCAGTTGTGACATGGCAATAGGCAATAAAAGGCTTTTATGGTATGGCCATCCAAAGAAAGATGTCTAGAAATAAATGGGAAACAGCACATTTTCATCAGGTGGCTTTCGTGTACCCACTTGCATTTCACTTTAAAATGTAAGTCCCTAAGAAGATAATCACAGAAATACCATGTTCAACAGACATGAGATAATGGATGTGTCATTATGCTGCTGCAACAGGTTTGTTCATATGATAACCGTTTCAACTCAATTAGAACTGCTCCACTAATGAGCTAAAGAGACAGCCCACATGACAACCCTGCTGACAAAACCTGGATCATCATCGATTATTCAGGTAAATCTGACTTTAGCTCACTGCAAGAACATTGGCATTTAAGGAAACATTTTTTTGCTTCAGTCACTCTTTAACTTTAAGCGGCTTTAGGTTCAGTAAAATGGCATGTAAATACTATGGACAATTCTAAATGAATTTAAACATTTACTGGGACAAAAAGTGATTACAGTGTGACTTTAAGCAGTTCAATCTTTGCATAAATGCCATCACTTATGCATTGTCTCTACCGCAGATTCTATCACTCATCACTGCCAATAGCCAAGCTCAATATGACCCGGTGCAAGTGCCACTACACTGATGGGCAGATTGGTAAGCCTTTCATTTCGGTTTCTAAATGTACAATTCACAATTGTAATGTGAACTTATTATTCTTGGTCCTAAACATTTGGTAATCATTTCATAAGATATTGATTCAGCCACCTTGATTTTATTAGCTAATGGAAAAATGAGATGAACAAGAAGCTGACATGGATCTGAGAGAGAACTGAGAACCCTGCAAAAAGATCTTGAGTGGAACTCATGACACTCTTGTGTCATGACTCGTGATCCGAATGAAAATTGAGAACGTTTCTGGAACAAAAAAAACATTGACAGTTTTTTCCTAAAGATAAACAATTTCCCGGGAATTTATCGTTGTTTAAACGAGTGAAATATGAGAAATACACAATCAATTTACATCTTGATGTACACAAGAAATTTTCTCGAGTTCCATTTAAAGGGAATGTCTGCACAGGGATCATGAGGACCTTTCATGGCACACTAACAGCAAATCCAGAGTTGAAATACCAAGAACACATAATACTCGTCTGTGCATTCCTATGCGTACCAGCTTTTGTTAATATCAAAGATAAAAGTATATATTCTTATAGTCTACCACATCCAATTATTTCCTTTGAACACTTGGGATTCTTTTGTTTGACTGCTAGAGCCTGATTCAGCTTTTCTGGAGGTACAAGAGCTCAGTGCTCAATCAACTGCATTGCTTAATAAATTGGCTGATGCTGACTATTTCCTGGCTACCACAGCTTCCTGCATATCTAGTAAAACATAACTTGTACCTCATTCATCACAAACACCCTTGTGCATACCTTGATGGCACCCCACATCCTGCAGGACCCCCTGGCAAACAGTCAGTAGGAGAGATAGATTGGACCCTTTTCAGCAGTCCTGATAATCCAACAACCAAATTCCCTCTCGGTATGTGCAGTGTCTAAAATTGCTGGCATTCCCTGACAACACCCGGCCCCCACATGCCCAGTGAGTTACCTGTCTGGGAGCATGTGGGGAATGATGTGGAGATGCGTAGACCAGCGTAGTATATGTGGCAAGAAAAGAAGAACCTGTATTGATAAATCCTCATGGAACCTTCACAAACAACTTCCCTCACTGTCTCATCTACATGCTGTGCATTCCCACAGTGGTCTAGATTTGGTATGCAGGTATAGATGTGGTCACAGCTATTGCGGGGGAGTTCCTCCCTGTTTCTTTCTTTTAGAAACATTGTTAGCTTTGGCAGTAAATAATATCACAGCCAACTTTTAGTTTCTGAAGTTTCCTCTGAACTGTGAGTATCACTATTGTGACCAAAGTGAGTGTCAAGTAGAACCACCTGGTGGAGTAAAGCCAAGTCTGACATTCATGAACAACCGGGCAAGCAGTTGACGTGTCTGAGGAGCCAGCATATCTGTCAGTTTTCACTTTAGATTTGAGTAGAAGACCTAGACTGTCAAAGTAAAGGAAGGCAAATGGCAGTACTGTGAAGAATGGCATATAAATGTAGTCTCTAAGTTCACCCCTCAAACAGGGGCATCCTTTGAACAGCCTTTGTATTTTCTTGATTAAAGTAAGTTTGCCAGTGGGAGAAAATGCTGGCTGGCGAGTTATAAAGACCCCAATTGTCAATTTAAAAACATGAATAACGCTTTCAGTGTATGGTGTTAGCGATGGGATCCAGACTGTATTTATAAGAAAAATGACATCTTAAATCTCTGAGGAGAACAGTGAGAAGAAGGGTTCCTATAAGATGATACCACCTCTCACACTAGTTAGAAGATGTAGCACCTTCAATGTGACCACACTCTGTGACACATGAGTTGCCCAGTAGCCAGGGGTGATCTGTACAGAAAGCGAATCGCGCTGACACCCCACTAAGGTTTCCGTTGTAGGATAGATTGGGAAATCAATACCTACAACTGTAGTCTCCGAGAACCGGTATTCCTATTCAGCCAAGGGCAGGTTATTGACATAAAGGATCCTAATGACCAGTTTAACAGCAAGATGAGAGGATGGTCGGATGTTTCTGAAGTCTGATTGTATCTTAGCTCACTTCCAATCACCTTAGTGTTTGGAAGGGTGGTGATAACAGATCGTAAACCGTTTTTTCAAGCATGGTTTTGGGACCTTACATCTAGAGCCTATACTCAACCAATTGTACTGTTTTGGATTTGTTGCAAATGCCTTTCAAATGATTATTAAATGAAATGGACTTAGTCACATCATCTTCTATCCTGCAGGCAATAATATATGAGACAGAGAAACAATATGTAAGACAGATATTCATCATAATTTCAATTTCATCAACTACTTTTCATTTACAGGGTTTGTAAAACAGGCCTTTACCTGGCAAATTAAGCTAGAAGAGAATATTATGATTCACTTCATCAGTCCTTCAGATTATTTAGTGGTAATCCAATTTAATCCATTTATCCTACTATTAAATAATCTCTTTGCTGAATCAATCTCTCCGCTTTTAAAGTGGCAGTATGCTTTCTGTGTAAAATGCTATCTCTAATTGCAGAGGAAATTGAATGTGACAGGCAGTACATAGATTTACAGTGGTTGCATACCTGATATTATGAGTGATCCCAGTGAACAATAACCGTTTTTTAACGTTCTGAAACGTTTCAATGTGTAACGTTATTTTACGTTTTGTTTAAAACATATTTTTACGTTCTTACATGGTTAACCTTAAAACGTTTATACTCACAATGTTATTTAACGTTATTTAACGTTTCATAGGGCTATGGTTTATGACCCAAATATTGGGAACCAAAACCAGAGCCTTTTGAAAACAAACTGGGGGGATCCCATGTCCCAGGTTCCGGTACAGCATATGGCTCGAGATGGGTCAAAAGGGACCAGGCCACCTGGCGACCTGGTGACTTTTTGACAAATTCGGATATAAAAATGGTCTAAAAAAAGACTTTGTGATATCAGGCAGGGGGGGGGGGGGCTCTGAACCTCCAGTAGGTGGTCTATGCCATGTAACATAAGGCGTACTCTGTAGCCTAATAGTCAGAGCAATTGTCTTCAAATGGCATGGTTTATCTATGCCTGGGTTTGAATCCCACTAGGACCAGGGTTTTAATGAGGAATGAACCTACAAAACTGTAGAAGGTTATTTAAAAAAATGAAAAATGGAAGAATCTAGGGGAGGTTAGGTAGAAATGTGCACCTCCACATTTTTGCCTATTTGGACAAGAAAGTCGTTCCTGTTAGCACAAAACAAAAGTGTAGCAATGTACGCAATTTCCAACCTAGCAGGGGAAAGAGAGGGGAAATATTGACCCCCCTGTATTTGAGTTGATATAAAATCGTGGCAAGACTTGAACCACCAACCTATTGAGTGCAGGTCTAGCACCTCAGACACAAGGGCCACGGAGACTGGTGTCAAGTCCATACTGAAGGCTATGTATGATTCCTGCCTGTCCCAGACCAAAATTACAAAATGGTTTCAATGTGGCATGGCTGGGGATTGAATCCCAGGCCTTCTGATTACATACCCTACGCCCTAGACAGAGAGGCCACAGAGCTGCATGGTCTGTTCCCATAAAGGCCCTATATTACCAACCTGTGACCACATCCCATTCCCTGACCTTTTTTTATTTCAATGGCCAAAAACTGTCCAAATAATTATGTGTAATAAACGTGACTTTGTTCCTTATAATATTGGTAATATTATTATGTAAAGAACAAGGTCGACACAGTTCGGATCAAGTGTACAGGTTGCGAATCAAAGGTTTTTTCAAGAACCTAGACAGGCGTAGCTATGGCAATGCGAACTCCCTATAGAGTTCGGAGCGGGTCAGTAGGCTCTTGGCCGGTACAATCTCTAGGGCCTCTGTCCAGCATGGATCCAGAGTGACCGACGAGTTCCATCGGCCGCTGGCTATATAAAGGCGACCAGCCTGCGTACACACACGTAGACCGGAAGCCTATAGCGACCTCTGTCTATACCCCAAGCCCGGAACAGATGCTGCCACCTGCCGTCGGGCTGAAGGGTTCAGACAGAGCTCGCAACACAGCGTTCAACAGAACCCGCCATATAACTAACCCTAGCCCCTACATATGCCTGGGACCACCTGTTGAAAACACATATAAATAATATTTTGAGAAAGTATTACAAATGTGTGGTTATTTTGCGAGGTCATTTCATGAATGTATGTGACAGGACACTCAAACCTTGTGGTTAAATATCTCAGAAACAAGCTTGGCACCCCCCCCAATTTTTTTTGTATTTTCTGAAACTATGTATCCTAAGGGACATGTTGTAAAAACATGATAAAATTGTAGTTACTTTAACCTTATACCCGCCAGCCACCTTAAAAGGGACCTTTAGCAAACCCAGCGTAGCTCATTTAACCCAGACGTATTCTATGCTTTCAACATTATATTAATGCTGGAAATGTCCAGGCCTTGTAAGGGCCGATACTTTTATTACTAGCATGGGGAGCTTGATGGAATTTCCCAGCGCATCTTTTTTTCTGCGACCTCCCTATATCAATGTTTCATAAGTGTCCCCAGCTAGCAAAACTTGTATGAATCACGTTATCTCTACGTCTTTTCTCAACAGATATCTACTGCATTTGGTTACGTCAGAAAGTGGCGCCCATTACATACTATGTGCAAATCTTTAAGACATGCTTTTGACTATGTAATATCCATGTAAAAAAATCATGTGTATCTTACGTATATAAGTTACATGATGTAGACATCATTATCAATAATATATATCATATATATATATACAATGTAATTTAGATGGCCATGGGTGACATTAATCTGATCTCAGCATAATTTTGTTTTTGAAATAAATCCCTATGTATCGTATACACAGACAGCATAATTATGTTAAAAACATGTAAAACTAAAACATTATCTACACCTATTTTCTCTGTGTGTGGTACTCCATCAGAAGCAAGTAACATCCAGGCAACCAACATAATCATGGGTTTCTTGCCTGTAGACATCACCAATAGTCCTACAGAGACTTTGCACATTGATCCTAGCAAATTGGCCAAGATTTGATGCCAGATCATGGTCAGTATTTTGATTTGAACAGTTGTAGCAACCACAGAAAAGGTGTGCTCATACTAATCTCCTGGTTCTCCCTTAAACAATCATTCTACAGGAACAAAAATCACATATCATACATCGCAGACAAAAGTTGGTCAAATTTCATCTTCTTTGGAAATTCTTTGTGTTGAATAAATACTCATTCATGGTCAAAGTATTGCCAATGTAGATTGGATTCTATCGATATTGGTTAAGAGAGACATCTTGTGTTAAAAGAGTGAACCACTTGAAAGGTAAAGCACAGATGTGTTATAGACGTCATAATCTGACCAGATAAGGATGTACCACATGTATAAAGTATACGTAATATTGATGTAAAATCTATCACATCATTTCAGCATGCACCTTAAGTCATGAATTTGACACCAAAGTTTTACGTGTATAGTTTCTCCAAAAAAAAAAGTAATATTCTGATCAAGATTTTACCACTCGTTATGTCAAATAGTACTGTAAAACCTCGCGTATAAGCCTAACTCACGTATAAGCCGCACCCTGACTTTGGGCCTATCCTATAAGCCGCACCAGCGATCTGAATAGGGTAGCTTTAGTACTGTACTATAGGAGTGTAGAAGGCAGTGAAAACGTCGAGTCCCACGGGGAATCGAACCCCGGTCCCTCCGCTCCGAAGTTGAGAATGCTACCGCTGCACCACAGGGCCAGCTGCTTTCTTACTGCTCTGCTACGGTACCTGAGCTACCATAGGCGGGCAATGCGCTCTCCACGCACGCTCGGGCTGCCCCGAACGATACGTGCCCGCTACATTACTCCCCTTCAGACTTTTGCTAGGTCGCTTGTCAGGCCACGAGGACCTACCTAGCAGAAGCTGAAACCGCTCAGATACCCAACCCAGGATCTGCAGATCCTGGTCACGGCACCAGTGTAGAAGGCAGTGAAAACGTCGAGTCCCACGGGGAATCGAACCCCGGTCCCTCCGCTCCGAAGTTGAGAATGCTACCGCTGCACCACAGGGCCAGCTGCTTTCTTACTGCTCTGCTACGGTACCTGAGCTACCATAGGCGGGCAATGCGCTCTCCACGCACGCTCGGGCTGCCCCGAACGATACGTGCCCGCTACAGGAGCAAAAACTCGCGTATAAGCCGCACCTGGACCCTGTGCCAATCCTATAAGCCGCACCAGAGATCTGATTCGCGTACTAGCCGCGGCTTATAAGCGAGGTTTTACGGTAGCCACATTCAAACGTATGGATGATATCAAATGACTAATGTCTTTTTCACATGGCCATTTCAATGTAAATAATATCTAAGTTTCCTGTCAAACTACTATGTGAATTGATTTACTCCCTCAAGATGTAATTATGAGGTCATTTTTACGTATCAACGTGAATATGACCAGTAAAAGACATACTTTGTACGTAAGGTGCTAGCTGGGTCTATAAAAAGAGATGAAATCCCTTCTGAGCTGTTGGTTTTTTATACACATTTAGAAGTGTAATTAGTACCCTGGGGATTTAGTTTGGGTCTATTCAAAACCCAAAAAAACGTAATATAACATTGTCATAACGTTATACATCCTAACGTTTTTATATAACGTTAATATAACGTTATTTTGAGTCAACCTTTTAACGTCGGATAACGTCATATTTCCGTCATTCTATAACGTTTACCAAACCTTCAGAAAACGTTATTGTAACGTCAGATAACTTTTTTTTGTTAGCTGGGATTAGATGCTTGTACATTCAGAAGATTCTAGCATATAGACTAATCTAGATGTCCTCCCCCCTCTCCCTCCTACCCTGATAACCTTTCAATCCATTCATTTATTCTGTCTGTTACATAACGTTTGTGGAGTCATATGTAGTACCGCTAATGGCAGGGGGAATAAATAATTCGGCAGACATATACGACTATACAACAGATAGATATATGTCAATGACACTATGAGATATGAAAGATTTATATCGATTGTGTCGATGGCAATATCAGATTTTAACTATATTACCCTAGATAGGCCTCTAAACTTTAATTGCTAATATGATACTAAATATTGCTGCTGCATTTTTGACTGCAGCAGCTACCAAATGTCGGTTTTCATCACTGCATCACAATAGTCGTGAACAGAAATTCTGAATAATATTCCAGTCCAGTCCTTGGGACATTAAATATTAAACATGGCACCACCTGAGCCCAATCCTTTCCTTATACTTTTGCACACAAAAGAGGACCTTCCATAATTGACATTTCTTCACTGAATCCATTATCATAATCATATTAAGAAAGCCAATAATAGAGGAGTGAAACCACACCACATTGAACTTATCAGTGTTTGGCTCACAAATCACCTACTCTAGATCTGTATTTCACTATCTCTCAGTTGTCAGATGATATCATGTCTTGGTACACTACCATCTACCCAGCTAGCAAAACTCGTATGAATCACATTATCTCTACATCTTTTCTCAACAGATATTTACTACATTTGGTTACGTCAGAAAGTGGCGCCCATTACATACTATGTGCAAATCTTTAAGACATGCTTTTGACTATGTAATATCCTTGTAAAAATATCATGTGTATCTTACGTAAATAAGTTATATGATGTAGACATCATCATCAATTATATATATGATATATATACACAATGTAATTTAGATGGTCATGGGTGACATTTATCTGATCTCAGCATAATTTTGTATTTGAAATAAATCCCTATGTATCGTATACACTGACAGCATAATTATGTTAAAAACATGTAAAACTAAAACATTATTTGCACCTATTTTCTCTGTGTGTGGTTTCCATCAGATGCAAGTAACATCCAGGCAATCAACATAATCAAGGGTTTCTTGCCTGTAGACATCACCAATAGTCCTACAGAAACTTAGCACATTGATCCTAGCAAATTGGCCAAGATGTGATGCCAGCTCGTGGTCAGTATTTTCATTTGAATAGTTGTAGCAACCACAGAAAAGGTGTGCTCATACTAATCTCCTGGTTCTCCCTTAAACAATCATCCTACAGGAACAAAAGTGACACATCATACATTGCAGACAAAAGTTGGTCAAATTTCATCTTCTTTGGAAATTCTTTGTGTTAAACAAATACTCCTATATGGTCCAAGTATTGCCAATGTAGATTGGATTCTATCGATATTGGTTAAGGGAGACATCTTGTGTTAAAAGAGTGAACCACTTGAAAGGTAAAGTACAGATGTGTTATAAACGTCAAAATCTGACCAGATTAGGATGTACCACATGTATAAAGTATACGTAATATTGATGTTGAATCTATCACGTCATTTTAGTATGCACCTTAAGTCATGAATTTGACACCAATGTTTTACGTGTATAGTTTCTCCATAAAAATATGTAATATTCTGATCAAGATTTTACCACTCGTTATGTTAAATAGTAACCACATTCAAACGTATGGATGATATCTGATGACTAATGTCTTTTTCTCATGGCCATTTAGATGTAAATAATGCGTAAGTTTCCTGTCAAACAACTATGTGAATTGATTTACTCCCTCAAGATGTAATTATGGGTTCATTTTTACGTATCAACGTGAATATGACCAGTAAAAGACATACTTCTTACATAAGGTGCTAGCTGGGTAGAGTTAAATACCCAGTGGAGCTGGAGCTGTCTAGTCCTATTAGCTTCATGTACAGTGTTTTATCTATAGGCGCTAGATGATCCCCCCAGAGGGCCTGTAATGCAGGTAAATTAGGTCGGGCTTTCATCTCCTTCACTGCATCTTCATTTTCCTGATCCTCCCTGAGAGTTATTAGGCACTAGCCAGATACTGGTGCAGCCACCAGGTGTTGCTCTGGTACCAATAGTACCCCCCTTGTCACCAGCAACCAGCTCAGCCAAAATCTCATGTCCGAGATTAGGGTACAAACAGGGTGTGAGTATTGTGAGTGGGTTGTACCTGGGCATTCTTTATGTCACCTGTCTCTCATAGAGTAGTGGTTAGCATGGTGGATTCATAATATAGAAGTCCTAAGCTCAAATCCTTTCAATCCATTCATTTATTCTGTCTGTTATATAACATGCCCCGAGTCACATGTAGAACCGCTAATGCAGGGGGAACAAATAATTCAGCAGACATATACAACTATACAACAGATAGATATATGTCAATGACAGTATGAGATATGAAACATTTATATTGATTGCGTGAATGGCAATATCAGATTTTAACTATTATACCCTAGAAAGGCCTGCCTTAAAACTTAAAAGCTAACTTTATTTAGATGCTGAATGTAATACTTAATATGGCTGCTGCATTTGTGACTGCAGCAGCTACCAAAAGTCAGTTTTCATCACCGCATCACAATAGTCCTGATCAGAAATTCTAAATAGTATTACAGTCCAAAATCCTAGCCTTGGGACATTAAATAATAAAAACATGGTACCACCTGAGCCCAATCATTCCCTTATCTTTTTAATACAAAAAAGGACCTTCTATACTTGACATTTCTTTACTGAATCCATTATCATAATCTTATTAAGTAGGCAATAAGTAGAGGAGTAAGATTGGCAAGATCAGCGTGAGATGGTTTCAGACATTTACGATTGTGTTTGGTCCACAAATCACCTACTCTACCCAGCTAGCACCTTATGTAAAAAGTATGTCTTTTACTGGTCATTTTCACGTTGATACATAAAAACGACCCCATAATTACATCTTGAGGGAGTAAGTCAATTTACATAGTCGTTTGACCGGAAACTTACGTATCATTTACATCTAAATGGCAATGGGAAAGAGACATTAGTCATTTAATATAATCCGTACGTTTAAATTTGGTCACTATTTGATGTAATGAGTGGTTAAATCTTGATTAGAATGTTACATCTTTTTTTGGAGAAATTATACACGTATACATTGACCTCAAATTCATGTCTTAAGGTGCATGGTAAAATGATGTGATAGATTTGACATCAAAATTACGTATACTTTATACATATGGTACATCCTTATCTGGTCAGATTATGACGTCTATAACACATTTGTACTTTACCTATCAAGTGGTTCACTCTTTTGACACAAGATGTCTCCCTTAACCAATATCGATAGAATCCAATCTACATTGGCAATACTTTGACCATAAATGAGTATTTATTCAACACAATGAATTTCCAAGGAAGATGAATTTTGACCAACTTTTGTCTGCAATGTATGATATGTAATTTTTGTTCCTGTAGAATAATTGTTTAAGGGAGAACCAGGAGATTAGTATGAGCACACCTTTTCTGTGGTTGCAACAACTATTCAAATCAAAATACTGACCATGAGTTGGCATCACATCTTGGCCAATTTGCAAGGATCAATGTTACAGACAGACAGAGAGATCAATGATACTGGTGTGAGCACTACTAAAACAACGGATGGCCGAGTATGATTATTGATGTGTAATACACAATAACCATGTCTTTGTCCTTTTTAATGAAAACATTCAGAGTATCTATCTGATGCTGGGTATTGTTACATTTGTCATTGGACTCCCATCTGGCAACTCATTTATGGTCAAAGTATTGCCAATGTAGATTGGATTCTATCAATATTGGTTAAGGGAGACATCTTGTGTTAAAAGAGTGAACCACTTGAAAGGTAAAGTACAGATGTGTTATAGACGTCATAATCTGACCAGATAAGGATGTACCACATTATAAAGTATACGCAATATTGATGTCAAATCTATTACATCATTTTAGCATGCACCTTAAGACATGAATTTGAGGTCAATGTATTACGTGTATAATTTCTCCAAAGAAAGATGTAACATTCTGATCAAGATTTAACCACTCATTACATCAAATGGTGACCAAATTCAAACGTACGGATTATATTAAATGACTAATGTCTCTTTCCCATTGCCATTTAGATGTAAATGATACATAAGTTTCCGGTCAAACGACTATGTAAATTGACTTACTCCCTCGAGATGTAATTATGGGGTCGTTTTTATGTATCAACGTGAAAATGACCAGTAAATGACATACTTTTTACATAAGGTGCTAGCTGGGTAGGGATAGCAATGTCATAAAGTGCTTTATGGTCATTGTCCAGGTTAACCAGCTTTGGGACCTCGATACATTTGCATTAACACCGATGTACCATGAACAAAAGTCACGTTTTACTGCTGACTCTGAACCCAATGGTTAGCAGTGTAAACCACATCCTCAGCAGCCAATGGGGATGAGCCGGAGGTGAATGAGGGAGTACAGCAGAAAGCAGCGTGATATATAATGGATGAAAGAGACTGGTACGTCTGTTATGTGACTGTTGTATCATCAGAATCACTGTAGCAGTTGTCATAACAATAACACAGAGGGAGCTGCAGTCTGCTGTGATTCACAATGACAAAACGCTTTCTGCTATGAATGCTACGGACAGATTTGTCCTTACCCATTAACCCTTTGAGGATGGCATCACGCCTTAATGCATCATGTCCTTGGTTGTTATAATGCATGAATACAGCCCTGGTGAGTAACTTGTAGGTGCTGCATTCAAGCATCATGCGACCGTACAGGGTTGAGAAGGGTCGTTATGATACACTAATGCAGCAATGATGAGTTACTTGCTGGGGCTGCATTGGTGCATTATGATAACAAAAGTCATCTTTTAGTGACATGCCGTCCTTAAAGAGTTGACCACTACATTCTGTCTATCAATTGTAACACAGGTAGATGGGAGAGTGGTGGGAAGGAGGGGTAATACTGCTCCTTCAGTGCAGTAGAGTTAAAGTCTCATTTCAAGATTTCTACTGGAATATTTACAACCAGGCTGATGACCCTAAAGTCTCTGACACATCCAGCTTTGATTAGACTTGTACCAGGGTCATCTATAAATCCTATCTCTCTCATATGACGGCTAAATATATATTTGAACTATGTAGTTGCAGTGTACAGTTGGAATGATGTATTTGAAATAGAAGAATTTAAATGTTTTGTCTCAAAGACAAAAGACCATGAATATTCAATTCATCACAAATCATGAGAAGGTACTACTCAGATATAATAATTGCCAGGAAAGAAGTCTTCTTGACGTCTGAGTAATGCTCCCTTCGCATGTTGCATTCATCCATCATAGCGCCATCAATCACTGATGGGCAGTTTTCTAATTCTGATGCTGGCATTGTAATTTGAAGGAGGGACATTTAGGACCTGTGTCTCCAATGCATCATACCCATCTTGGTTCTATGGTACCTCCAATGATAGCACATAAAATATGAATGATTCAAAAGCAATCCTCTGTAAATGTCTCTGTCATACATGTCTCTGTCCATTTTCAATTGCTGAACTACTGTTGACAGTGCTATGCATTTAAAATAGCATTCTAACCAAGTATCTACAGGTTGTATATCTATAGTGGTTCTCTATTGCCATGTAAGTGACAACTAGCATGTCACTAGTCCAGTTGCCAGGAAGGAATTATCCTTGCAACCTTGCAATAAAACCCCCCGAAGAGGTCATGACTGATTTGGGTACAGGAAGTCATATACTTTCAGAATCTTGATGATGCCCGGCTGGTATCGTTGAGCGTTTTCCGAAATTCAAGATGGCGTCCAAGATGGCTGACGAAAAAGTTTAAAGTCATAAATCAGTCAATTCTTATGTGATTTGCATGTGTAATACCTCTAAATTGGGGTTTTTGGGCATGCCTGATTGATTAAAAGAGTCAAGAAGTCATTTGAGTAGGTATCCATGGTGATAGCGTGTTTCCATAGCAACCAGCATGCCGATTCTAATACAAAATATATATTGTTTTAAGAAATTTGTCATTTCTCAACACCTACACTCATGTAATATCTTAAATTAAAGGTCTCATTGAGATACATCATTTTAACATAGTTTTAGAGTTGTCACAGGTCCTAGGTAACCATGGCAACCAGAAATCACTAACAATAATGCCTAATGATTGAAGCCGAAACATCATCATCCTTACTGATAACTGCAAATACATGACAGAACAACCAACATGGCCACCAGATAATGATTCTCTGCTTGATTTCAAAATGTCACCTGAGTGGTTATCTATGGAGATGGGTCAATTCCATAGCAACCAACATGCTTATATGCAGAAAGTTTTGATTTCATGTTATGATTTTTACCAAATGTGCAATTTTTATCATAGATCTTGAAAACTCACATATTTTAACATGTTATTAATTGCTGCTGCTACTATGGTAACTAAAAATAATTATCTGCTGTACATACTGAATCTGGGACCTGCTGGCAAGCCTCCTGACTATGAGGTGATGACAAGTCATATTAGTGGTGTCTATAAGATGCATCCTCAGAGCTCCCATAAATCTATGATGTTTACAACAGTCATTAAAGCAGATCATACCCTGCCAGTCCTCCTATAGTGCACTCATTATTAGCCAGCCTCTTTGTCATCCTGGCTGCCCTTTTGTCGGCCTGGCCAGCCCCTTTGTCGGCCTGGCCAGCTAGTGAATGATGCAGTATAGTTGTTCAATATCAGCAATACACAAACATATGAACATGCAGATGTGTATCATTACTGTGTAATATCTCCAGTCTGCTGACACACCTTGTACAGATACAAAATGTATAATGCTATAACGGTTTGTAACTATTTGCTTGATGGTTAGCTTAGTAGCACACAATAATGGCTTCAGTGACTATCTCACTGAATACTACGGCCAATACTACAATCAATAGTTCCTCCTCCAGATTGTCAACCATAGCGTCATTTGAATGGGATACTAAGTATGTGAATCAATGATCGGACATTTCCACATATCTGTGCAGTTCAATCAAGCATGATCATCAGCAAGTAACATCTCCATGGACAGCATGGGTCTGAGGAAGAACAGTTACAGCAAAGCATTTTGAGGATAGTTGATGGAGGAATATGAATCACATTTGGCAATGGTGTGGGGATGACACACTTCATTGCTGTATGCAAAGACCAGTCAAATAGCAGAGGGTCTTGTTCTGGATGTTCTGAAGACATAGCACCCCTTCAGGTTAGCAGAATAAAGACACTGGTGTCATAATAGATGACATGTATTCTTTGATATTACTACACAGATGTCATAGCTTGATTGGTCATGATTGCATTGGCTTGTTCATTTGTGATGCTCGATCATGTAGCTGTATTCTCCTGATCAAAGAGGAGTCTTTGAATTTCTCAGTTCTAGAGAATCAAGATCGATAGAGCCTGATTGGTTCCAATTGATCCATTGACACTTCTGTGTCAACTGAATCTGTCTCCCTTATCTATGACCTTTTCCAGTTCACAGCCATGGCAGTAACTTGTCAATGAAACCATCAGAAAGCTTTCTCATGTAGGCTGAATGCCCCTTTTGATGCTTGGGGTGTACATGGCTATTGATATTCTCATGTAGCTTCTTTCTGTCCTTTTCATATTTTGTCATATGCGCCTGGATTTATTCCTTGTGTATGTTGGCAACAGTGTATCATTACTCCCTAAATTTTGTTATAGTGCTTAACAGCTAGCTGCAAACAGCAGGATCAGTGCCAACTAGTTTGTGACATTCTCATTTGAGGTTATGTAAGTCAGTACAAACCACACTGCATTGGAACTGATGGGTCGCATGGTGTGCTTGCCCTGGATCAACTTATCCTCAGTTAATTCTGGCAACAACTTCAACATGTACATGTGGTGATTTTGGAGTAAGAGGCCTGTTGCTCACTAGGGTCAGGCCAGTAAAAGTTGGTGGGAAGGGAGTTTAGGGGGTCAGATTATGGTGGTTACCATAGATGATGAAAGGCTGCAGACACAGGGTATTTGGATTGCAGACACTGTCCAGAGAGACATAGTGCCTAAAAGTGTGTGGGAGTGGTAATTTGAACTACCTCTATGTCAATCATTATGGATTATTGTTGTTGATTTCCAGTTGTCATGTTCAGATTTGAATAATTGATTGATTTGTTTAATGTCCAGACGTACATCAAGTACCTCACAGGACATATCTCAAGTTAGCAAGGTAACCTTCCACAAATAGTAGTAGTGTTGCCTTGCAGTGAGACAGATATTTATATGCTGCTTGCCTAATACAGCAGTGACTGCATCTATGGATAATAGAATGTATGAAATGCATGACTGTATCTATGAGGTGAGGGAGAAAACCGCTACCGGGCCACGTACCCTGCTCTTTTCAGAGGAGAGCAAGCGTTCTTTTATTTGCATGGTCCTACATACCTGGGCTAGTACTATAGTAGGCAGGGCCAGACAAACCATAGCCTTTGATATCTCAGACGTGGTTCTCTGAGGAAAGATCACAAGAAAGACCACCAGCAAGTTATTCTACTCCTTCATGGCCCCATCATGGAGGTCCCCACTAACACAGGGGGAAGTTGTCATGGTTACCCAGTACCCATGACAACTGTGGAACAATATTAAAATCATGCATCTCAGTGAGACCTTTACTTTGAGATATCACATGACCATATCATGTTAAGAAAAGACTATTTCCTCAATACAAAATATATTATGAGCTAAAATCATGTTTTGAGTTAAAATGTTGGTTGCTATGGAAATGATGCATCCCCATGGATACCCACTCAAATGCCTTTTTGACATTGAGGACAGAGTATATTGTGGCCATGTTGGTTGTTTGGTCATGCATTCACAGTTATCAGTAAGGATGATGATGTTTCGGCTTCAATCATTAGGCATTATTGTTAGTGATTTCTGGTTGCCATGGTTACCTAGGACCTGTGACAACTCTAAAACTATGTTAAAATGATGTATCTCAATGAGACCTTTAATTTAAGATATTACATGAGTGTAGGTGTTGAGAAATGACAAATTTCTTAAAACAATATATATTTTGTATTAGAATCGGCATGCTGGTTGCTATGGAAACACGCTATCACCATGGATACCTACTCAAATGACTTCTTGACTCTTTTAATCAATCAGGCATGCCCAAAAACCCCAATTTAGAGGTATTACACATGCAAATCACATAAGAATTGACTGATTTATGACTTTAAACTTTTTCGTCAGCCATCTTGGACGCCATCTTGAATTTCGGAAAACGCTCAACGATACCAGCCGGGCATCATCAAGATTCTGAAAGTATATGACTTCCTGTACCCAAATCAGTCATAACCTCTTCGGGGGTTTTTTCTGCAAGGTTTTCAAGCTGGCAACTGGACTATCACATGCTAATGTGAGAGTGCAGCTCTAAGCAATGTGTTATATTCTGAATACAAACTTTCCACTTCCAGAGGATTTGGGCGATGTATATGTAATTGGGTTTAGTGGCTGGCTGGGAATGTCCCTTCTCAAATCACTGTGTGGTCAATGTAAGCCCTTTATGCTATGGCTACCAGCAGACACAATGCCTGAGCTGATATATCAATCTTCTATCAATAGCTTCATGTCACCAGTGCCCTACCCCAGCTAGCCTATTTAAACATCACGCAATGGCTGGCAGTGGTTTGTACATAGCTACTGAGAGACCTTCATGGCATATGTATAGATATGGAAATAGCTCACTTATATGGTTTTCTGCAGGAAAGGAAGTAGGCAGCTACCCATTCGGCACATACACGAATATACCATTTCTATTGAAAGTATTTCAAACCTTTTAACCCACATCAATAAAGGGTTCCCTTTGTTAACATCTCAACAAATTCCTGTGTCCCAAGGATCATTCCCAATGCCTTTATATTCTGTGCCCTCTTCTAGAGAGTAACATTGATGGTGGGCAAGCTGTCACATTGAGCTACCATTGACATTGGATAACTGCTGCTAATGATTTCCTGACCTCAAAGCCAGGCCTCTGCAATGAGCTACTATATCAAATATGCATCTCCCAAAAACCTTTTATTCACCATTTTCAAGAATTATGCCAGTAAGATCAGAAGAAAATGGACTATATCCGCAAATCAGCCTCTCTAAACCATTTAGAGGTGTTATTAAAGCATATTTCACAGGGGCCATAAAAATGGTGGCTAATTGAGATAAGTGGTGTCTAACCCTGAAGTGCAGCACACCCCCGGGTACTGTGGCAATTTATCCTGTCAGAGATGTGAGTGGTTTTAATACTGAGCCGACTCTGCGTGGGTGTTGTGTTCTGCCCGAGACAAAAAAAACACAACAATTACCAGTGAGAATTGACTCGTTGTGGGTTTTCGTGTCACCTCGTTTAATCCATCGTGCAGCTTTTTTGGTAATTTGTTTTTATATGTTTCTTTTTGGTGTGGGAGGAATTTCTTTTCCATTTACTGAATCCTGGCCCCTGCTAGTCCCCAGGGGATGACATTATAGAGTGGTGGCTGGTGTGGTAAATGGTATTATATTGGAAAAGGATATTTTGTAGCTAAAGCTAACAAGAATTGCGGTTGTTGCCGCATAAAAAAAATGCCTCAGGCATTTTTATACGCAGCAACAACCGCAATTCTTGCATTTGAAGGAACAGATGTCTACATGGTTGGTATATTTGTAGGGAACCCATTCAAGACACCATATAAACAGGGTGAAGGATGATATAACTGACAGATGTGACACAACAGGGGAAAACATGCCATTACAGGGATTTAGTGTAATATACAGCCACTAGGTGGCCACCAGTGCAGCAGCACTAATAGAACCATTGAATTCCTTTGGTCCATGTTAGGGGGGGGGGTAGGTAGGATTATAATCAACCCCAGGAGCATGAATATGGGTGTTGCTAGGCAGATAAACAATAAGAAAAGCTGTTGCTAGGCAACCAGCTGTCTTAGCAACAAACCAATAGAACCATTGAATTCCTTGGGTCCATGTTAGGGGGAGAGGGTACAATAATAATCAACCTCAGGAGCATGGAAATGGGTGTTGCTAGGCAGATAAACAGTTACAATATATGTTGCTAGGCAACCAGCTGTCTTAGCAACAAACCAATAGAACCATTGAATTCCTTGGGTCCATGTTAGGGGGGGTAGGTAGGATTATAATCAACCTCAGGAGCGTGGAAATGGGTGTTGCTAGGCAGATAAACAATTAGAATAGCTGTTGCTAGGCAACCAGCTGTCTTAGCAACAAACTAATAGAACCATTGAATTCCTTGGGTCCATGTGAGGGGGGGCAGTTACAATAATAATCAACCTCAGGAGCATGGAAATGGGTGTTGCTAGGCAGATAAACAATTAGAATAGCTGTTGCTAGGCAACCAGCTGTCTTAGCAACAAACAGATAGAACCATTGAATTCCTTGGGTCCATGTTAGGGGGGGTAGGTAGAATTATAATCAACCCCAGGAGTGTGGAAATGGGTGTTGCTAGGCAGATAAACAATTAGAATAGCTGTTGCTAGGCAACCAGCTGTCTTAGCAACAAACCAATAGAACCATTGAATTCCTTGGGTCCATGTTAAGGGGTATAGGTATGCTTATGATCAACCTCAGGATCGAAGGTTGATCAATACTAATTTTATTCATACATGCATAAATTTGTGTTGTGACACCTTAAAACAAAATGGCGGCACCCCTTAAAACAAAATGACAGCACCAGTACTGACTTCAAATGAAAACAATATAATGCCTCAACCTGGTTGTTCGCAAGCTCACCACCAGCACCCCTCCGGGGCCTTTCGGCCTTAAAAAAGTGCTTTTGTTGAAATTGGAGCGTGCTGCTGAATCTACAGTATTGATGTATGGATTGACTGACTATTTCCTGGCTATCGTAGCTCACTGTAATGACCTACTGTGCACTTAAACGCTTTATTCACCCCCCCCCCCATGCTGTTTTAAAATAAACAATACTGGGAAGAAGTCAATCACACATCTATTTGAAGGCTTTCATTAATCCCATATTTGGGCCATACCCTCATTAACCAGCATGTCTGCCTGTATTTAGCTATTTGTAGCATCTGCCCGGGCTGTGACTCCATGGTCTGCGGATCCAGCCTTTGTGTCAACAGGCAGTACAGGTCAACAGAAACATTCACAGTCTGCGCCCCTCATGACCCTCCCATACTCTAACCATACTGTCTCACTATCTGACACGTACCATACAACCCAGCACTTCCACCGTGTGCAAACAGTCTGGCAGAGTCTGTGTCAACCAATCTTCCACGCTCTCTGTGTGCCTCTCTCCACCCAGGGCTGCTTCACCTCTCCAAACCCTTGACTTTCCTCTTGCTGGCCACTATGTGAAGACCAGCCTTTATATACATGATTTGTATAGGAAGTAATAGTGCTTTGGAAGTCGTTGCTTTGGCTGGTACTGTAGCACCAAGACCAGCTCAATAGTATGGTATGCCTTAATTTCATGTACAGAGACCCAGTGGATGGTAGCCATTATGGCCCTCACCCAACTACCACTTTTATTGCCCACATCTCCTCCTTACCTCCTACACTCACACCTCCCCTCCCACTCTGTCCACCTCTTTCTGCCCCCTTGGGTCCAATTGGTACAAGCCCCAGGTTGATAGCATCATACAGCTTGGTAGTAGGACAGTCCCTAATCTGAGCTCTGGTGCTTTCTGAAAGCCCTCTGGTAAACATATGGGAGCATGAAAATTGGACTGGTCTGAGATAATGTGTGTCTAGGGACATCTTAAGTCCAGGTTTATTATTCACAGGTTAGGCTTTGATACCAGTATTTACCATCATTGTGGCTCTGATCAGCCTAATCCCACAGCAAGTTTACGTCTCAAATTATTGTATAGAATCCTGCTTATGGTAGTCAGTTGAACAGGTCAGAGAGTTGGCCCTGCCCACTCCTGTAATGGATGAATATTAAAGACGGTTTTCCCAGGAATATGGCCCATATGGGGTAAATTGGTTTCCACCCTGCCCGCGGTACCATCTAGGTACACTCTGGGGTTAACAATGTCCATAAAGGGCCAAGGTTGACTACCTTTGGGGCTTTCTATACATTTGCATTAGCACTGCAAGCCATGAAGCTATTTATTCATGCACCATGGAGTGAAAGTCTAGAATGGGAGGGAAAGAGTGAGCGCAGCAGAAAGAAATACTAAATAAATTTTCGCTCTGTACGTATTTTCGCAAAAATATGTATGAATATCTCCCATGATTTGCTGGAGGAAAGGAGGCAGGCAGA
Source organism: Harmothoe impar (assembly GCA_947462335.1). NCBI lineage: Eukaryota > Metazoa > Annelida > Polychaeta > Phyllodocida > Polynoidae > Harmothoe > Harmothoe impar. The sequence goes on from OX381709.1 coordinate 83,034,907, forward strand.
TGCTACCCAGTTCACTGATGTACATATTTCTACTGACAATATTTTAAACTTCTAAATCCACATTTATAATGAAGTAGTCTTTTTAACAACTCCTGTTTAACAAATTCCTGTGTCTCCAGCAGGATTTTTAGACCCTATAACATATACACCACACCTTCTGCTAGAGAGTAATACCAGTATAAGGTGAGCAAGCTGCCATGTTAAGTTGATCCTGTATATTTGCTGCGTGATGTCAATGGCCCACTGGAATGGGCTGACATGTCAAATATGCATTTACTGGAAAACTGGTCATTTCCAAGAAGTATGGCAGTAATATCAGAATAATAAACTATATCAACCATTGGCCTGCCTGAACCATCTGAAGTTCAGCACGCCCCTGAGTACTGTGGTAATTTATCCTGTCAGCAATGTGAGGGAGCTGAGCTGACTCGAGAGAATCAAACAGCTGTTTTAGTGTCAATAGACTAAAAAATATGTCACATGTCACATCTGCTCATTTAATCCATCTGTTTTTATGCTGACTTGGGAAGGTTTTTGTTGAAGGGGGGTTATTTCATTTACCCAAGTCTGGCTCATGTCAAACTTCAGGGTGTAGTGTTTTCCATACCAGAATACAGATGGTACAGATGTCATGCAAGCCTGGTAAGTTAGTAAACAGGAGTAATGCCATTGATAAATATTCAGACTGGGTTTCTTAACAGAACTGATTTCCCTGCATACCCTGTCAGCCTTCCTATCTATCCCTCTGCTAATTGATTATTTATCTTTAAGTAGCAGGTTTGACATATATCTTCTACCGATCCATCAAGTATATTCTTCTGGTAAATTAACATTTTTTTCTCCTCTTAGATTTATTTCACATTTATATGAAGGGAAATCAAACATCATCTTTTCTAAGTAGAACCATACTTTCTAACATCAGCCATTTTCAGTCCATTAAGATCATGCCCAGTGCTGAAAGATACTACTATTGAAGTCTAAATTAGCATAAATGGAAACATTTGTGCAGCGCCAGATTCAGGTTGTCAACTAGCGGCTCTCAATGCTTCAGCTAAATTTGGAGCTAGGCAGTAGCGTGACATGGCAAGAGGAAATAAATAGACAGAGGTCCACGATGATCTGTCTGAATGACAGGTTTCTCCACGAGTGGTATCTTGGATCATATCACACGAGGCGGAGCAGAGTATGATATTATCCAAGATACCACAAGTGGAGAAACCAGGAATTCAGACCGATTAGAGTGGATCTCTGTGTTTATTTCATGTAAATATTGATAAATTATATTAAAAACACCATTTGATGATTGGTTTCATAGCTATTTTAGTGACCTCATCATGGAGTAACAGCCCATGGAGAATGAGCATCAGTTTCTCCACGGGGGTGTGGAGAACAGTCATTCTAGTTCTTAAGCATAGTAACTTGGTTTCTCCACATGAAATAAAGGCCTTTATTGTATGGCCATTCAAACACAAATGTCTCAACCATAGAAATCAATGGGAAAACTGTATATTTTAACCAGGTGGCTTTCGTCTACCCACCTGCATTTCACTTCAAAATCTAAGTCCCTCAGTGGATAATCACAGAAATACCATCTTCAACAGGCACACAACAATGAAAGGGTCATTATGGTGCTGCGACAGTTTTGCCAATATATATAATACTGTGGGATGTCTGAAACCTGCTCATGGCAGTTTTCTTTTCACTGAAAGGTTAGTTTGACTAAAATTGGTTGGAAATACCTGTACCCATCAATCCCCTCTGCATGAATAGTTATACACAGTATCTTCCCATTAGGCACTTCATTATCCAATCTACTGTTGTCAACATCCACCCCACAACTAGAGAAAGCTTCTTTAACTTTAATATTAACCCTTTTATGACCGCTTGATGTCTAAGTGCATGATGCCCTTGTGAGTAACTTGCCAGGGTTACATTCAGGCATCATGAAGACCCTGTGAGGTTGAGACACTAAAAAAGTCGACATGATGCACCAACGCAGCCCTGGTGAGTTACATGCCAGGGCTGCATTGGTGCATCATCTGTCAGTGACATGCCTTCCTTAAAGGGTTAAGAGCCATTTCTCAGTCTGTATTATCTATTTTGCACCTTCCACAGCAAATATATTTGCTGTAGAATATATACCCATATATATTATACCCATTATATTATATCATTATATATATATATATATATAATGTAGAAGTAATACCCAGGCTGCATCTGTAATGGGGTCCATTACACAATGCTTTGAGAGTGCAGACTACTAATCCGTATTTATAAAAACCTAACCGTTTCAACTCAACTAAATTGCTCTATTGGTGAGTTAAAGAGACAGCCAACATGCCAACTCTGCAGATGAAACCTGAATCACTAAAGTGTATTCAGCTGAATCTGACAGATTCTAGCTCACTGCATGAACATAGGCATTTAAGCAAACTTTTTATTGCTGAAAGTCACTCTCTAAGCAGCTTAAGGTTCAGTAAATGGCATGCAAATATTACAAAAAGATAAAAAATGGATTTAAGCTGCTTTCAGAGCTAACAAAAACGTTAGTTTATGTCAAAATAACATTTTAAACCTCTATATAACGTCATTCCATAGTAAGGAACTGTTATTCCATAGTAAGGAAACGTTATATAAAGTGTGACTTTAAGCAGTCCAATTTTGTACAAATACCATCACTCGTGCATCGTCTTCAGTCTACTGCAGGTTCTATCACTCACCACTGCCAATAGCCAAGCTCAATATGACCCAGGGCAAGTGCCACTACACTGATGGGCAGATTGATATGCCTTTCATTTCGGTTTCTACATGTTGTTGCATTCACAATTGAAATGTGAACTTAGTATTCTTGGTCCTAAAATATGTTGTACATTTCTGAATCACATTGATTCAGCCACCTTGATTTTAATTAGCTAATGGAATAATGAGATGAACAGGAGGCTTACATGAGATCTGAGAATATTTGCACACAAAGTCTTGAACAGAACTCATACCATTCTTGTGTCATGACTCGTGATCCCTGGAGGTAAACAACACATTTTCTTGTGTCATGTTCCTGGGAATTTATTGTTATTTAAAATGGTGAAACATGAGAAATACACATTATCATTTTACGTCGTGATCAAATTTTCTTCAAGAGGTGCGTAAGAGATTCGCTCTGGTTTTGTTTAAAGGGATGTTTGCATAGGGATGTTTGCACAGGAATCCTGAGAACCGTCCATGGCTTATGCTGACTTTTTCCTAGCTATCACAGCTCACTGCATATCTGATCAAATATATCACCCATGCTTAACTTATCAGGAACACCCGTGTGCATACCTTGGTAGCACCTCACATCCTGCAGGACCTCCTGCCCAGTAAACAAAAAACGTTATACAACAGTTTATAACGTAATATAACGTTATTTAACGTTTCTCAAAGGCTCCTTACTGTGGCATGACGTTATATAACGTTTTGCAACGTTATTTTGACGTAATATAGCGTTTTTCTGTTAGCTGGGTGGCAGTCAGTTAGGAGGAGAGATTGAGCCCTTTTCAGCAGTCATGATAATACAACAACCGTCTCTCTAAAATCTCTCTCGGTATGTGCAGTGTCTAACATCCCCAGCATTCCCTGACAACACCCAGCCTCCTGCATGCCCCGTGAGCTGTCTGTCTGGGGGCATGTGGGGAATAGTGTGGAGTTGTGTGTAGAGCAGTGTGGTATACAAGGCAAAAAGTAGAGGACTTGTATTGATCAATCTTCATGGAATTTTCCCAAACAACTTCCCTCACTATCTCATCTATATGCTGTGCATTCCCACAGTGGACTGGATTTGGTATGCAGGTATAGATGTGGTCACAGACATTTGAGGGAGTTCCTCCCTGTTTCTTTCTTTTAGAAACGTTGTTAGCTTTGGCAGTAAATAATATCACAGCCAACTTTTAGTTTCTGAAGTTTCCTCTGATCCTTGAGTATCGCTATGGTGACCAAAGTGAGTGTCAAGTAGAACCATCTGGTGGAGTAAAGCCAAGTCTGACATTCATGAACAACAGAGCAAGCAGTTGACGTGTCTGAGGAGCCAGCATATCTGTCAGTTTTCAGGTTTCCTCCACCAACACCAAATCCTCTCTGATCCAAAGAGATCACCTGGGTGACCACAGAGGTGGTAATGCAGCTGGTAGAGGTAAAAGGGTGTCCATGCCTATAATGATGTCAAAGAACTGCAGCTTGTGTGGAATACCCTTAGGCATAATACAGGGGAATCATATCATGTTCTCGTGCTCATAATGGGATAAACACCAAGTGATATCTATATAGACAAATAGGTATGTTGCATCCGAAGTGTATTTATAAGAAAATGGCATCTTAAATCTCTGAGGAGAACAGTAAGAAATAGTGTTCCTATCAGCTTATACCACCATCCACACTCGTAAGGAGATGTAGTACCTCCAATGTGACCAATGTGATACATGAGTAGCCTGGGAGCAGGGTGTTATCTGTACAGGAAGAGAATCGCGTGGACAGACCAATAAGGTTTCCGTTGTAGGATATAGACGGGGAAATCAATACTGTCAACTGGAGCCTCTGAGACCACGGATTCCTATTCAGCCAAGGGCAGGTTATCGACCTAGGGGATCTAAGTGACCAGTATAACAGCAGGATGGTCGGATGGTCGGATGTTTCTGAAGTCTGATTATATTTTAGCTCACTTCCCATCACCATAGTGTTTGGAAGGGGGAAGATAGCAGACCCTAAACTGTTTTTTAAATTATGGTTTTGGCACCTTAAATCATTGCCCAACCAATGTATGATATATACTGTTTTGGGTTTGTTGCAAATGCCTCTCAAATGGTAATTAAATGAAATGGACTTAGTCACATCATCTTCTATCCTGCAGGCAATAATATATGACACAGATAATTAATATATGAGACAGATGTTCATCATAATTTTAATTTCATAAACTACATTTCATTTACAGGGTTTGTAAAACAGGCCTTTACCTGGCAAATTAAGCTAGAAGAGAAGATTATGATTATGATTAGTGGTAATCTATTTAGCCTACTATCAAATAAATCTCTTTGCTGAATTAATCTCCCTGCTTTTAAAGTGGCAGTATGCTTTCCGTCTAAAATGCTATTTCAATTTGCACCGGAAATTGAATGTGACAGGCAGTACATAGATTTACAGTGGTTGCTTAGCTGATATTATGAGTGATTAGATGCCTATACATTCAGAAGATTCTAGCATATAGACTAATCTAGATGTCCTCCCCCGTCTCCCGCCTACCCTGATTGCCGAATCCTTTGAATCCATACATTTATTCTGTCTGTTACATGACGTTTGTGGAGTCAAATGTAGTACCGCTAATGGCAGGGGGAATAAATAATTAACAACTATACAACAGATAGATATATGTCAATGACACTATGAGATATGAAAGATTTATATTGATTGTGTCGATGGCAGTATCAGATTTTAACTATGTAACCCTAGATAGGCCTCTAAACTTTAATTGCTAATATGATACTAAATATTGCTGCTGCATTTGTGACTGCAGCAGCTACCAAAAGTCGGTTTTCATCACTGCATCACAATAGTCATGATCAGAAATTCCGAATAATATTCCAGTCCAGTCCTTGGGACATTCAATACTAAACGTGGCACCACCTGAGCCCAATCCTTTCCCAGCTAGCAAAACTCGTAGTTAATCACGTCATCTCTACATCTTTTCTCAATAGATATTTACTACATTTGGTTACGCCGTATTCTTAGCCTCATTACGTCCTATATGCAAATGGTTTAGACATCATTCTTCAGACATCTTTTCCATGTAACATAATAATGTTAATATGACCTGCTTTGAAAGATTTGAAAGACATCAGGAAGATGCGATATAAAGATGTAAGTAAGTGGAATAATTGTAACATTGTGTGAGGTGGGTATATTCCAAAATCATTTTAATTGTGGTATAAATTTGTTTCAGATGAAAACACATTTTAGAAATCAGATGAAAACACATTTTAGACATCATGAAAAGACATGTATGTAACATCTACCCTACACCTAGAGTAAGACTTCTCCATCAGAAGTAGGTAACATCGAAGGCAATTAATTTAATCAGCGTATTTTGCCTGTAGACATCACCAATATTCCTTCAGAGACTTAGCACATTGATCCTAGCACAGTGGCCAAAATGTGATGTCAGCTCATGGTCAGTCTATGGGATTTGAATAGATTTAGCAACCACAGAAAAGGTGTGCTCATGTTAATCTCCTGGTTATTCCATTAATAATTATTCTATAGAAACAAAAATAACAGATCATACATGCCAGGAAAAAAGTTATTCAAGTTTTGTCTTCTATGTAAATCAATTGTGTTGAATAGATACTAATTAATGGTCAAACTACTGCCAATGTAAATTGTATTCTATTGATATTGGCAGAGGGAGACATCTTGTGTCAAAAGTGTGAACTATTTGAGAGCTAAAGAACAGATGTCTTATAGACGTCATAATCTGACAAGATAAAGATGTACTACATCTATAAAGTATGCGTAGTGTTGATGTCAAAACTATTATGTCATTTTAACATGCACCTTAAGGCATGAATTTGACATTAATGTTTTATGTGTTTAATTTCTCGAAAAAAAGATGTGATATTCTGATCAAGATTTAATCACTTGTTACATCAAATAATGACCACATGGATATGTATGGATGCTATCAAATGGCTATGTCTCTTTCTAATTGCCATTTAGATATAAACAATACATCAGTTTCCTGTCAAACTGCTATGTATAAGGATTTACTCCCTTGAGACGTTAAATACCCAGAGGAGCTGAAACTGTCTAGTCCTATTAGCTTCATGTACAGTGTTTTATCTATAGGCGCTAGATAATCCTGTAATGAGTAAAGAGGCGTGAAGTCAAGCTTGTGGAATAAACATTTTATATACTGTGAGGAATCATGTTTATGTCATACATAGGTTACACAGTGAGAGTTCATGTTTATGTCATGCATAGGTTATACAGTGTGAACAACAAAGACAATCATATTGTCAACTTTTGATGAACAAGTGGTACATGTGTAATAACAATACGAGAGTTTTAAGGTAAACTTTGAATGGAAATGAGAAGTTGTTATAAGATCAATAACAATTATTTGAATAAAGGGTGGGACGGTGGGAAATAATTACAGCCTTCCTGTGTAGGTAGCGGCGGTGAAAGAGGCCGATCCGTCCGTGTTTTGTCCTTATATAGGGGGTGGGGGCGCCACCAGAGGCGTAGTTATGAGCGTCCCATGTAGAGGGACGCAGGAGGTGACATTCCCGCCACAAACACATTAAATGAAATTGCTTCAATTCCACGCCAATGAGTAAAGAGGCGTGAAGTCAAGCTTGTGGAATAAACATTTTATATACTGTGAGGAATCATGTTTATGTCATACATAGGTTACACAGTGAGAGTTCATGTTTATGTCATGCATAGGTTATACAGTGTGAACAACAAAGACAATCATATTGTCAACTTTTGATGAACAAGTGGTACATGTGTAATAACAATACGAGAGTTTTAAGGTGCAAACAGGTTGTTCATGGCTTGGGCAACCCTGGTCGAGAATTGTGGCGGTAAATACGTCATCATGGACCCGCGGCTTTTCCAAGTTTCATGTGCTTGGATGTCTATGGGGTCTGCACCTGCAGCCTGGGCCGCCTGAGCCCCGCCTCTCCTCAGAGAGTGAGCAGATATGGCCTGGGCATAGTCACACTTGGAGGCTACCAGGATGGCTCTAACCACTGACATCATGGCATTGGTTGACAGAGGTGAACCATCTGAAAGCAGGAAGGCAGGAGTCATGAGGGGAGCCTGGATGACGGAAGAGTACTTGTCCCATGCCGTGGCTGGACAGGCCGGGGACCCAGGCATACGAGGCAAGGCCAACACTGCTGGGGGGTCACTTTCGTCTATAGTCTTAGAGGTGCGTATCTTGACAACCAGGGCAGTAGGGAGACTGGTGATGTCTCGGCGTTGGAGGGTGTGTGGACCAGACCAGGTAGTGGCCGTAGGTGTCAACAGGTTGGAAGCCCGCAAGAAGGCAAAGAACCCAACAGTCAAGGCAGCCTTTATAGTGAGGCCATCTTGGACGTGGTCCAGAACAGAGCACAAGCGAACTAAGTCTGATGGAAGGAGTGCTGGTGCTGGTGAAGGAATGTATGGTGTAAGTCTGAGAGCACCCGTAAGGACCCCCTTGACCTCAGAAGAGTATAAGGCTGACGGGTCACCTCCATGGTCATGAACCCATGCTGCTGCTCCAGACTTATAGTTTTTTCGGGAAATTGGTGATCTGAGGGAGTTTACCAAAAATTGTGCAAACGCACAACCTTCACCAATTGTTGGATGTAGACAGTCTATGCCATAAGACAAGGCATAGGCGAGATAGAACTCAGCCTGGCGGGCCTTGTTACGTGCTGTTCTCTCAGAGCAGGAGGCTCCAAGAGAGGTGAGGGCTTGGGATCCTAGAGGAGTATCTGGAACACAGGTGGAATGATTATATACAATCAAAAACAGGATCTGGGAGTACATGTGGGACTCTAACTAATTTTCTTTGTGAGACCAGGAGGGTGGCACGTGCCACCATTGCTTTGTCATGTGGTCGGGAGAGGGCGTCTGCCAAGGGCAGCTGGGTACCAGGCTTGTGGCGGACTTCAAAGGTTTGGTCCCTGACTGCGGCCTCCAGCCACAATTGTCGGGCACAGGCAGCGAGAACTGGTTCCTGTGTCTTGCCTGTTTGAAGTGCCTGTTGACTGCCTGCATTGTCTGTATGTACGACTATTAACCAGCCTGCCGAATCCCTTGGTACCAGTGACTTGTACGCTATGATCAAGTTTACTGCTTCACGATGCACAATGTCCTTGAAGTTGGCCTTGAAGCCATCTGTGTATTGGAGTTGATAATAGGCCTTGTCCGTATTTCCACCCCCACCAACCATGGATGAGTCACACTCAATGTGTAACTCCTGGCGAGAAGGTTGTAAGAGGTGAATCCCGTTGGACTTCTTGGCGAACTGTAGGAACCAGGAAATGTCTGACCTGAAGTTGTTGGAGAGCCAGACCTTACCACTGTCGGGAGCTCTGCGTACTGTGTCCAACACACGATGAAGGAAGCGCCTTGCTGGGTGTATGCATTTGCTGATATGCATGAGTTTGCCGATGATGGACTGGACTTCTTTTTTAGTGGCCGATTTGCGTCGCGACCACTCTTCACATTCCGCCATAATTTCATCAAGCTTTGGACCAGGAATTGTTATGGTCATGTCGACAGAGTCCACTACAAAGCCGAGCCATTCCAGTCTGGTGGTGGGCGGATGGCATTTCTTGGGGGCAAGTTTTAGGCCTAGATCAGAGGTGAGCTGTTGAAACTGTAGGTAATCCTGCTCGGCCCTAGATGGAGATGAGGAGGCACCACAAAAGTCATCCAGATAGGCCAAGGTCCATGCCCCAGTTTTACCCATAAGATAGACCACAGCATTACTGGTACGCTGGCATGCCATACTGGAGAGCCTGGCGCCGAAGGGTGGGCAAATGTCAACCCAATACTTTCCATCAAAGTTTAGGCCCATGAGGGGTGTGTCTATTGGGTCCAGACGGAGCTGTCTGTATGCCCTGGCCAGGTCTGCCTTCCACATCAAGCAGCCACGACCCAGGATGCGGACCTTAGTTGTCAAGTCAGCGATAGATGGGAGTGTGTAGGGCAAATAGTTGCCGTCTAGCACATTTTTTGTGATACCGCTGTTCACTCCAAACCCTTCAGGATGTGAGAGGTCTAACACGATACGACGGGTCTCAGTGTCCTTCTTGGGTGCTGTGAGGATGGGGGCTGTGTGGAACCAAGGGTGAAACGGGGGTTCACTGAATGGGCCTAGTAACGCTCCCAGTCTATGTTCCTCATAGATGAAGGCTCTGACCTGATCTGCATGTTGGTCGGCAGTAGGGTGGTTGGTGGTCACATGCTTAGGTGGTTCAGAGGCAGTGAATCCAGCCGGCCAGCCATATCTCAAGTAATCACATACAACATTGTCATGGTAACCTGCAAGTTTGTTGTCCCAAACATCTAGGTTGAGGTCAGAAGGGACTGTGAGGCGAGCCCCAAGCCTATTGGGTAGGCCTGAGGGCCTAGCTGCATTAAAGAGGAATGCGTACTGTGGATGGCTACTCCATACATGGGGGACAGTTATAGGCCAGAACTTCACTTTGATGAGGGCAAACTCCCAGGGAGAGGGGCCAGCTTTGGGGTGTGAATGAAGGCGCAAGTTTGATTGAAAGTCCAAGGGAATGTGTACAGGTGTGCACAACAGATCTAACTCTACCTGAGAGCCCAGTGAAGTCTGTGAAGTGTGAGAAGAGCTACAATCCTCAGGTCGAGCATCTCTGGATTTTTTAGGCTGGGGCCCGCAGAATGAAGCAGGGGTGTAGTTGCCATGTTTGTGGCCTAGCGGCAGCCTAGCGGGCCTAGCTGTAGACAGCATAGCGGTCCTAGCGCCTAAACCATAGGCAGAATAGTCCGGGGGCGAGCTGATACAAGTAGAGGTGTCCACATCGGGATGGCCGGCCCAAGCCGGCCTAGGCCTGAAATGTGGAAGGGTAGGAGTAGGTGTAGGGATCATCACGGATCCTACAAACAGTCTCGGAGTGATAATGTATTTTCTGTAGATTCGTTCTGCACCACATGCAGTGGTGACCAAATTGCTGCCCTCCTTCTGTATGACCATCAGGCAGTGTGCAGCCTATAGCTGCGTTGAAGAGCCTGCATGCGATGTCAGATCTGTTTAAGGCATGCCTAGGCCTACTGGGGCGCTTGTCTTGGTGAGCCTGAGTGTTGCCCTGTGGTGGTTGTGCGCTAGGCCTAGCGGATTGATGGCTAGGCTGAGCTGTGCTGGGGTTAGGCTTATAGCTGTGGGAAGCTGCCTGTGGTTGAGACTGCCTGCTAGAACCAGCGGCCGCAGGGATGGGGCCTACGTGTAGCCTACCTTGACGGGCTCTAGAGGTAGCGTCTCGGAGTGACCTTATTTCTAAAAAGTCGGTCCACAATAACCTGGTATCAGCGACCTTAGACAGAACATCCTCTGACCATTCACGGACCTGGTCCCACTTATATAAAGATCCATCTTCTATAACCTGCTCACAATGGCGTGTAATATGGGGCCTATCTTCAGTGGGGGTTTTAGGATCTTTAGCTAGACAAGATAAGCCAAATACATACTCCAATTCAGAGAGGGAATTAAGTGACGTTTTAATTCGGTTGGGACCTCTGAAAATGTAGTCGTGAGCATGTATAGGCCTACCTTTAAGACTGGACAGTTGGTGGGCACTGTGCAGCAAAACCTGAACTTGTTGGCCTAAGGCTGGGTTGGAGGCTTGATTGAAGTTGAGGGGAAGATCATGTTGTGGCCCTGCTGTCTGTGGCGGTATTGCGTCACCAAACAGGTCAAAAATATTGTCATATCTGACCTGGGCTGGTGGGGGCTGTCTAGTTGTAGGCCTAGTTGTTGTAGCAGAGGTCGTGGTGGTATTAAAGGAACCAGTAGTGTATGGTGAAGATCTAATAGGAGATCTCAATGCTGACGTCTTAGTTGGGGTTTTACCAGGCGCCGCACCACGTGGCGTGGCCGCGGTGCTGGCTGCAGACAGCACGACGTTAGGCTGTGACGTAGGCTCGGGAACGGGGATGAGAGGAGTTGCTTTTTCTGTCAGCGGTACAGCGACTTTTAAGCATGCCAAAATGTCTGTAGTATCTTTACTCACATCACCAAGCTTTGTTTCTAAGACCCCAATCCTAGATTCGAGACCCACAACCTTTTCCGTGAGAGCTACATCGGGGACGACTTGTGGTTGCTTGGACGGCGTACGTCCGTCGGGAGGAGTCTTTTCGCCAGCTGCTGCACGTTTTCTCGCGGCTTGACGGGCCGACTTCTTGGGCTGCGGCGTGGCTGGAGTCTTAGTAGACTTGGTGGGTTTCTTAGGAGGCATATTGAGAATTTTGAATAGCTATTTTAACTATTGAAAAACACGTGGTTTCTAGGTAAAATAATTACAGCCTTCCTGTGTAGGTAGCGGCGGTGAAAGAGGCCGATCCGTCCGTGTTTTGTCCTTATATAGGGGGTGGGGGTGCCACCAGAGGCGTAGTTATGAGCGTCCCATGTAGAGGGACGCAGGAGGTGACATTCCCGCCACAAACACATTAAATGAAATTGCTTCAATTCCATGCCAATGCAGGTAAATTAGGTCGGGCTTTCATCTCCTACACTGCATCTTCATTTTCCTGATCCTCCCTGAGAGCTATTAGGCACTAGCGAGATACTGGTGCTGCCACCAGGTGTTGCTCTGGTACCAATTGTATCCCCCTTGTCACCAGCAACCAGCTCAGCCAAATCTCATGTCCGAGATTAGGGTACAAACAGGGTGTGAGTATTGTGAGTGGGTTGTACCTGGGCATTACTTATGTCACCTGTCCCTCAAAGATTCATGATATAGAGGTCCTAAGCTCAAATCCTTTCAATCCATTCATTTATTCTCTGTTATATAACCTGTCTGGAGTCACATGTAGTACCGCTAATGGCAGGGGGAATAAATTATTCAGCAGACATATACAACTTAACAACAGATAGATATATGTCAATGACAAACATTTATATTGATTGCGTGAATGGCAATATCAGATTTTAACTATTATACCCTAGAAAGGCCTGCCTTAAAACTTAAAAGCTAACTTTGTTAAGTTGTTGAATGAAATACTAAATATGGCTGCCGCATTGGTGACTGCAGCAGCTACCAAAAGTCAGTTTTCATCACCGCATCACAATAGTCGTGATCAGAAATTCTAAATAATGTTACAGTCCAAAATCCTAGCCTTGGGACATTAAATAATAAACATGTTACCACCTGAGCCCAATCATTCCCTTATCTTTTTAATACAAAAAAAGACCTTCGATACTTGACATTTCTTTACTGAATCCATTATTATAATCTTATTAAGTAGGCAATAAGTAGAGGAGTAAGATTGGCATGATCAGCATGAGATGGTTTCAGACATTTACGAGTGTGTTTGGTCCACAAATCACCTACTCTAGAGATTTAAATCTATAGTTAGATACCCATCAGCACTTGTTCTCTCAGCTGGCCTTGATAAAACACAGATGGGCCCCGCTAATCAATACTGTCTGGGCTGCCTGCAGGAGGTCTGTTACTCAGATGAATCTGATTGAGTTCCTTCACCTTTACATCCTCCTTGTATGACTAATGCCCCTGGAGGCGGAGCTATAAAACAGAACAGAAAGTATGTTTTAGCCTTCTTTCTCAGAGCACAGATGAGCTACCCTTCCTTCACAACCTGCTGCTGACTGATTCTTCCTTGAGGAGGAGCTATAAAATACAGAACCTAGCTCTCTCAGAACCTGGAGGAGGCTTGTAGCAGCATCAGCTAAGCCTGAGTTGTAACGCATCCAGCTTAAGACTATGACCTCCTGTCAGCTCAGCCGCCAATCATACGCTACTGAGCTTGACAAACATCATACCTATGGCCTATTGTCGACATACATGGTGGCATCCCTGCCAACTTTATAAGGCAAACAGTATTCATTTGTTATGTTGTAGATTTCTATCTTGATGATGAAAAATCATGGTTTCTAATGAAGGCTTGATAGGATAATAGATTTCCAAATGTAAATAAGTGTGTTTCACCGACCTACTTATCCGGTATATTAAAAGGGGGTGGATTGTGAGGATGGGATGGGTATTGATAGCACACTATGTTATTAGGAAGGGTACGCTGTCCAGTCTACCCACTAGGGATGCATGAATGTATGATGTAGACCCTTCGAGAATGTATCATATATTGAACCCTGTAGCATTGGCAAGATGCCTGAATTCAACCCTAGAAAGTTACTCACCAGGCTTGCATTCATGCATCATGCCGACCTTATGAGGTTGAGACACTCTCAAAAGGATGGCATGATACACCAATGCAGTTACTCGCTGGGGCTGCATTGGTGCATCATTACGACAAATGTCATCCTTTAGTGACATCCATCCTTAAAGTATTAAAGCACTATGTGACCCCCAAAGGCTTAGCAACTGTATAAGCAGTAGACCATTTACTAGAAGTGCTGAACCAGGGGTCTGTATAACCACCTTGGTTACTACTGAAGTATAGACCTGCTTGTAGGGCCAAAACCTTTTTGTCTTTGGGCATCTTCAATATATATGTATTCATCCAAAAGCTGAAGCACTTATGAAGCCATTTGATAGTTCATTACTTTGTACAACCATGAAATAGCTGTTGTTTACAATATAGCATAACTGGCCCCAGATGCCCTACACCAGCTGGCTGGTACACACACAACATGAAATAGGTACAGTGGTAACACACCAGCTGTGTGGCTGAGTGCTCCCAGTTTGCTACCTAGGTGCTTCCTATCCTAGTTGTATAGCTGTATAGAGACCCAGAGGGGGTTGGATAATAAAGCACAACTAACTTCAGATGCCACAGCTGGCTGGTACGTACACAACAGTGGTTATACACCTGCTGTGGGTCTAAGAACTCCCAAGGTGCTTCCTACCCTATAGTTTCCTACAACCCCAAGCACCGTAAGTTGTAGATTCCCCCTGCTAACTCCCTACTTAGTGCATTGCGTATGGGAGGGGGGAGCAGCTTTCATAGCACTCACCTTATACCTATCCCTGTCGTAAAGAAAAGATGACCACTGACTTACTAATACTGATGAAAATTTTCCATAGAACAGAGCCAATTGTAATCTCTTATTGCATATTGCCATCTCCCCACTGTTTAGCACTAGGCATTGTCAGCTGCTAATTGCCAACCTCTCTCCTTGGCCTCCCCATGGAGTGGCATTCTTTCATGACTGTATGAAGGAAGTCTAAGCTCAAATTCCACGGTGGCCAGATAGGCTCTATTCAGCAAACTTTACATTTTATACATTTTTAGTTTAGTATAATAGAGAGTGCCAGTGGTGAGGCTACCTGTATGTGTTGTTGTCTGGTCTTTGGTGAGGCCTAGCTACATTATACAACTTGGCAACTCCATATCTAGCACTACTAATGGCATGGCCACTCAATTATTCAAGGATTAGATATAGAATCGCTGATACGGATATATATTTGTGCTAGTGTGAAGGATGAAATATTCATACTAATGGTGTACACACAAATAGCAGACTTTACCAAAAACTCTCTGGATAGTTAAAATGCTAAATACGATGCCTGGAGCTGGAATGGGTGCAGATCAGTCGGCTGTCAACTACAAACACCCCTTGAATATATGCCGTTTTAGCCCTGAAGCAAAGAAGAGCATGATTTGTTTTTGTCCCCACAGACTGAGGGCTTTGATGCTTTGTCTCAATAGTCTAGACCCATACAGCACAGATCTATACCAATTCCAGTTAAGCAAAAGAATGTATAAAAGACCAGTATAGATATACCAGATATACCACAGACAAAGTCCCTCAGGTTATGCAAAACCAATCCCATTGGCCACATTGGATGTTTGCTGTCTGGTGAACTTTGTCAATAAAAAATGTGTGGTGGTGTTTAAAGCTGACCTGGACACTGAAGACCCAAAGGCTCGACTCAGTGGGTTCCTCCACACAATTGCAGGAATATAACTACTCAACTTGTTTTTTTTTCTATACAATATTTGCTAGACTATAATGTCCTGCATTGTGCCACAGCACTTTTAAGACTTTAATTATTTCTTTTGATAAAAGTTCATGAGCAAACATAACATCCTCCAACTAGTCAACTCTCTCTATGTGTGGACTTTTTCCCATGCAGGATACATCAGACATTATATTGTCTCTAGCTAGCTCAACATGAAACTATATTTTATGGAAGATAGGTGACATTGCCAAGGATCTCAGGGGTATGCTACTCCTTAGCATTATGCACAGTAATTGCTTGTTTTATGACCATATATAATGTGTATCAGTCTGGTCCATTCAAAAAGATATTTCAATTAAAGTATCATGATATACTTAGAGTACCTCTGCAGTGGGGGCTTGACCCTGATTCAAGTCATATTGACTAGTAAGGGTGCCAACTATTGAGAGCCTTTGAGAGGAGTGCAATACTTTGGAAACTTTAATTCTCTGTGGAATAAGACTTAAGTCGAAGGCATATGGTACCAGAAATGAAAACTTCACCTCACTGTAGTAATAATAATTTATAATGCATTCCTTGTACTCATTTATTGATGAACCCCCTTCAACAATCATCAATCAGTAGTTCACACCCTGTTCATGTAGGCTCATATCAGTAGCATAATACACAGCAAACATGTGTACATGTGTACCCTTATAGAGGAGTGGACTGGGTGTGATTGTGGACATTCATTTATCATTCATGAGCCATGTGTGAGGCATATGGGCCTGTATAGATTCAGATGAATAGCTCTACTCTGAAGTGCAGATTGGTTAATATATGAACACAAGAAAACACACCTGTCTGCAGATAAAAGGATGATTAATAGGCTAGGATAAAAGGACTGACATCCATTTGTTAACAATACAATAATGCACATCTGTGTATGAAGCCCCCAGCATACCAGTTTACTATGCTCTGCCTTTGACTGTTATCAACTGTGTTCCCAGTTCTATAAACTCATTTATTTTTATAAGACAGGTTCGTGGATGGTGTATTATCAGCATTGCCAACAAAGCAAGGCTGAGAATACACCTTTGATAAATGAGTTTGATGAAAAAATATCTGTAATAGAAAAAGCGGATTCAACATTTAATTTGATTAGTGGACATGGTTAAAACAGGAAAAAAATCAACACCCTATTCTCTTTGCCTGATTCATCAAATTGTTAAGCAATGATAAAAGTCAGTACTCTACCATCTAGCCCAATTCCTACTGGGGATATCCAACTATTAAGGTGCTGTTGCTGCTCATGCTATACTGCAGGTGCTGTAAAAACCAATTACATGTATTCCCAGTATGCATGAACCCCAGCTAATACCACCCTCCATATTCACCCATCACACAGGTAGTTAGGGCCAGCCATGTGATCTGTTACCAGTGATACTACAACATATTTATCTAACCCTCGACCCAGGCTTAATATAATTAATGTCCCAGAACACACTTTATACGGGAACAGCCTAATCCTGCTACTCCCAGGTGTGTGCTAGGGGGCTTCCATAATGCTCTCAGCCACCGGTCAGGGACGTGTTGCCTACCAGGCCCTCTGGTGCTATTGACCGCTGGCTAGCACCAATTAGCCCCAGGAGGGGTGGGGATGGTATAGTGAGTCTCAGAGGTAGAGTCTGGTTAGGGTGTGGGGTCCAGCAGTACTTAGGGAGATTGACAGCTATTAGCATGTTAGCTAGGTATTAAAGGAGCCATATCACCACTCGTGCAGCTAGAACAGTACCAGAATTTTGAATGGGACATGCTCAGTGATAATGCTGCTTTAACGGGTCAGTTTGCAGGAGATGGGAGCTGTATGTTGAGTTGAGCATACAGGGTACAGTGTCAGTGTGTATAATAATGGGTGAGCAGTATGAAGAGTTAGCAGTTTGTAGAGCGGGATTAGAAAACTGGGATAAGCTTTGGAAAGAGTGTAGGCCCATTTGTAGCATATCAATCTTCCTCTTCTTTCAACATTTATATAATTGTTATATAAATTTGCCTCTTGAATCTGCTTTACGCACAATTCGTCTTCCTTACTTGTTTTTATTAGTTTCAGGGGGTGATTTAAAGGCAATGTCTAACCAACCAAAATAGCAGCCCTCTGGTTTGCATTCAGAGCTTGCTGGGCAAGGAATGGTATTGGTATGAAGCTAGACACCCAATGATGTACAACAGCTCTAGATCAGTTAAAGAACTAGAGCTGGGCGTAGATGTCAATTGGATAAGAGGATCTAGGAACCATATACATGGGGCAGTTATGAAATATGGTATATAGTATGTACCTTATGCGAAGATATGCCATACCTGCATAGATGCAGAGAAAACCAATATCTAGATAAAACACAAAGTCACGTAACATTATGAACCTGCAGTGCAGTATCCCAAACACATTTCATGACCATTTTGGAATCCAATGCATTTCCTTGGTACTTTGGGACGGCTCTGGGAAACTCATAGCAACATATCTGGAAAGGTGCACTATTAATCAGCAGGACCACGGTAGCTTGACTTTTGATACCATGTCAACGTTCACCCACCTGCCACCAGTGGGTTGCTGCTCTGGAGTACCCTAAAGTTTGTGATTTCATGTGCCCCAGCTGGCCAGGGAGAACAGGTAAATGAGAACTGGGTCCCAGGTTGGGTTCTGAACCACTGACTTGAATAACTAACCAGTTTCAGCCATGAAAATGGGATTGTGTCAATCTCATAGGGTTGTCATGATGGCTTAGTGCAGGCAACTTTCTAGCCAATGATGTATCCATGTCTCATTGAGGCATCATGCCGTCCTTAAAGATCTAATCCGCCTTACACTGGATGAGCAAGTCCTGATGTTGGTCTCATTTATATCAAAACAATCCCAAATATGGCTTCAAGCACACTGGAATAAATTGTGAAACTTCTTTAATTACTTAACCGAGTTTAGTTCACCTCCATGAGATCCGATTGCCTGCAGTGCTGAAATGAAATGGTTGTCTCACAAAAATAGTTACAACAGGTTGAGACATGAGACAGGCAGCTGGGCAAATATTCCCACATCTGAGGGTGAGAAGACGAGGATTTGGTGTTGACTCTGCCACTACTATTTCAGAACTGAATCAGGTATGCTCCTTCCCGCCCTACCTGGGCTTCAATGTAACTGACCTCAACTTGACATAGTTTGAAGCTCTCTCATTGGTTTATGTGGGTCACCTGGTCTGGGTGGGCCACATTTAGTCCCATGTTTGGGTTTCACTACAAATAACAATTTCGAAATTGTTTACTAAAAACTTCCAAATTGAAAGTTGTTAGTTAGGTTACCTATATAGGGCCTAGTCTCCTAAAATAGAGAATATTTGTAGTTTCTAAATATTCCATCAAAATATTTAGTACCAATGTTTGAGTCAGACAGTCAGTTGAGTGTGAGTTCTGAATAGTTTCAGCTGTTCACAGCTTCATCAGGTGTATTGCAGATAAGTAATTGTTTTTACAATTATATCAGATCACATCTATGAAATTAATGTGTTTTCATTTGATTGATGTGAATTGTCACTGAATTTGACAGTAGTATAGTATGTATCGGAACGGGACTATAGTTAAGTACTGTTTATTACTCAATCGACATGCAGCCAATCAGAGGCCTCCATTTGGTCACGTGACCCGTTGCCATGGTAACGTGACCTACTTTGGGCTCTCAGCCAATCAGAAGCCAGCATTCTGGGTGACCTACTGACCTACTTAGAAGCTCTCAGCCAATCAGAGGCCGGCATTCTGGTAACCATGGTAACGTGACCTGCTTACGTCACGTGACCTACTTAGGCTCAGCCAATCAGAAGCCGGCATTCTGGTAACTAGGGTAACGTGACCTACTTAGGGTTTTGTTTGTAAACAACACCACGTGGCTCTCTTGTTTGTAAACAACACCACGTGACACGTGACTGTTTGTAAACAAACAACTTATATATAGAAAATAAACACAACAAGCTCCATGTTATGTTAAAATTATATTTTCAAAAAAAAAGCACATCTGTTACAGCGTCTATGTGTAACTACGCGCGTTCTCATTCAAACACTATAACACTATCATACCGTAGCAGCAGCAGGTAGGACTGGAAGAAAAGCAAGCGCACGAGCAGAAGCGACGACACCAGTTGCACCATCCGGCCGTCGCGTTGGTAGCCCTACTACTCGTCGCGCGTTCAACTGGAGGTTTAAGAGTGACAAATGACGATTCTTTGTCGACGCGACTGCTAACATCAGCATCGGCAGCAGCATCGGCAGCATCGGCAGCAGCATCGGCAGCAGCGGCAGCAGCCTCGGCAGCAGCGGTAGCAGCAGTAGCAGCAGCTGTAGCAGCAGTAGCGTGAGCATTAGCAACAACAGCAGCAGCGACAGTAGCAAGGGCGGCAGAGCGGGCACTAGCAGCGTTATCAGCGGCGTCATCGGCAGCTGCAACAGCATCAGCAGCAGCAGCGTCGGCATCGGTGGCATGAGTAGCTGCATCGGCGGCAGCAACAGCAGCAGTCACAGCCGCAGCGGCAACAACAACAACGTCATCACAACCAGCGTCACTAACAGCCGCAGTAAATGCAGCAGTAGCACGCTGAGCAGCACTAGCAGCAGCAGTAGCAGAGGCTACAGCATCAGCTTCACATTCGCGCGCCGCTTCGTCATTCCGCTTCATGTCACGGTAGCAACTTTCCATCATGGGGATCTGCAAATTGAGGCGCGGTGCTGGTGGTAGTAGTAGTAGTAGTAGTAGTAGTAGTAGTAGTAGTAGTAGTAGTAGTAGTAGCGTGAACGATGATGACGATGCCGAATACGGTTTCACTCCCCCTTATATACCCTTACTCCCCCCTTTTTTTTTCAAGCCACCGGCCAGCTGCCCCCTCACGGCAGGTCTTTAGATCAGCCTTAAGTCGCTTACTACGCGGCTCATCATCCCTCTAATCGCATTTTCCAGCCGCCGGCCGGCTGACTGCTGACGACAGGAGAGGGTGATTTGTTTTTCTTTAGATTTAAGCCGCTTACCACACGCACACCCTCTAGTCACAGACAGAGTGACAGAAAGGGAGGGGGTCGCTTTGTTCACGCTACCTGTAGTTGTTTTTCTATACACACGCTGAGCCCATGACCCGCTAATCCTTTATACAGGTAACACGCGTTCAACTAATTACTCTATTGTATGACAGTCGGTACACGGATTTAATTTTAAACCACCTTCCCATCTGGATCCATGTCTGGCGGGGTGGAAGGATCCAGCTGAAAAGCGTGATTAGGGCTTTTGTTTCTCTTATGATAGCAGCAGGTCAGCATGCGACAGCTGAAAATGTCAGACTCGCCGCTCCTATAAAAGACTGAGATGCGTCTCTCTTTCCACACACCCTTCTACCATCGCCGCCGACACCGCCACCGCCGGCCAGCCGACCGCCGCCACCGCCTGCAGTCACCGCCATCACGCCAGCAGGGAATTTCGAGCTGAGTCTGCTTATTGCTTATTTTTTTTGTTTGAGCTTTTTGTTTTTTTAAAATTTTTATTTTCACTCAGTCTTTTTTGTTTCGGAGGAAAGAAATATGGCGCTGCAGAGGGCGCGAGTTTCTAAAAGACGGTCGCGCGAACAAAGTGCTCTCCTCAACTGCCCGGCTATTTTTTTATCTCAAAGGAGAGAGCGTCACGTAGTTGAGGTTCACGCTTCTCTTGAAGTGTACCGAATTCTCGAGAAATGCAAAGCTGAGCGCCATCGTCGTTATACAAGAGCAGAAAAGGAAAACGTAGCGACATGGCCGAGAGCCGTCTTCTCAGAACAGCATTTACTCTACCATTGCATAACAGCCGCTCTCAGCGCCCCCACTCGTTGGGCGTTTCATGAAAAGAAAGAGCGCCGCTACTCTCCTCACCCTGCCTCCTCTTATAAAGTGAGAATAAGTGCTATGAAACGATTCGACAAGCCGATCGGTTTCTTGGGAGCGACTGCAGCTCCCACTCGGTGGGCGCGCGTTGTGGCCGACGTGAACACGGTCTCTAAACGTTTCGACGTCGTCACTTGTTATCCCGCATATTGCAACGCAGCCGAATTGAAGAAGATAGGGACGCACTATTTTAAACCATACGCTCCAATATGTATTTGTCACCGCCGCGCTCACACGCCTTATTGCTTTTTCGAGACGATCGTGTCACAACACAGAAATAGAAAAAAAAGCGGCAAAGCGACGAGCTTTGCCTAAATGATCAAAAAAAAATAAAAATAAAAAAAATAATTAATCTCCTCCTCCTCCTCCTCCTCCTCCTCCTCTTCTTTTTAAAAAAAATAAATAAATATTTGTATCAGACTCCTCTGGAGTCTGATACAAACATTTATGACTATTGAGTGAAAATAGAATTTTATCGCAAAAAAAAAAAAAAGAAAAAAAAGTCACTTCTGCCGCCGCTACTGTGACACCGGCCGGTATCAATAAAAAGGTCGGCTGACTTTTCTCCACAACCATTCACTACCGACCGTTCGAGTGAGAAACACAGCAGACAGTCAGACACACAACCGCTCTCTGACGCGTCCTGAAAAAAAAAAAAAAAAAAATGTCCAGTAGTAAAAGCAAACTCTTCACAGAAATTCATTTCGACGCTCGACTACAAGGACCCTTTAGTTGTATCATTAGCGGTCCGTCGGGTTGTGGAAAATCGCGCTTGGTGGATCAATTTCTGAGCGACGTGAACAATTTGGTCACGCCGCCGGTGGAAAAGACTTTTTACCATTACGGCGAGTGGCAACCTCTGTTTGAAAAAATGCAAAATCAGTACGGTGTGGAATTCAGAGAAGGTCTTCCTAGCAAAGAGTCTATAGCGGGAGACGTGGAAGTAGCAGAAGACGCTTTACGACCCCACACTCTACTGATATTGGACGATCTGATGAGCAGTTCCAATCAGCAAGTGGTAGCCGACATCTTTACTAAATACTCGCATCACTGGAACGTGAGCGTCATATACATCACTCAGAACCTATTCCAGAAATCACCCGACTTTCGAACTATGAGTCTGAACGCTCACTACATGATCGTTTTCAAGAACCCGCGCGACATGGGGCAAATAGCTAGTCTGTCTCGCCAGGTGTTTCCGTCCGACGCGGCGGCCCTCTCTAGTATATTTACCCATGAACTCAAGCGACCTCACTCATATCTCCTTCTGGACTTCAAGCAGTCAACACCTGACGATCTGAGAATACGCTCCTCTTTGACGTCCATACACTCTCAGCTAGTGTTCGTACCGCTAGACAAAAAAAAGAACAAGAGAAAGCAGTAGCAAAAAATGTCTTCTCATCTACTCGAAAGACACTTTGGTACTCTCAAGCACTTAGCTAAGTGCTCGCCAAAGGACTGCTCGCATCTAATAGACTCTGGAAGCGACGATCTGATCGCAGCGTTAAGTGAGATCTGTCACAATTTACTGGTAGGGAACATCCCGCTCAGCGACAAACAACTGGACAAGCTTCGAGAATCGGCTGACGTGTTGAGGGAGGTCGGCAAAAAATCTACGCCCATCAAAAAAAAGAGACGCGTCTTGGTACAAGAGGGAGGTTTCCTCATTCCGGCTCTCATAGGGATGGCCTTACCGCTTATAAAGAGCATTCTCCGTATATGAGACACCTCATTCGACACCTACTCGCCGACAGCACCACCACCACCACCACTACCGCCACCACCAGCGTCATTGCCACCGTCGTCCCCATGACGGACTCAGAGCAGCAACAACACTACAAACGTTTAGCGCTCGTGGATCCTGAGACGCTCTACAAATCATCACGAGCAGGTCTACTTCATCATGTGCCCGCTGCTGCTGCTACTACTAGCGCTGCTACTACTGCAGTCGCTGCTGCTAGTACTTCTACTGCTCCAAACCTTCCTCCTCTTCCTGATGAGCGCACTGAAAAGAACGAGAGTTCCGCTCCTGCCACCGCCGCCCGCCTACCTGCCGACATGGCCTATTACCACAAGCAGGCAGAACAGTCCCTTCATCCCGACGCGGCCTTGCACCAGGTGCTACAGTTTATCTACAGGGACTTGGATTTAGTGTTGAACGACCCCACTTTGGAATCGCGCGAGAAAATGTTGAAATACCGAAGGTTGTTGAATAGATTGCAATTTTTTCTCGCGAATCCCCACAACAGCAACATCTCTTCGTCCTACTCTTCTTCGCCCCCGGCTCACCTCCGTCAGTCTGCTGAAGAGGCCAGCGCGTCCCTACTCGAGCGGTTGGTGAACCAAGTTCCCAAGAGGAATCGCACTCGGACCGTGGCGCTGTACAAACAATTGGAGAAATCCGGTGTGATCAAGTGGAACGAGGACGGTGCGGTGCGCGAGATGTCGGGTCGGAGAATACCACCTGAGCATCGCATCAACATAGTGGACTTACTGAACGAAGCTGCCAGGTTCAGGAAGACGGCGCCCAGACCGGCGGGCTACTAGCCGTTCACGAAAGCGCTGCGCGAAGCAGTTCCCACAGACTCCTTGATCGGAAACCATCTGTATAAAGCGAGCGGACCTGGCCGAAGTTTGGACACACGGCTTGCTGACAGAGGTCGGAAACGACCGAGCTTCGACTCGGAAGAAGGAGAAGCAGCAGCAGCAGCAGCAGCAGTAGCAGCAGCAGACTCTTCTCTCCAGGTGGACGATCAATCCTCTGACGACGAGGAGGACGACAGTGAACTTTTCCAAACTCCGACTTCCTATAGGAGCGTGGCGAGTAAGAAAAGGAGAGGGCGCAACCGCCTAGCGGCGAGCTCGTCGTTCACGCCCTCAACAGGCCCACCATGGGCAAACCAGTGAAGAGACTGACCAAGAAGGAAAAAGAAAAGAAGCGCGTAGTAGCTAGATATACCGACGTCAAAGCGCCCTCCAGTTTCACTAGCGTGACTAAACTCCAGAAACATCATTTTCGCCACCTGAACCCGGCCGTCATCCGAGATGCTTTAGTGTCGCTGGACGCCTACACTAAACATAAACCCATTCGGAGAAAATTCGCAAGGAACAAGACTATAACCGGCGCAATCGATCAGCAGTGGCAGATAGATCTGATGGACATGCAAGCTTTGGCGTCTCACAACGACCGCTTCCGGTACGTGGTGACGGCGATCGACGTTTTCTCTAGGTACGCGTGGGCCGTTCCCATTAAATCCAAGAGCGGCGCTGATGTCACCGAGGCCTTCCGAGAGATGACAGGCACTGGCGAGAGACGACCGCGCACTGTTCAGACAGACAAGGGGAAAGAGTTTTTGAACAAGATCTTTCAAGATCACTTGAAGAGCGAGGGCATAGAGTTCTTCACTGGCGAGAACGACGACATCAAAGCTAGTCTAGTGGAGCGCTTGAACCGCAGTCTGAAGGAGAAGCTGTGGCGTTATTTTACACACAAGCGCACGTATCGCTACGTAGACGTACTGCACCATGTAGTGTCTTCTTACAATCGCACTCACCACAAGACGTTGAAAATGGCGCCGGCTCAAGTCAGCTCGGAAAACAGCGAAACAGTTTTCTACCGACAAGATCTCCCAACTAACAAACAAATCGACGAAATATGGAAAAAGAAGAAAAAAACAAAGACGTCCGCCGTCGACGTCATCGCTCCGGGTGACAGAGTGAGGATGTTGAGAACTAAAGGCGCCTTCGACAAAGGGTACGAGGGAAACTAGCGCGAGGAAGTGGTCGACGTTGCTAAGACGTTGGGAAGCAGAGGGTTCGAGCTGAAAGACGACAAGGGCGAGGAGATAAAAGGCGTCTTCTACCCGGAAGAGGTTCAGAAGGTGTACAAGAGTCGTTACGACAACAACTACCTGATAGACGAGGTGTTGCGCCGCAAGACCGTCGACGGTAAAGAGTTAGCTTTCGTACGTTGGTTAGGTTACGACGACAAGTTCAACGAGTGGATCCCTGTCAAAAAAATGAACATCACTCTACCTAGCAACAGCTCTATGGAGTATTATCCTGACAACAGCTTGACGTCTTTCCGAACTCACTTCGACTCGCCGCTCCTTCTGCCCGAAGCGTACGAAGCGGCTCTGACTGAGATCATCCTCCCTACAGAATGGACTAACGTGCACGACGACGACTTGATCATCGTTGTTCCTCTGCGCACCAAGGGTTCGCTAGAGGAGGCGATCCAGGTTTTAAAAGAAACTAAATTCTCCGAAGGAAAAAAACCACAGGTAGACTGGAGGGGAATGAAAAACGCGAACGGTCTGAGAAAGCTAACGTTCAGCTCAAAATTCCCGCTGAGCTGGAAGGAAGCGAGCTATGTAACGGTGGAAGAGATATCAGACACGTCGGAAGAGCAGCAATTGAAACCGGAAACAAAAAGGTTCAAGAGAGAGGTCGACTTGAGACAGACGAATGCCGTATACAAGCAGTTCTTGTCCCCGGCGGTGAAGAAGAAGGCGATCAGCGATCAAGCAAGACAGATGATCGAAGAGATGGAGAAAGACATGGGAGTGCGCAGTTTCATGCCAAACATATTCGAGATACCTCCTATTTTCACCGGAAGCAACCACACCCTAATCGAGCGCTTGAGTGAGACGTTGCGAGATGACAGACTAGAGGGCGACAGCTTCTTGCTCAAACCGATGCGGATCTTATCGTACGACGCCAAGACGAAACGCGTCACCATCAAACCGCCGAGACACTGTGCTGTCCTGCTGAGTCAGCATCTCGCATGCGTTCTAGGCTTCGGAGAGAAGACGTGTTTCGCGTCGCCGACTACCGGCGCCTACTCGATGGATGTTTACGGGGACGTGCACTCTGTGTACATATACACCGACATGATCCAGGAGAGACGTGTGGGCGACATGCAAGTGCCGCTGTTGCGCTGCGTGGCGGTGGACAGAGGCGGAAAGCGTTGAGGTGGCGTGCAAGCTATCAGTTTTCCCCATTTGGATTATTTCCCCTTGAAATCCAAGAGGTTTACCGAGGTCGGCATCTATTTAAGAGACCGATCCGGTCATTCCATCCCATTCGGTAGAGGCGAGGTGACCGTGACACTTCATCTGAGACCTATTGAGCGCTGAAAGAGAGAAAAATGATGCGTCAACGCGTTCCGTACTTTCCACCCAGGCGCACCGTCGGCAGAGGGTACAGCGATTACTACAACGCGCAGCTGGGCAACGGCGTCAACGTGTACAGCGGGCGCTCTTTCCAGAGCGGGCACGGTTTGGGCGGCGCTCTGTTAGGTCTGATGCGCTCGGCTACCCCGCTATTGAAGTCGGTGGGAAAAACGCTGCTCCGCGCCGGTGTGGGCGTAGCTAAAGATGTGCTGGCGGGTCGGACTTTAAAGAGCAGCGTGAAAGACCGAGGCGCAGGCGCTCTGAAGAGACTGGCGAGTACGGCGTTCTCGGGAGGAAAGACGCCTGTCGCGTCTAAGAAAGGGTCGAAACGTCGCCCGCATTCTCCTCAGACGGGCGGTGGCTCTTGCAAGAGACGTAGAGGGGATGTATTCGACCGGTAAGCGCCTAGGCGTTCAGGTATAAATAAAAAGACTGGAGGCGGCCGGCGTCAGTCTGTCGGCCGCGTGAAGAGAGAACACAATGGCTTACGTACACGAGAGCAGTAACGAGTGCGCGCTCTCTGAGCTCGACCTGCACACCGTAGCGCCGACTCAGACTACTATCTTAAAGTCGTCTTTCCTGGGGATAGAAACAAAAAACTCTTTAGAGGATGGAGGTAACATAAATTTCACCATCAACAAGTCGCAAGAGTACACAGACCTGAACGAGAATTACCTTCATCTGGAATGTCAAGTGCTGAAAGCGAACGGAGCGGCGATCGAGGACACCGGTGAACAACTTGGCTCACTCGCTCTTCAAAGACGTCCAAGTCTCCATCGGCGGTTTCAAAGTGTCTGGCAACACCGAGACCTACCCTTACCGAGCTTACTTGGAAGGGTTACTCAACTACAACAAAGACGTGAAGGACGGCGTCATGAGCGCCCAGGGGTGGCATGAAGATACGCCCGGTCAGTTTGACACGTTGACTGACGCGAATGCGGGGTACAAAGCGCGCAAGAAGCTAATCTCCAACAAGCGCTTTTCGCTGATGGCGCGACTGCACTTTGACCTGGCTCATCAACCGAAGCTCATCGTTGGAGAGACAGAAATCAATCTCACTCTGAAACAAGCGGCGCCCTCTTTCTATCTGATGTGCGCCGCTGACGGAGGCTACAGCTTGAAGATCTACAAAGCAAAGCTCTACGTGCGACGCGTGCTGGTGGCGGACGCTGTAGCGGAAACGCACGAGAGAGCGGTGATAGAACACTGGCCCTTCGACTACCCGGTGAACAGAGTGGAGGTGACGACGTACGCCATCCCTCAAGGTAACAGAGATCACAGCTACACGCACTCCAACACAGGCCAGCTTCCCAAGTCGATGATGATTTGCTTCCTTGACCACGACGCCTTCAACGGTAGCTACACCAAGAACCCGTTCGAGATGAAGCATTACGACATCAGCTCGCTTCAAGTGATAGTGAACGATCAGAAAGTGCCGAACGACGCCTACGTGCCCGACTTTAAGACCAAAGCGGCCGTGAGAGAGTACTAGGCGCTACACACGGAAACGGGGATGTACGAGGGCGCGCGCTCCTGCGGTATTTCATACGATCAATTCCTGAACGGTTACACGGTGTTCCCCCTCGACTTAACCCCAGACAGATCGCACGACGGGTGTCGCGTGAACCTTATAAGAGCGGGTCAGCTGAGGGTGGAAGTCAGTTTCCGCTCGGCGCTACAAGCGACAACAATGGTGCTACTCTACTTGGTGTACGACAACGTCGTCGAGCTGACCCGAGATCGACACCCCGTCACCGACTACCACATGAACTGAAGACAAGACGGCGGTACTTGGCGTATCGTATGAACACGCTTGAAATAAGCAGAGTGTTGAAGGAAAACATTCACACAAAACATCGTTTCCTGGGCGTTTTCTCTTGTGACACTATTCCGAAGCACCCTATCAAAGACACTTGTTTCGTGAGCAACACAGATCCGCAACATTTACCAGGTCAGCATTGGGTGGCGTTTTACGTGTCGAGCACGGGTGAAGTGTACTACTTTGATTCCTTCGGCTTACCGCCGCTGAGTGCGGAGTTCTTGTCTTTCGTGGAACGCTCTGCTCCGTTCAAGTGGCAAAGAAACCGCATTCAACTACAAGACACTTCTGCTGACACCTGTGGACCTCATTGCGTTCATTTCCTAATTGAAGCATGTCGAACAAGAAACCCCAAGAAGTGCGTCATGCGCATGAGCAAAATCCCAAAGCTGAGCGACCGGGCCGTGAGTCAGAAGCTATCGATGATGCTGTTGTGACGGGTTGTTGCGATGGCGGCCGTTTCATGGAGGCAAAGATTCTCTGCCTTGCCGAAATGGTGTTGGATTTATCCAAAGTCGTGCAATGTCTATTGGAGAGAAGTCGTCCGGGGTGTGGTGGTGCGAGTGACGGCGGCGTGAGACTTTGCGGCCTGTTGAGTTGCTGCAAATCGAAGAAGCAAGCTAAAAAAGCATAAACTTGTGTGTTTTTTCTGATTGAAATGAAAATAAAGAATAAAATGAAAAGAAAAGAAATTATCTTGTTGTGTTTTTATTTCTATATATAAGTTACATAACTTTTTTTTGTTTGTTTGTTTACAAACAGTCACGTGTCACGTGGTGTTGTTTACAAACAAGAGAGCCACGTGGTGTTGTTTACAAACAAACCCTAAGTAGGTCACGTTACCCTAGTTACCAGAATGCCGGCTTCTGATTGGCTGAGCCTAAGTAGGTCACGTGACGTAAGTAGGTCACGTTACCATGGTTACCAGAATGCCGGCCTCTGATTGGCTGAGAGCTTCTAAGTAGGTCAGTAGGTCACCCAGAATGCTGGCTTCTGATTGGCTGAGAGCCCTAAGTAGGTCACGTTACCATGGCAACGGGTCACGTGACCAAATGGAGGCCTCTGATTGGCTGCATGTCGATTGAGTAATAAACAGTAGTTAACTATAGTCCCGTTCCGATACATACTATACTACTTTTGACCTTGGTGACATTTTAATCAGACTTTGATGCTTGTAGGGGGGGGACTACCTGCCATAGGTAGGCCCACTTGGTGGGGCTTGGCATACTGATTCATAGAATTTTGTAGCTTCTGGCTTCAACTTGGGTATCAATCTATAATTGATAGTCCTCCCGTACCAATGGTATATCCATCAAGGCGAGTGTGTGATCTAATTAAAAATAATAGTTAAATCTACCCAGCCCATAAATGTGGATTTTGGCGTAGGGAAAAAAATGACGTTGCTTTTTGTGGTGAGTCTAACCAAAGCGATTTTCCATTATGTTCATCCCTAGTGGGATGAGTGTCTTCAACCTCTGTACCCATTTCCACTCAATGAGTTTCCTTAGCTTGTTTGCTCGGTTTGACAGGGGGTGTTCATATATGAACTCCAGGATGTAGACCTTCATGTCTTTGTCCTTTTTGTGACCTGGTCTGTTGAAGTGGTAAGCCACTTCACTCTTCTCATATCTCTTGTGTTCCACATCTCCTATGTGTTCAGAGATTCTGTCATGGAGGGCGCGTTGGGTTTCACCAACGTACCTTTTCCCACAGCATTTGCATTCAATGCAGTAAACTACATTGGAGCTTCCACAATTCACATTGGTTTTGGTGTCCTTAGAGATCTTTTTTGTTAGACCTATTTTTCCACTTGTGTCCAAAATTGGACACACTTCACACACTGGGTGTTTTTTGGTGGGTTTGTGAACACACGAGTTTGATCTCGGTGGTTGCGTCTCCTCGTCTGTTCCATCCTCAGAGGGATGGTAGTCACACTTGGCTCTCACCAAATAGTCACGGAGGTTTTTTGGGCGTCTGTGACCAATGACTGGTTTCATACGTTGTAGGCCTCTAGTCGTGCTAGATTCCCCAAGTTCATCCCATCTACTCTGAACTATTTTTTGTAGTTTGTTGTAGTTGGGTCTGAAGGTTGTAGTTAGGAAGACTTTCTCTACCGCTTTCACCTTCAAATCTTTCTTTTTCTTTTTTAGGAGTTCTTTTCTCCGTTTGGTGGTTGCCTGTTTTCTGGCTTCCACAAGCAATTCTTCGGGGTAACCCTTTTCTCTGAATTGCTCTGCTTTCATGTCGGCATGCTTTTCAAAGTCAGCCTCGATTCTGCAGATCCTACGTGGGCGTAGGAATTGACTTTATGGCAGGCTCTTTTTCACACTAGGTGGATGAGCTGAATCGTACCTCAAATAGCTATTTGAGTCAGTGGGTTTTGTATACAGGTCTGTGTATAGATTCCCGTGTGAGTTTAGCTTTATCTTTGTGTCCAGGAAGCTTATCTCATTTGTGGACCATTCTGATGTGAACTTGATGCTATGATGTTGCCCATTGAGGTAATCAAGCCATTTCCTCAACTCATCTTCTCCGTGATCCCAGACGAAGAAAACATTATCTATGAATCTCAGCCATACCCTGGGTTTCTTTTCATAATTTTCTATGAATTTGTCCTCCAGGGTTGTCATGAATAGGCAAGCGTAAGATGGGGCCACACGGGTCCCCATTGCTGTCCCACTGGTTTGCAGGTAGTTTTGCCCATTAAATTGAAAGTTGTTGCTTTTTAGAACCATAGTGAGGAGCTCTATCAGAGTCTCATTTTTGGGATTTATGTCTCCCATTGTCTTAGTATCCAGCATATTTTTTATGCTTTCTATACCTTCATCGTTCGGGATGTTGGTGTAGAGGGAGGTCACATCTAATGTGCCTATAATACTCTTCTCAGAAAGCTTTTCTAAACCTTCTATTTTGTTGATGAAATCTGTTGTGTCTTTTACATAAGATTCACTGGTCTGTACCATTGGTTTCAGAAAGATGTCCACAAATGCAGAAATCTTTTCTGTGGGGCAATTGTTTGCAGAAACTATGGGTCTACCTGGCGGGTCTGTCAGGCTTTTGTGGATTTTTGGTAGGAAATATATCTGGGGGGTCCTCACTTTGTTGGATAGTAAGACTTTCCCCACCTTTTTGCTTATTTCCTTTTCTTCCACCATTTGTGTTACCCTGGATTCTACTTTTGCCTGATAAAAACCTGTGGGGTCCTCATCCAGTTTCAAGTATGTCACTTCGTCATTTAGTTGTCGGTTTCCCTCAGCAATATATTTGAGGGTGTCCATTACTACTATGGCTCCACCTTTGTCGGCGGGCTTGATGGTCAATGATTTATCTCTAGACAGTTCTCTAAGAGCTTTCCTTTCTTTTGTATTTATGTTTTGGATTTTCACATCTTTGGGTTGACTAGACTTGTTAAGACACTTAATATTTTCATGGCACCAATTTTCTAGGGGGATCGATCCACTTGGGGGTTTCCAACCTGAATTTGAATTTTTGGTTTTAATGAGTCTGCTTTGACTAAAGGGGGGGACAGGTTTTTTCTCTGTCGACATTGCCTCTACAATAGTGGGCTGTCTTAAGCCCTGGCTATCTGTGTCTGTCTTTTTAGCTTTCTTTTTCTCATCTAGGAATTTTTTACCCTTCCCATTGGTCCAATACTGTTTGGTTCGCAGTGTATTGTGAAATTTATCAAGGTCTTTTCGTACTTCAGCTAAGTCTACACTATGTTGTGTGGGACAGAACTTTAACCCTTTATTGAGAATATCCTTTTGGGGATCGCTTAATTCTTTTCTTGAGAGATTCAATACTATTGAGTTTGATTTTTCATTGAGACTTTCATTTTCATTGAGGTTTTCATTTTCATCGAATGACATGTTAGATTCAATATCAATGGTATTCAAGGAAGACACAGTGACAACAGATTCATCAAGAGTACTTTTACTAAGATCTAGGTTCAGTACAACATTCAAGTCATGATCAAGTTCAGTATCGATAGATAGTTCAAGTTCTTCATCAGAGGTTTTATCAAGGATGGAGGTTTTTAGTTCTCCTTTCCTCGCCCGCGCCCTGGGTGGCGCGGTTTGAAGTTTCCCCGGCTACGTTTGTTGCCGGAGCGTCCAGAGCCACGGGTGGTGCCGCGGCCTCGTCCACGTCTGTCGATCTCGTTGTCATCAAATTTCCGTTTGAGGGCAGTACGTGCCCTCGGGGGATTGAGGACCTGATCACGGGTTGGGTTGAGGACCTTGGATTTTTCTTCCTGGTCCTTGTCGATGTTGGACTTGTTTGTGGCCAACATTTCAGCCTGGGTTTTAGTGGCAGCCTCGAGTTTGGCTGCACCATTGGGTGTCTCCCTGACTAGCTCAGAGGTGGCATTGTTGTGGATCACCTTGACCCGGTTGAGGGCCACTGCTCGGGCCTCTAGTCCACGTTGCACGAGGGCCATAGACTCTTTGGCGAGGGCCATGCGTTTTTCATACAGTTCGGTGCATACATCTGGCATAGACAACACAATATCGGGGGTGTGGTCTATTCCGACCGTCCACAGTGGGAGGTGGTCGAAGCGGGGTAGGGCACAGTCGGCATACCAATTTGCCCACAATTTTTTTTTTTCCCTACGCCAAAATCCACATTTATGGGCTGGGTAGATTTAACTATTATTTTAAATTAGATCACACACTCGCCTTGATGGATATACCATTGGTACGGGAGGCCTATCAATTATATATTAAATATTCCCACATCTACTTTCAGAATGTCTTTGATCTGATTATTTTATTCCCCCTTGAACTCAAGATGGCTGAATCAATACTTTGTAAAGTGATTCAGAAAGGATTAAGTTTCAAGAGGAGTAAGAGCACGTTGAGCGTTAAAATAAAACAAGTGCTAATTGAAAGAGGAATTCGAGCCAACCTATGTAACACGCTAGTGATTCCATGACACTGTATTCTGTCATCAAATCATACAGAAGTGTGGGCTCCTTATTCCCTAGTTTGTAGATTACTTACCACCAGCATTGTTATTGTAGGTAGTAATGGGGGCAGGGTCTCAATTTGGGGAGTTGGGGTGGTCGGGATTTCCATGTGAGAGGCTTTTCAAGGGAAAATTGCCGAGCACTGATTATACATGTCTCATTAGCGTTCATCATTCCAATCCTAGGGATTCATGATATTGTTCTAGTATTTGAACTGATCTGAAATACCCTACCTCCATAAGTGAATGACATGAAAGCCCTAGGTTTAAATCAGAGTGACCTAAACACTAGTTTAACCCTGAGGCATGATGTATTTGTGCAGCACACCCTTGGTAATCATGACCCCCAGCAAGCCCCAGCAAGTAACTTGTCAGTGCTACTATGGTTCATGAATGCAGCACTAGCGAGTTACTCAACAGGGCTGTATTGGCCCATCATGCTGACACATGTTATATTTTAGTGACATACGATCCGGGTTACCCGATCCAATTAAGGGGTTTGCACAGTCAGCAGTGCTCGAGCTCAGTAGTACGGCAAATAAATCCAGCTGAAAGGTCCTTGGTTCAAATCGCTGTCTAGAGACCTGTCACGGACCCAGAGAAGAGCTGTGCTAAAACTAATGGATGGCAATGCAAAGGTCACCCTACCTGCCTACTGCCTATCGATAGGCAGTAATAACAAGGTTAGGGTCCAATACTACCAAGTGATTAATTATATAACTTGGTCCTAAAGTTACCATGGTGGATTATAGGATAATGGCATCCCATAGTAGACCGCAGGTTGTGGATAGAGGATCAGCTTGAAATGGACAGTAATTCTGGCTAATTAGATCTAATCAGGGAGATCTGCAATGTTGGACTTTACAAAATAGTCCATAATGTTCTTGAGAGCACATGCTTCCTTCTCCAACTGCCTCTGCCTCTGCCTCTATACAACATGCAACAGTTTTATGGAAGGAAGATTAATGATCGATTGGCCTTCAATAGCATCAGAATCAACAGTTAATGTTCTTCATCAGAAGTTGTCATTCTACAAAACTCTCGTATACTAGTGGGAAGATATTTAGAGCCACTGCATTAGAGTACCTGTCAAGATAAAGTGTCTTAGTGAGTGATATGATGTATAGGCCCTATCACATATTAAGCTCAGCAAGCCTCCTACCATCAGTGTAGCTGTACCATCAACAGGATATGGGGTAAACAAGGATTTATGTGGAAGTATCATCTATATACACCATAAGCCTGTTTAACCACCTTGGTTGCTAGGGTACAAATAGTGCAGAAACATTTCCCTTGTACAAAAAAAGTCAAAATATTATTACCTTAATATGTTATTTGATTTTGATAATAGACCTTTCTAAACTACCCAGCTAACATTGCTTGGTGGGACCGATATGTGTTTTTACTTGAGAGAGCTAATTTTATGAAAATAAGAGTTTTGAAGTATCTGAAATGCATTTAAAAAATAAGTTGGTGGGCTAAGCTTGTCTTGGCCCAAACTGGTGACCCCGGACAATAATGACAAAAACACAGATGCAGGCTGTCCAGGTATAACTCATATGAAGCCCATTAAGCAATGGGGTAGCTATCAATGTGACAGTAATATGGACAACAGCCACGTTCTGTCTTTTATATTGGAGGCCATCCTTCACAACGAGCAGCCTTCACTGGGCACTAACCCTATGGGACAACCAGCAGGAGATGAGCAGGTGGCTTAACGCACTCAACATGAATTATGTATTGTGCTAACACCCTCACTGCAGGTCTAATGGAGAGGGTCGAGCGACCCAGGTTGTTACTCTGACGTGGTCATGGCATCGATGAACAGCACTAGGATAACAACATGCATCACTGCCTGAATCTCTGCATTTAAGCAAATATAAGATGCACTTTAAGCGGCAATGGCATGGAAATGTCATGGAAAGGTCATAACAGCATTCAAGGGGCACATACTCGAATAAAATATACTTAATGTCTGAGATCCATTTTCCTTTCTTGCCTGACCAAATTATCCATTTCCCACATGATAGCATTTACCAAACACAGCAAAGCACTGGACATGAAAAACACCACCCACCACTTTATAATGTCCACCCGGGTGGACTAGCATGAGCCAGACCTTAGTAAATTAAATAATCTCTGCCTAAATAAAACAAAAAAAAATACCATATTAAAAAGCTGCATGATGGATACAATGAGGTGACATGACATCCAACAAAGGCTCAATTCTAAGCGGTAATTTGTGTGGTATTTCAGTCTTGTGCCAATTTGATATCTCGTAGCGGCTCAATAAAAAACCAACTCACGTCATGGACACCATATGACAGATTACAACAGTACCCTGGGGTGTGCTGCACTTCAGGGTTAGGCACCACTTATCTCCATTAGGCACCAATTTTATGGCCATCAGGAAATATGCTTTAGCACCTTTTAGGAGCTCAGAATGGCAGCTTGCACACCATGTTCTAGGTCATTCTCTAGAATGACCTAGAACGCTATAGGATATATGTTAGCAGCATTCTTTGTACTCTCAGGTTAACTAGGAAAAATACTTTCAGTACTTTACTAGTGGAGCCTTGATTTAGTTTTGATTCCAGCTGCATGAATAGATATACATTAGCCTGTGGTGGCCAAATATTATATCATTTTGCATGCACAAAGGTGGCACCATCTTACGGCTTAACATGAGTTCACTAACCTTTGGGGTCTTCTGACAGGCAGCTCAATACTCCTTTCAAGGTCAAAGTCAGAAGAAAGGTCACCCAGTAATGGCCACCTCCTCAAAGACTGAGGTTTGAATACATCCTGTGTGCTGTTGTACTCCCAGTATACTGACGTATGTGCTGCAAGGTATATCCAGAATCTGAAAGTATACAATTGAATGTTGTCAGAGGGAGTATAATTGAAGATAAATCTACCGTATCCACCCGTTTTAGTGCACCTGTGCTTATATATTTCATATTCCCATTTGCCCTGCGCTTACACAGGACATGCGCTTATTTGAGATCCACTTTTAGTGGTTAATATCATATTGAAACCCTGTTCTACCCTGCGCTAAAACGGGACATGCGCTAATTTGACAACCTGCGCTAAAACGGGCGGATACGGTAGGTAGAATTGTGCTGTGCATGTATTGCATGAGTCAAATATACCATGCATATTAGCATACGTAACTCTAGAGTTGTCATATGGGAGTCCAGTGACAAATGTACAATACCCAGCATAAGATACTCTGAATGGTTATTGTGTATGACACATCAATGATCATACTCGGCCACCAATTGTTTTATAGTGCCCACTGCTCTATAATCGATCTCTCTGTCTGGTCTAGCTTTTAACTGATGAATAAAATGGAAATTGGTAAATGGATATCATATAAAATATGTACAAGGGTAATTTCAATAGATCCATTCACCATCCAAAACTTATAATTAACATAATTGTTTGCTCACTCTGCTCCTATAGATAGACCTCTACCACCCTAAAGTTGGTAATAGAAAATGAAATACAATAAAAACGTGCCCTCGTAATATTGTCATTGCCAGGTGATACATTTCTCTCCTGAATGGCCTCCCCAAAACAGAAACCCCAAGGCACCATCTCCCCAGCAGCATTGATGCAGAGCACATACCAGTGTGTCTTTATGTAGATGTGTGTTATTGTAGGTACAACACATGGATGTGCGTCTAATATCTCTGTCTATCACGCCTGGGCTACATGCACAGAAGACCAGGTATAAACACAGCCTATCTGATGACCACCGCCCACTGGAGAAGAATCTGCACCATTCACATGATTTATAGGAGATATATGGCTTTATCAGCCATATAGAGCCCTCCATGGACATGATTTATATAGAAAATGGATAATCAGTCATTTAGATAGAACTCAGTGTCGGGACATACAACATGTCAGGATATGCTGAAATGAACATTTTAAGCAAAATTTATTCGAGTAAATGCCAATCAAAGCCACTCAGATAGCATCATGACCTTTTAAGGCATGTCATTACTGAACTTTACGCCACTTAAACTTAAGGCATCTTAAATTGACTTAAATGCAAACATTCCTTGAGTGGTGGCATTTCCTTCCTTGGTCCTTAATATTTGTTTTGCCACTGCAACTAGGGGAATGCGCAGACAAAACGTAAAGGTCAGAGGAAATCTTATAATGTTTGCACTAGGAAAATGACAACCTTTCATGACACACTTCATCAAGTTTCCAGCTTTGTTTCAAGTCTTTGAGCTGAAATACGAATAAGCACTTTTACAGGGGTAGATACTAGCGCTGGCCCAGGAGTCAATGGCCCATAATTGTGTTCCGGGCCCGAAGTTTTCTACAGAATAATCCTCCCATGGGCCCAGGTGGCCCACATAAGATGTAGCAAGATAGTAAGCAGTGCAAACTACATTCTCAGCAGCCAATGGAGATGAACCGGAGGTGAATGAGGGACTAAGCAAAAAACAGCCCAATATATAAGGATAAAAGAGGCTGGTACGTCTATCATGTGACTGTTGTTTCATCGCAATCAGAGCAGCAGTTGTCATAACAATAACATAGAGGGAGCTACAGGCTGCTGCGATTCACAGTGACAAAAAGCCTTTTGCTAGGAATGTTACAGACATGACTCTCCTGACCTATTACCCATTTAAGGGTGGCATAATGCTTTAATACAGAGCCAGCTTTGATTAGACTAGCACCAGGGTCATCTTAGAATCCTAGATGTATATTTGGAATTATGTACTTACAGTGTATGGTTGGAACAATGCATTTGTGATGGTAGAATTTCAATGTTTTATCTCAAAGACAAAAATAGTCAATTCATCATGAATTAGAAGAAGGTACTACTCAGATACTATATTATGGGCAAGAATGATAATTCATAATTCATTTCGTTTCAAAATGTTATAATTTTCTTCTTGACGTCTGAGTTATGGTCTCATTGCATGTTCCAGTCATCCATCATA
Source organism: Harmothoe impar (assembly GCA_947462335.1). Lineage (NCBI taxonomy): Eukaryota > Metazoa > Annelida > Polychaeta > Phyllodocida > Polynoidae > Harmothoe > Harmothoe impar. The sequence continues at coordinate 83,073,407 of OX381709.1, forward strand.
CCACCATCAATCATTCATGGGCAGTTTTCTAATTTCGATGCCACCATTGTAATTTCAAGGAGGTACATTTGGCACCTGCATCAAACACATCTGAAACATCTTTGTTCTATAGTACCTCTAATGAGGGCACATACAATATGAATGATTCAAAAGCAATCCTCTGTGAATGTCTCTGCCATTGGGAATATCCCTTCTCATGCTATGGCTACCAGAAAACAGCTGATATATCAACCTTCTGTGTATAGCTTCATGTTACCAGTGTCCTGCCCTAGCTAGCCTATATAGACATCCGCCAATGCCCTGCAGTGGTTTGTACATAGCTACTGAGAGACCTTTATGGCATGTACATAGATATGGAAATAGCTCACCTACATGGTTTTCTGGAGGAGAGGAAGTAGCCCCCTGCTACCCATTTGGCTACTGATACACCAATGTACCATTTCTATTGGAAGTATTTTAAATCTTTTAATCCAGATCAATAAAGTATGCCCTTTGTTAACAATGCAATAACTTGCTGTGTCCCCAGGCGGATTCCAAATTCCTGATATACACCTGTGTCTTCTTCTATAGAGTGACCTGTTAGATGGTGTGCAACCTGCCATGCTAAGCTATTATTGACATTGGATAACTGGTGCTAATGATTTTCTGATGTCAAAGCCAGGCTCCTGCAATGAGCTGCCATGTTAAATATACATCTTCCGGAAAAACATTCCTTCACCATCTCCAACGGTTGAGCCAGAGCATCAGTAATATCAAAATAATGGACCCTTTATCAACCTACCTAAACCATAAACAGGTGCTAAACATATTTCACAATGGACATAAAAATGGTGGCTAATAGAGATAAGTGGTGTCTAACCCTGAAGTGCAGCACACCCCTGGGTACTGTGCAAATTTATGCTGTCAGCGATGTGAGTGGTTTTAATATTGAGCCGACTCTGTGTGGGTGTTGTGTTCTGACCAAGACAAAAAAAAAAAAACCAATTACAGCTGAGAATTGACTCCTTGTGGGTTTTCATGTCTGCTCGTTTAATCCATCATGAAGCTTTTTTGGTAATTAGTTTTTATATATTTCTTTTTGGTGTGGGAGGAATTTCTTTTCCATTTACTGAAGCCTGGTTCCTGCTAGTCCACAGGGGGTGACATTATAGACTGCTGGCTGGTGTGGTAAATGATATTATATCGGAAATGGGTATTTTGTAGCTGAAGCTTTTGTTGAAATTAGAGGTTGCTGCTCAATCTACAGTATTGATATATGGATAGACTGACTATCTCCTGGCTATCATAGCTCATTGAAATGAACTGCCATGTCAAACACATATCTTGTTACCCTAATGTCTGCATTATTTAGTTAATAGCATCTTATTCATATTCAGCACACATCTAACTGAAGGCCTGTCATTTACCCCATAGTTAGGCCATACCCTCATTAACCAGCATAGGAAATTGGCAATAGTACTATGGAAGTCTTTACACCAAGACCAGATCAATGGTATGGTATGCCTTAATTGCATGTACAGAGGCCCAGTGGATGGTAGCCATTGTGGCCTTCACCCAACTACCACTTTCATCACCTAAATGTCCTCCTAGACCCACACCTCTGCTCCCACACTGTCCCCATCCCTCTGCCCCCTTGGGTCCAATTGGTGCAAGCACCTGGTTAATAGCTTCATACAACTTGATAGCTGAAGGATCCCTATAACCTGAGCCTGAGTGCATTCTGAAAGCCCTCTGGCACACATCTTGGACTATGAGCATTGGACATTTCCAAGATAATGTGTGTCTAGGTACATCTAAGTCCAGATTTACCAATCACAGGCTAGGTCTTAACAATATCTACCATCCATGTGGCACTGATCAGCCAAATACTACAGTAAGTTTGAGTCTCCGTATAGGTCTCTGAGTACGGTAGACAGGTGAACAGGTCATCTCTGTAATGAATGAATATTAAGGATGGTTCTCCCGGGATCACGGTCCATATGTGGTAAATTGGTTTCCGCAGTGCCGGCATTACTATATAGGTTCATTCTGGGGTTAACAATGTCCGTGAAGTGCCGAGGTTGACCACCTGTGCAGGCAGTGTCTGAGGTTCATATGAGAGAAGTTTTAGCGACAATGACGCTCACTTTTTTGAGTGTGTATACATATGTATTGGCACCAAAGTACCAACACTGGGCACTCTTTTGCTTGGCAGGGTTTTTATTCTAGAGACAGGTGCTATACAATAGGCAACTTTAGTGCTTAAGGTGCTTTCAAGATCCTTATAACCCGGAGCTTATGTATATATACTCTGCGAATAGTTTGTTACATTAACACACTTATCAACATGCTTTTCTGCAGCCACTTTCAGCACACATTTTGGTGTAACACACTTAACACTATCGGCCAAAAGTGTGTTGATTTCAAAGGAGTGTTGTCAATATATGTGTGTAACTCCTTATGCATGTTCCCGCAAGACACTGTTCTTATAGTGTGCAAGATGGCCACTTTTTACATATGACCGTCCTCACCGTGAGCAGTATGTAGAACATCCTCAACAGCCAATGCAGAAAGATGCGAGGGAATTTGGCAGGGAGAGTACAGCAGAAAGTATAGTGCAATATATAATAATTTTCCCCCAAAGTGGCTTTTGTGTACCCACCCACATTTCACTTCAAAATCCCTTACACAGAAATACCATGTTCAACAGGCACACAACAATGAGAGTGTCATTATTGTGCTGCAACAGTTTTGACCATATAATACTGTAGGTTGTTTAAAACCTGCTCATGGTTTCTATCTAAAAGTTACACTGAAAGGTAAGTTTTACTAAAACTTGCTCAACCCCAGTTATCCCCATTACATGAACAATTGTACACTGTACCTTGCCATTAGGCGCTTCATTATCCACTCTACTGTCGTAAACATCCACCCCACAACTAGAGAAAGGTTCTTTAACTTTAATATTAACCCTTTTATGATGGCTTGATGCCTTAGTACATGATGACCTTGTGAGTAATTTGACAGGGTTGCATTCAGGCATCATGACGACCCTGTGAGGTTGAGACATTAAAAAAGTTGACATGATCCACCAAGGCAGCCCTGGTGAGTTACATGCCAGAGCTGCATTGGTGCATCACGTTTAAGTGACATGCCATCCCTAAAGGGTTAAGAGCCATTTGTCAGTCTGCATTCTCTTTTATGCACCTTCCGCAGCTAGCAATGTTTGAGGCAATGCCCAGACAGTATCCTTAATGGGTCCATTAGACAATGCTGACTTTGAGAATGCTGACTGGTAACTTATATTTGTAAAAACTTAACTGTTTCAACTCAATTAGAATTTTTCGATTAGTGAGCTAAAGGGACCGCATGCCAATCCTGTTGACAAAACCTGAATCATCATAGATTATTCAGGTAAATCTGACTTTAGCTCACTGCTAAATGAAAAACTCATTGTACTATATGCAGATTTTTCAGCCAATAAATATAATTCAATTCATTCATGAACATTGGCGTTTAAAGGAAACATTTTTTTTGCTTCAGTCACTCTTTAACTTTAAGGTTCAGTAAAATGGCATGAAAATACTATGGCCAACTGTAAATGAATTTAAGCATTTACTGGGACAAAAGGTGCTTAAAGTGTGACTTTAAGCAGTTCAATCTTTGCATAAATGCCATCACTTATGCCATGTCTCTACTGCAGATGCTACCACTCATCAATGCCAATAGCCAAGCTCAATATGACCCAGGGCAAGTGCCACTACACTGATGGGCAGATTGATAAGCCCTCCATTTCGGTTTCTACATGTACTTGCATTCAAACTTGTAATGTGAACTTATTATTCTTGTATTGCTCCTAAACATTTGTTAATTATTTCATAAGATATTGATTCAGTCGCCTTGATTTTAATTAGCTAATGGAAAAATGAGATCAACAGGAAGCTTTCATGAGATCTGAGAATCCTGCAAACAGAATTTGGAGCAGAACTCATGCCGCTCTTGTGTCAGGACTCGTGATCCCTATGAAAATTGAGAATGTTTCTGGAACAAGAAAACTTGGACAATTTTTCCCTAGAGATGAACAAGACATTTTCTTGGGTCATTTTACATTATGATCAACTTTTTTCAGGAGGTTCACAAGAAATTTGCTCATGTGATAAACTTGGGAATTTCTTGTTACTAGGAACATTCACAAGATACCAACTTGTTTCAATCCCGAGGTCTGTTTAAAGAGGATGTTTGCACAGGATCATGAGAACCTTCCATGGCACACTAACTACAACAGTTGAAATAGCATGCACACAATATCCCTTGACTGTGCACTTCTGTGTGTACTCTAAACTATATTGCAGCCAGCCCACCAGATTTTTTTATTATCAAAAATAAATATATATATATATATATAGTCCACCACATTTGCTCTCACTGCTGAAACTTAATTCAGCTTTTTTGGAGGTATCAGAGCTTAATGCATATGATGACTATTACCTGACTACCACAGGTCACTGCATATCTAGTAAAACGTAACTTGTACCTCATTCATCACAAACACCCCTGTGCATACCTTGATGGCACCTCACATCCTGCAGGACCCCCTGGCAGTCAGTCAGTAGGAGAGATAGATTGGACCCTTTTCAGCAGTCCTGATAATCCAACAACCAGCATTCTCTCGGTATGTGCAGTGTTAAACATCCCCAGCATTCCCTGACAACACCTGGCCCCCACATGCCCTGTGAGTTACCTGTCTGGGAGCATGTGGGGAATGATGTGGAGATGCGGAGGCCAGCGTGATATATGTGGCAAGAAAAGAAGAACCTGTATTGATAAATCCTCATGGAACCTTCACAAACTACTTCCCTCACTACCTCATCTAATGCTGTGCATTCCCACAGTGGTCTAGATTTGGTATGCAGGTATAGATGCGGTCACAGCTATTTGAGGGCGTTCCTCCCTGTTTCTTTCTTTTAAAAACATTGTTAGCCTTGGCAGTAAATAGTATCACAGCCACCTTTTAGTTCCTGAAGTTTCCTCAGATCTTTGAGTATCGCTATGATGAACAAAGTGAGTGTCAAGTAGAACCATCTTGTGCAGTAAAGCCAATTCTGACATTCATGAACAACCGAGCAAGCAGTTGACGTGTCTGAGGAGCCAGCATATCTGTCAGTTTTCACTTCAGGTTTTTTCCACCCACACCAAATCCTCTCTGATCCACAGAAATCACCTGGGTGACCACAGAGGTCGTAATGCATCTGGCAGAGGTAAAAGGCTGACAGGTAGCCATGCCTGAAAGAAGCCCAGAGGGCTGCAGCTGCTGTAAAATAACCTGAGGCAGAATACTATGGGACCATACAGCTTACAGTGGAATAAAACTTTAAGTTAAAGAGTTTAGCTCTTTAGCGATGGTTTAGACTGGTTAGACATGCCATGAAAACCCAGAAGAAATGGATTACTATGAGAAGTGAAGACCTAGACTGTCAAAATAAAGGAAGGCAAGTGGCAGTACTGTCCTCTGAGGAATGTTGTATATATGTAGTCTCTTATGAGTCAGCCCCTCCAACAGGGGCATTTCACTATTTTTAAATGATCAAACTCAGTACCATAACTTGGAATCTGCCAGATGTTGAAAGTGATAGCACCCAAGGTATAAAGACCTGTCTGCTCCCTGTCACCAATTATAGCTATGCAAATTCATTCAAAGTCATCATCATAACAACATTGGGTCTGAATGGATCAGATGTGACAACCTACCCAGTAAACAAATAATGTTATACACCATTTTATAACGTTATATAACGTTATATGTCAACGTTTTTCTAAGGCTCTTTAGTATGACATAACGTTATGTAAAATTTAAACGTTATTTTGACGTAAAATAACGTTTTTTTGTTAGCTGGGTAAGGTTGTCACAAGAACGAATTATGGCTGTCAACCTGACGACCTAATTTTGTCAATCCAGGTATTGTCAATTGGAAGACAAATTTGTCAAAAACGTTTTTAGCGTGTGGTGTTAGTGATGGGATCCAGACTGTCTTTATAAGGAAAATGACATCTTAAATCTCTGAGGACAACAGTGAGAAGAAGTGTTCCTATCAGATGATACCACCTCCCACAATAGTGAGAACATATAGCACCTTCAATGTGACCACACTCTGTGACACATGAGTTATCAGGGCGCAGGGTGTGATCTGTACAGAAAGAGAATCGCGCTGACACATCAATAAGGTTTCCGTTGTAGGATAGATCGGGAAATCAATACCGACAACTGTAGCCTCCGAGAACCAGTATTCCTATTCAGCCAAGGGCAGGTTATTGACATAAAGGATCCTAATGACCAGTTTAACAGCAAGATGAGAGGATGGTCGGATGTTTCTGAAGTCTGATTGTATCTTAGCTCACTTCCAATCACCTTAGTGATTGGAAGGGTGGTGATAACAGATCCTAAACCGTTTTTTAAATCATGGTTTTGGGACCTTACATCTAGAGACTATACTCAACCAATGTACTGTCTTGGGTTTGTTGCAAATGCCTTTCAAATGGTAATTAAATGAAATAGTCACATCATCTTCTATCCTGCAGGCAATGATATATGAGACAGATAGATAATATATGAGACAGATATTCATCATAATTTCAATTTCATGAACTACTTTTTATTAACAGCGTTTGTACAACAGGCCTTTACTTGGCAAATTAAGCTAGAAGAGAAGATAATGATTATGATTAGTGGTAATCCAATCCAATCTATTTAGCCTACTATCAAATAAATCTCTATGCTGAATTAATCTGCCTGCTTTTAAAGTGGGAGTATGCTTTCCATTTTAAATGCTATTTCTATTTGCATAGGAAATTGAATGTGACAGACAATACGTTTAGAACCTCTAATATTTGAATCCTTTTGAAACATCTTGCAAACATCTAAATGCATAAGGGCTAAAAGATATTATGACAAATTAGGAGAACCAAAAACAAGGCCATATTAGGAGAAGGGAATCTTTGTATATGGCCACACCAAATCATTTGTTTTAATAATTGAGTGGACATACATAGATGTACAGTGGTAGCATAGGTGATGTTGTAAGTGATTAGATACTCGTACATTCAGCGGATTCTAGTGCATATACTAATCTAGATGTCCTCCCCTCTCTCTTTCCTACCCTGATTGCCGAATCCTCTCAATCTATTAATTTTTCCTGTCCATTATATGACATGTCTGGAGTCATATGTAGTACTGCTAATTGCATAGGAAATAAATAATTTAGTAGATATAATTATACAACCTGGGACATAGATATACGTCACTGACACTATGAGATATGGAACATTTATATTCATTGTGTAAATGGAAAAAATATCATAACTTCGATAATTGACATTTCTTCACTGAATCCATTATCATGATCATATTAAGTAGCCAATAAGTAGAGGAGTAATATTAGGACTGTGTTTGGTCCACAAATCAAGTACTCTAGAGGTGGTTATATACAGATACAGAGGCTCCTGGTTGTCAAATCCTGTCACGTCTAGGTTCACATACATCTATAGTTAAATACTCAGAGGAGCTGAAACTGTCTAGTCCTCTTGGCGTGATGAGCAGTGTTTTATCTATAGGTGCTAGATCATCCCAGAGGCCCTGTAACTAAGGTGAATCTGGTTTGGCTTTGCTTTCTGCGCGCTGCATCTTCATTTTCCAGAGCCTCCCTGGGAGCTATTAAGCCTGTCTGAAGGCAGCAATAAAATTATGTGTCTTGGGTAATCTAAGCTGGCCTAACATACCAGACCTGACCCTTAGTTGTTTTCAGATCCATCACTGGTCTGTAGAATTACTTCCTGACAGACTTGTATATCGGGACGGTAAATCTGATTTAGTTTGACCTTCTTCCCAGGCATCTGTCAGTGTATTCCTCCTTCTCCAACATCCTCCCACATGTTATCCTCACATTTCCAAAACCTCGACTCATGTTTGATGATTGATTGAATTTCCTTTATTTATACTGAATAAAGATAGGTCAAAGACCTGTATTCTTCTAGATCCAGTCGATTGAACAGAATCAGACTGTGTACAATAAGACAGGTATGTAGAAAGAGAAAAATATATAGGAGGCATAGGCTTAGAGCCATGACTTAGTATAATAGTGCTAGATGTTAGTATATGCATCATTGTGGAGGTGGTGATGTTATTACCACATGGAGGATGTTATTTCCATTTGTTGGGACAGATGGTAATGTCCGAGTTAAATGATGGTCAGTCATTCAACTGTAGTCATATGGTCAATTAAGGTTTCTGGTAAAAACATAAACACTCAAGAGTCCAGATTATATTGAACATATAATCTAAACATAAGTGTCAATCAAGTCCCTATGGGTTTTCCTGTTCCAGGAGGTAAATTTGGGGCTCTCTCTCACAGATCTTTCTTCCACAGTAAGGGCATTCCATGCCCCTGCCAGTCTATACCTCAGAGAACGAACATATGCAGGATTTTTTGCTCTTTTCTGGAGGAGTAACCTCTGGTCCCTTCTTCTAGTGGCCACATTAATTATATGTAGTTCTTCAGGAATTAATGATTTTGAAAAGGCTAGATCCAATATGTGCATACGTCTTCTATCCTTAAGTTTATTTAATTTGGAGAGGCAATATGGAGATCGGTCTTAAATTATTAACATCAGACCTGTCCCCTCCCTTAGGTAGGGGGGTCACAATAGCTTCTTTCCAGGCATGTGGGAAGACTGAAGTTCTTATGACTAGGTTTATTAGGTGGAGGAGATGGTATGGTAGAGTAATAAAAGTGTCTTTAAATATAAGAGAAGAAATATTTGGAATACCAGAAGATTTATGTACGTTAATTTTCCTTACTAATTTGATTGCTAGTTCCACTTCACATTCCTGAAAGCTAAATTGTGGTGGAAGAGGTGGAATATTACTATGATAGGGTAGAGTTAAATTTTGTGCCAAGCGATCTCCTATTGTTGCAAAATATTTATTTATAAAGTTAGCAGTTTCTTCAGATCTGATATGTGTATTATTGCTTTTGTCTTGCAGGGAGTAGACTGGCGATCTATTCTGTGGGTTCATTAAGTTATTAATAGATTTCCAATATTCTTTTGGTTTATTATGAAATTTTACCAATTGTTGCTTATTAAATCTGTTACGTGCAAGTCTTTTTTCTTCATTGGCCAGATTTCTCAAAAATATTGCGATGTTATGATCATCATCATTTTGTGTACGTCTATATTTCTTCATAGCATCATCCCTATCCCTAAAGAGTGTTAGTAAATCATTAGTAACCCATTCTTTCTTTTTCTGTGTGCATTTAAAAGTCTTGATGGGGCAGGTGAAATCGAGTAGAAAATGGATCTTGTCCAATAAAATATTCCATGCAATATTAGGGTCAGGCGCATCCCAGAATGTATTCCAATTGATATTTTTGAGCCCAGTTGTATAATTATCAGGAATATAATTCTTATAGGAGCGTCCTGTGAATGTGATTGGTGTTTTGATCTCAGGGGTGAAATTCCTTGTTACAAATATTGGATAGTGGTCTGTAACAGTGATGTGTGAGACACCTGAATAGGCAACTTGAGACGAGTTGGTTAATATTAGGTCAATTAAGGTATTTTCTCCCAGTGGATTTTTGTGTGTAAATTGTTTGATTAATTGGTTTAGTGCAAAAGTAGTCATAAAGTTTTTTAATCTATCATGATCTCCATATTTTTTCTTAACATTAATATTAAAATCGCCTAGCATAAAGATCTCTTTGCCTGGGGTTCTAGTTAGGGTTGTTAGTAATATGGTTAGTTTAGTGAAAAAGATATCGATATTGCCATCGGGAGGCCTGTAAATATTGAACAAGTGAATAGTCTTGCCATTGCCCTTATTCAGGATTATATATTGGACTTCCATATCAATATTGCAAATATTTTTTTTTTATCTCTTTGTTCAACATAGGAGACATCATTTGCTATATATGTAACTACACCACCCCCACATGTCTTTGCTCCTGGTAGAGTAAGATCCCTATCCAGCCTGCAAAAGTTATACCCTTCTAATACGAATGTATCGTCTTTATGCATGTTCGTTAACCAACTCTCAGTGAGGCCAATGCAATCGGCCTGGGAATTTTCAAACATTATTCTGGCATCATCGATTTTACCTGGTAATGTGCGTATATTATAGTTAACTAGATGTAAACCTCTCTGCCTATCAAAATTAAGGTCATGGGACATTAAAAGTGTGTCTAAAATTCCTAAGAGAGAGCATACCCCCCTGTTTCAAGAACATGTTTGACCAGAAACCTTCATATAAGTACATATTTGTTTCCAAGATGTAAAGTATAGCGCTTTTGCAAGGGCATGTGCAATAAAATGCTACCCGAGCAGCTATTTCCAGTAAGTATATCATTAGAGTAGAGTGAAGTGAGCCTAGTGACTCTGTGTATATGATACCAGTAATAAGCTTGTAGCGGTATTGGCATGTTGTTAAATTATTAGTAGAGAGTAGGGTTAGTAAATAATGTGTTGCACCCTCCAGGTGACCATGGCAGCGACCCTTCGGGATTACACAGTAGAGACCAGTATTGAAGCAGTTCGTTGGTGATTCCTTATGGTCTGTTAGTGTGTTAAGGTACATGTAAATATACATATTTATAACTTAACTGACACAAGATAATATTCAGGTTAATTTATAAACTTGGACTGCATTAGTACGTGGACATGAATCACAGATAAGCAAGTGGTCTACTAGGTATCGTGCAATTAGGGTCCTATGAAATATGATACTTTTAGCTTCAAAATTGGCTGCTAACGACTAACGCGCCCTGCACTGTAGGTTGTTACCAGCTGGAGGGGGGGGGGGGGAAGAAAAAGGGGGGGGGGATTGAGTGGGGGGTAAGGACATGGACAATTCGGTTTGGGCTAGTTGATAGGCGCGCCCTGCACTGCCAGTCTCGTATCCCGGGTAGGACAATTTTGAAGTAAATTTTAATTAGTGTAGGGGGGGGGGCAAGACCTAGTAGAGCCAAGACAAATGCCTCGAATTATCTGGGGAATAATTTCTTACTAAGGAGTTAATTAGAGGGTGGGCGGTGCATACTACCTATCCTCTAGAGTTGGTAATGAGCAGTTTGTAGTATGGACGACCATCTCATCACTGGTCATCATCATCATCATCATCATCGTCATCATCATCATCACCATCATCATCATCACCACCATCATAGTCTTCAGGCCGACATCTGAGGCACACGTAATATCTCCTCCTAACCAGCGCAGGTGCGCCGAGCATTTTCACAAATTTAGCACTCAGGAGGCTTTTCACACGTGTGGCCTGAACCCATGGTCGGGGGGGCATATTACTACTGCTCATCCTGGAGAGCTGGCTGAGGCGGAGGATAGAGTAACGTAATCCAGGTTTCATGCCAAGAGATCACTAACGCCGGGTGTGCCATCACAGTTTTAGCACTCAGGAAGCTTTTCACCCGTGTGGCCTGAACACGCATTAGTTGGTCTATATTACTCCAGCATTATGCAGTATGTCATAATTCCTTTCAAGGCATTTAACGTATAGCAGGGCCCATTCAGTAGTAGTGGTAGTAGTCGGATGTAGTCCATCTGGTGAGAACTTCTTATATTTGTGGGTATATTTACCCTTGTTCCCACAGTGAATAGAGGTAGCTAGTTGAGGGCCATAGTATAGCGTTTCTCTGTTCATTTCCATGAGGACCTGATTGATGAGGAGGACTCCCTCGTTCATGACCTTTTGTTGTAATGGATATTGCTCAGTTGTCTCATGGTTATACATCTGCATCTTCATACCCAAGAGGGGTGCATAGGCCATCCTTTGCCCTGCGTCTTGTACAGTTTTTTTCAACTGGGTGTATAGAGACGTAAGGTGCTCAACAAGACAGCCGACCTCCGGCCATTTAGGTGTCACCTTCCAGTGTGGGTCCAGCCTATGAAGTGTCGTGAGGTTATTAGCACCTATCATTACAATCATTAGGTGATAATTATTATGCTGGAGGTGTTGTTTTAGTTCAACAGTCAGTGACTCTATTGTGGCTCCAGGGATGGTGAGCTCGTGCAAGTCCATATAGTCAGTCCCTTTCTCCTCTAGTGCTAGATTGATAGCCTCCAGCAAGCCTCTCCCCCTACTATCCGCGGCCAGTAACACCCTGAACATTTTAAATAAATAAAGTGACCTGTGAGTAAAATTTGTAATAGGATATCGTGGAATATACCTGAGTAGACGTGTACGTGTGTACGTGTGTTTGAGTGTGTCTGCTAGTGGTGGTGTCGGTTGTCGGTCTGTTAGTGTATGTGGGTAGGTGACGGTGTGTGTGGGTAGGCCTCGGGGGGGGGGGGGGGGGTGCCAGGGTGTATCAGTGTGTAAGATGGTGTAGGTAAGGCGCGCCCTGCACTGCCCGTCCATTCCCATAATTATGTTGTGTGCTAGTGTGGGGGAGGGGTGGTTGAAGTCTCTATTCGGTGTGGGATATGTACTGGTGTGTAGAGTAAAGGGTGGGTAATTATGTTGTGTACTAGCGTATAGACCAGTGTGTATGTGAGTAGGGGCGGAGGGTTAGTATATCTCTAGCAGTGGTGTAAGTACATGGTGACGGTGTGTGTGGGTAGGCCTCGGGGGGGGGGGGGTGCCAGGGTGTATCAGTGTGTGAGATGGTGTAGGTAAGGCGCGCCCTGCACTGCCCGTCCATTCCCATAATTATGTTGTGTGCTAGTGTGGGGGGAGGGGTGGTTGAAGTCTCTATTCGGTGTGGGATATGTACTGGTGTGTAGAGTAAAGGGTGGGTAATTATGTTGTGTACTAGCGTATAGGCCAGTGTGTATGTGAGTAGGGGCGGAGGGTTACTATATCTCGAGCAGTGGTGTAAGTACATGGTGGTGTTAGTTTGATTGATTGATTAGGCGCGCCCTGCACTGCCTGTCCGGGCGGGTGTTGTATAATATACAGTGTGTCACTAGCCAGCGGGCAGGGGGGGGGGGGGGGGGAATCTGAATAGACTTGTCTCAGTCCAATGTATTATTCTATGTTTTCTTTTCAGCAGCCAGCCTTGCTTCACATCTTCTGAAAAGGGCCCTAATTTCCTCTAGTGATTTGCCACACCTATTTTGTCCCTTTGGTGTGCAATTCTTTTGTCCATCTTGGAGGATGAATCCTGTCGCCCAAACTAGGTCTCTAGTTCCTTCGTATAATGGCAGCTGTTTTGTGGCCATTAATTGAGTGAGGAGGGTGGGATTCTGCCTAAACTTTAGAAGCTGTAGTTTCTTGATCAGTTTGAAACGGCCGGTTTCGAACCATTCCTTGTTCCTTGGCAGTTTCCGGAGAAGTTTCTTGACCTCATATGGGTCTGGTTCACGCAAAGCCTGAGCGGCTAACCCAGGCGCACCACATTCAAGGGCTGACTGGTGGACATAGCCCTGCTCCACCGAGGCATAGTGATAGATACCCCACTTGATATGGCTGGGGTACATATTGGATAAGAAGCTGTGCTTCGATTGGAACACTATTCCATTATCATAGGTGAGGGTTTTTGCTGATGCAAGGGATAATTCCTCAGGAAGCAACTCCAGATTGTCCCACACGTACACTGTTCCCTCTATGATAACTGAACGGCCCTTGAGTTCTACTCTTTTTCCTAGGCTCTTTGCGTGTTGGGCCACGATTCTTAGGTCACGTACCCTATCCTGTTCAGTTTTGGTAAGGTCGTCGCCAATAGAGACTTTCCAGTTAGGCATGGTTCTCAATTTCTTAACATTGGAGTATACTGCTCCTTTTGACCTCCCCTCCTTAAACTGAACCATTATGGGTCTAGTTTTGTTCGCCTCGTACTTGCCCAGTCTGAAGATACCATGGCAGTCTGCAGAGGATAATCCTGTTCCTAAGTCACTCAGTAGATTGTCTATCACTTGGTGAGGGTTTGGATGGTCTTGTTCGGATAGGCCCCTGAAGATCATATTGTTCTTCCTGGTGGAGCTATCTAGTTTTTCTCTTTGGGTGGTCAGGTCATCAATTATAGATCCCTGAATAGCTACCTTTATCTCAAGACTTCCTACTTGTTTCTCAAGTTCTGCAATTCTTTGCCTTTGGGAGGTTACTGTGTCCGTCAGTTTCTTAATTTGCTTGTTATTAGATGTGATCTGTGTAGCATTTTGGGCAATGGTGTTATTGAGCATGAGCAGCTTGCGCATGAACTTTTTTTCGAGTTCTTCTAAGGAGGAGACAGGGGGGTCACCCTCAGGACCAGTGGTACTGCTGTCATTACCATCATCATCATTATCATCGCCTTCTTCCTTACTATCATCATCTCCATTCAGCGTCTGATCCACGTCAACTTCATCATCATCATCATCATCATCATCATCATCATCATCAGCATCAGCATCATCTTTCCCATCATCATCATCATCCCTTTCATCAATACCGAGGTCCCCTTCAGCCACCTTGATGCCATTCACGGCCTCATCCCTGCTGTTATCATTTTCGTCAGATCGGGCACTCGCGAGGTTTCTCTCCGGTGTGGAGGGTGGCAAGTCTAGTCCTACCTGGGGCTGGACAGCGGTTAGCTCCAGAATTAGTGCACTTACGTCGTCAAGCGGTTTGGCAGGTGAAGTTATGAGATCCTCATTAAACAGAGAAATATCTGAGCCAGCTAGGGGGGTACCTTCCAGATTTAATTTCTTCTTACCATGTTTTTTCTTTGGTTGTTTAGTCTTGGCGGATTTAGGGGTGGATGCGTCTTGGGTGGATACCGACTGAGTGGATGCCGGTCCAGGTGCATTGTTGTCGGTTCTAGCTCCCTTTGGAGCCTGCTGAGGCAGTGGGTGGGATTGCCCTGGGGGTATATCACCGGTGGTACCTCCATTGTCGCCCTCCTTGTCAGTGCGACTTCTGGTGTTCCTTTTATTTTCCTTTTTCGGAGCTTCAGCCATGCTAAATCCTTCCTCGGTTAGCCCATGTAGAATCACAACTCAATCACGGGTTGGATAATCCAAGGTAGTGTTCAATATGATGTAGCAATATGCCAGTAATCACGAAAATATGCAGAGTCGAAGTGGCGTGCGACCGTCTACTCATAGACCATGACTACCATCAATGCATGAGAATACTCAATATACACCTACAGAGTCCATTCTAATCTGTTATTGCATATTGCCATCTCACCACTGTGTAGTTCAAATATCAGCGGGAAATAATAGAGGCATTGTCAGCTGCTTTATTAAGCCCATAGTCTGCAATGGCCAAATAGGCTCTATTCAGTCAACTATTTTAACTTTATATATATTTTTGTGTCCCGATCAACTATATTGACTCACTCAGTCCCTCAGTATCCTTTCAAACATGCCTCGTGTAAAACTAAATGGATGCAAAGTATAATATAATGGAGAGTGTCAGTGGTGAGGTTACCTGTATATATGTCATTGTCTGCTCCATGTTAAGGCCCAGCTATGTTATACAACTCCATATCTAGTACTACTAATGGCATGGCCACTCCATTATTCAGGGAATAGATATAGAATCGCTGATACAGATATATTAGTGTTAATGCGGAGGATGAAACATTCATAGAAACTGTGAACATAGAAATAGCAGATTTTACCAAAAACCATCCTAAATGGTGAAAATGCACAATACAGTAGTTTTTACTGCCTGAAGCTAGAATCTACAATGGGTGCAGATCAGTCGGCTGTCAACTACAAACAGACCCTTAAATATGCAGTTTTAGCCCTGAAGCAGAGATTTCTATATGTTATATTTGATGATATGATGCAAGCACAATTGAAGCAACAGATCCCAAACATGAATCGTTCTTATCACTATGGACTCAGGGTTTTGATACTCTGCATCAATAGTGTAGACCCTTACAGCACTGATCTATACCATTTCAACTTCAGCAAAAAGAAGTGTAAAGGACCAGTATAGCTATACCAGGCATGCCACAGACAAAGTCCCTGAGGTTATGCAAAACCAATCCCATTGGGCACATTGGATGTTTGCTCTCTGGTGAACTCAGCCAATAAACTGTGTGGTAGAGGAAAGAAAAACTGACCTGGTTGGGACACTAAGGGCCCTTAGACTCCACTCAGGGGGTTTCTCCCCACAATTGCAGAAACATAACTACTCGACTTGTGCTTTGTTTATTTATGATATTTGCTAGAATATGTCCTAAATTGTACCACAGTACTTTTAAGAATTATTTCTTTTGGCAATAGTTTGTGAGCAAACATAACATCCCACAACTAGTCAACTCTCTATGGTAATTTGTGTCAGTTTCATCTTATGCAGGGTACATCAGACATTATATTGTCTCAAGCTAGTTCAACATAAAACTGTATTTTATGGCGGATAGGTGATATTGCCGCAGATCTTAGGGGTGTGCTACTCCTTTGCATTATGGACAGTAATTGTTCATTTCTATGACCATATATATATATACCTTCAGTGTCTGAGTCCAGATACTGTAAGAGCCCCCAGAATAAGCCATAATGTTTCAAGTCCTATTGACTGGTAAGGGTGCCAACCTTTGAGAGCTTTTGAGAGGCGAGCAATACCATGGGAGATTTGATAGAATCACTTCTCTGTAGAATAATACAAGTTCATGGTATGAAGCAAATAGAAAATCTTCATAACTGACAAAAATACTAAAGTTTAAGTTTGTACCAGAAATGAAAACCTCTCATCACTGTAGTGGCCTATGATGCAATGCTAGTACTCATTTATTGATAAACCCCCTCATACAATCATCAATGATTAGTCCCCACCCTGTTCATATAGGCTCATATCAGTGGCATAATACACAGCAAACATGTGTCCATGTGTACCCTTATAGAGTAGTGGACTTGGTGTGATTGTGCACATTCATTTACTATTCATGAGCCATGTGTGAGGCATATGGTCTTGTATAGATTCAGATGAATAGCTCTACCCTGAAGTGCAGATAGGTTAATATATGAACACAAGAAGAACACACCTGTCTGCAGATAAAAGGATGATCAATAGGCTAAGATAAAAGGACTGATATCCATTTTTTACTCTACAATAGTGCACATCTGTGTTTGCAGCCCTCAGCGTAACACTTTTCTATGACTTTGGCCATTATTATGTACCAGTTCTATATACAGTACCGTAAGAGTAACAAATACACAGTTTTATCAGACGGGTTCATGGATGGTGTATAATTAGCAGTTCCCACAGGGTAAGGCTGAGAATTCACCATTGAGATATGACTTTGATGAAAGGAAATTGGTTACAGAAGAAGTGGATTTATCACTGTCGGGATGATAATTTAATTTGATTAGACAGTGGAAAGGGTAAAGACAGAAAAAATTCAATACCACTATTTTATTCTTTTTGCTTCATTTTTCCAGGGAGGCTATCTTTATAGCCTCCCTGATTTTTCTAATTGCTAAGCAATGATAAAAGTCCTCCCCCATTGAGCCCCATTAGATACTAAGGATATCCACTTGTGTGAGAGGTACAGTTGCTGCCTGTGCTATACCACAGGTGCTGTAAAAACGAATTACCTGTACTCCCTTAATGGGTCATGATCCCCGGCTAATACCACGCTCCTTATTCACCCGTCACAGAGGTAGTTAGGGTCAGCCATGCTACTGGTGAAACTACAACATATTTATTCTAACCCTAGACCCGGGGGTAATGTCCCTGGACACACGTTATACAGGAACAGCCTAATTCTGGTTCCCCCAGGTGTGTCAGGGGTTCTATAAAGCTCTCGGCCAACGGTTGGGGATATGTCCCCTACCAGGCTCAACTACCCAGCTAGCAAAACTCGTATGAATCACATTATCTCTACGTCTTTTCTCAACAGATATTTACTACATTTGGTTACGTCAGAAAGTGGCGCCCATTACATACTATGTGCAAATCTTTAAGACGTGTTTTTGACTATGTAATATACATGTAAAGAAATCATGTGTATCTTACATAAATAAGTTACATGATGTAGACATCATCATTAATAATATATATGATATATACACACAATGTAATTTAGTTGGCCATGGGTGACATTAATCTGATCTCAGCATAATTATGTTAAAAACATGTAAAACTAAAACATTATTTGCACCTATATTCTCTGTGTGTGGTATTTCATCAGAAGCAAGTAACATCCAGGCAATCAAAATTATAAAGGGTTTTTTGCCTGTAGACATCACCAGTAGTCTGACAGAGACTTAGCACATTGATCCTAGCAAATTGGCCAAGATGTGATGCCAGCTCATGATCAGTATTTTGATTTGAATAGTTGTACCAACCAAAGAAAAGGTGTGCTCATACTAATCTCCTGGTTCTCCTCTTAAACAATCATTCTACAGGACCAAAAATAACATATCATACATTCAAGACAAAAGTTGATCAAGTTTCACCTTTTTTGGAAATTTATTGTGCTGATTATACACTCATTTATGGTCAAAGTATTGCCAATGTAGATTGAATTCTATTGATATTGGTAGAGGGAGACATCTTGTGTCAAAAGTGTGAACCACTTGAAAGTTAAAGTACAGATGTGTTATAGACGTCATAATCTGACCAGATAAGGATGTACTAGATAATGTTAAGTACACGTAATGTTGATGTCAAATTTATCACATCATTTTAGCATCCACCTTAAGGCATGAACTTGAGGTCAATGTATTACGTGTATAATTTCTCCATAAAAAGATGTAACATTCTGATCAAGATTTAACCACTCATTACATCAAATAGTGACCACATTCAAACGTACGGATTATATCAAATGACTAATGTCTCTTTCCCATTGCTATTTAGATGTAAATAATATGTAAGTTTCCTGTCAAATGACTATGTAAATTGACTTACTCCCCCAGGATGTAATTATGGGGTCGTTTTTATGTATCAACGTGAAAATGACCAGTAAAAGACATACTTTGTACGTAAGGTGCTAGCTGGGTATTGACCACTGGCAAGCACCAATTGGCCCCATGGGACTGAGGGTGGGGGATGGTATAGTGAGCATCAGATGTGGAGTCTGGTTAGGGTGTAGAGGTCTAGCAGTACCTGGGAAATGGACTAGGGATAGCTACTGGCATGTCAGCTAGGTTTTAACGGTCAGTTTGTAGGACGCAACATAGCACCCCTCTGATTTGCATTCTGGGAAAGGAAAGATATTGGTATGAAGCCAGATTCCAAATGACAACAGCTCTAGATCAACTCAAGGAACTAGAGTTGGGCGTAGATGTCAATTGGATAAGAGGATATAGGAACCATATACATGGGGCAGCTCTGAAATATGGTATATAGTATGTCCCTTATGGGAAGATATGCCATAGATGCAGAGAGAAAATCAATATCTAGATAAAAGACGAAGTCACGCAACATTATGAACGTGCAGTGCAATATCCCAAACACATTTCATAACCATTTTGGAATCCAATGCATTTCCTTGTTACTTTGGGACGGCTCTGGGAAATTCTAATAGCAACATATCTGGAAAGGTGCACTATTAATCATCAGGACCACGGTAACTTAACTTTTGATACCATGTCAACGTTCACCCACCTGCCACCCGTGGGTTGCTGCTGTAGAGTACCCTAAAGTTTGTGATTTACACGTGCCCCAGCTGGCCAGGGAGAACGGGTAAATGAGAACTGGGTTCTGAACCACTGACTTGAATAACTAACCAGTTTAAACCATGAGAATGGTTTGAGAAAAAAACATTTACATTTGGTGGCAGCTGCCTAGCGCACTGTGGCTAATCCTTTAATGATGGCACATCACTAAAATAATATCTGTTGGCATGATGCACCAATGCAGCCACAGAGAGTAACTTGCCAGGGCTGCATTGGTTCATTGCGGCGACCCCCCTGATGCTTGAATACAGGCCTGGTGAGTTACTGACCAGGGCTTCATGCATCATTATGATCATGGACATGATGCATTAAGGCATCATGCATTGAGGGGTTGTTGCATTAAGGCATCATGCTGTCCTTAAATGGTTAATCTGCCCTACACTGGATGAGTAAGTCCAGATGCTGGTCTCATTGATATTCATAAAAACAATCCCAAAAACAGCATGAAGCAGACTGGAATATTGTAAAGCTTCTTTAATTACTTTGTCCAGTTTCGTTTACCCCCATGAGATCCGATTGCCTCCAGTGCTGAAACTAAATGGTTGTCTTACAAAAATAGTCACAGGAGGTTTCAGGCATGAGGCAGGCAGCTGAGCAAATATTCCCACATCTCCTTTCAGAATGTCTTTGATCTGATTATTTTATTTCCTACTTGAACTCAAGGTGGCTGAATCAATACTTTGTTCAGTGATTCAGAAAAGATTAAGTGTCAAGAGGAATGAGATCAGATAAGAATGGAAAGAGCACTGATTGAGAGAGGAATTTCAAAGAGCCAATCAATGTAACAGGCTGGCGATTCCATGACACTGTGTTCTGTCGGCCAATTATACAGAATTGTGAGCTCCTGATTACCTAGTCTGTAGGTGCCTAACCTTCAGCATTATGATCTTAAACACTAGAGGGGGCGGTGGTTACTTAGGGTAGTAGGGATTCCTTGCGAGAGCATTTTACAGGGAAAGATGCCTAGCACGATATATACATGTTTCCTCAGCACTAAGTTACATTGGTCCTTCATGCCAACAAATGTCATATTTCAGCGCCATGTCATCCTTGAAGGGTTACCAGATAGAATTAAGAAGTTTGCACATTCAGCAGTGTCCATAGCTCAGTAGTACGGCAAATAAATAAAGGTCCTGGGCTCAAATTGCTGTCAGTAGAGCTGTCAGTAGAGCTGTGCTAAAACTATTGGATGGCAATGCGAAGGTCACCCCTACCTGCCTACTGCTTATCGATAGGCAGTAGTAACAAGTTTATGGTGCGATACCACCAAGTGATTCATCCTGTAACTTGATCCTGAATCCTGGCATCCCATCGTAGACTCCGGGTTGTGGATAGGGGATCAGCTTGAAATGGACAGTCCTTCTGGCTAATTAGATTTTATCAGGGAGAGCTGCAATGTTTTCAAAATTCTTAAGACTATTTGAGTAGTCCACCATTTGGAGGCTGGGGTAACAGTACTGTTGGGTCTCTGGTTGGATGGCTCTATATTTATCTGGTTTTAATAAATCTTAAATAGTCTTGTATCTGATGAACATATAGCATGTCTGCTTACTAGACGACTAACATAGTGATACCAATTAAGATTACTCTGTGAACACCTTTATTGTCAGTCATCCCTGCATTTATCACTGACAAACATTATGCTAATATATCTGTTTTTTACCAATTTTTCCTATAGCCTTATCAAATACTCTATTCCGGTATAATAACATTTTACCACTCATAGCCAAGTACTGAGGTCAGGATGTGAAAAACACCAGCCACCACTTAATGACATCACCCAAGGACATGAACCAGACTTGAGTAAATGAAAAAATCTCTCCCTAAATAAAACAAAAAGCTACCAGATTAAAAAACTGCATGACAGATAAAACGGCACACATGACACACCCACAGACTCAATTCTCACCGGTAATTTGTGTAGTATTTTGTCTTGTGCAGGACAGCCAATCTAATATCTCATGGCAGCTCAACATTAAACCCACTCAGATTAGTGACAGGATAAATTGTCATGGTACCCAACGGTGTGCTGCACTTCAGTGTACAACTTATCTCTAATATACTATTAATAATACCATTTTTATATCCATCAGGAAATATGCTTTAGCAATTCTTGATGGTTAAGGCAGGTAGATTTGAGAGTATACATTCTAAGTACATTATTCTGCCTTATTGTCCCCTAACTTTTGGAAATGGGGTAATTACGGTGTTATGCCTGAGGGGAAAATATCTGGAGGCTAATGTCCTAGAATCCGTGGAAATGGTAAATGAACCCTTTTCGGGTAGATGCTTTGACAGCAAGAACCAATTAGTAGCAATCATGTACATTATTGGTAGCTCTCAGTAGTAGTTTGCACCATGTTCTAGGTCATTGTCTAGAAAATATTATGGGATGTATGATAGAGGCTTTCTTTACACTCCTGGGAACACAGCCATTTATTGTATTGTTAACAAGAGGAATTGTTTTTTTATGAGGATTAAAATATTTACTTGGAAAAATACCTCGCAGAGCCTTGATTTTGTCTCAATTCCAGCTGCATAAATTAACATACATTAGCCCGTGGTCTCTAAAAATTATACCATTTTGCATGCACGAAGGTGGCACCATCTTATAGCTTAACATGAGTTCACTCACCTTGGTGGTCTTGTGACAGGCAGCTCAATACTCCTTTCAAGGTCAAGGTCAGGAGAAAGGTAATCCAGTATGGCCACCTCCTCAAAGACTGAGGTTTGAATACATCCTGTGTGCTGCTGTACTCCCCGTATCCTGATGTACGTTCTGCAAGGTATGTCCAGGTTCTGAAAGTATACAATTGAATGCTGTCAGAGGGAGTGTAATTGAAGATATATCTAGGTAGGATTGTGCTGTGCATGTATTGCACAGTCAAAATATACGTAACTCTAGAGTTGCCAGATGGGAGTCCAATGACAAAGGTACAATACCCAGCATTCAATAGTTGCTCTGAATTAAAAAATAATGTTTTCATTATAAAAGTATAAACAAATGGTTATTGTGTATGACACATCAATGATCATACTCGGCCACCGGCTGTTCTATAGTGCTCACACCTTTATCATTGATCTTGCTGTCTGGTCTAGCTTTTGACTGATGAATTAAATTGAAGATGTTCAATGGATACCATATAAAATGTGTACAACAGTAATATCAATAGATCCATTCAAGATTCAAAACTAATAAATGTTTTTGCTCATGGACAGTGTGGTCCCATAGATCTCTACCACCCTAAAGTTGATAATAGACAATGGAATACAATATAAACACGCCCTTGTAATACTTTTTGAATGGCCTCGCCAAATATAATGCCCTAGGTACCATCTCCTAGTGCCATTGCTGTAGTGCAGATAGCACTGTTTCTGTATGTAGATTTTTGTTATCTCCACCCCTTTCACCCAGGCTTCATGTTCAGAGGGTCAGGTATTTACACAGATATCTGATGACAAACATGATCTTCATATATCAATATGGCATTTATCTATATATCTATAGATATATGGGCTTTTGAGTTTAATCAAGTCCACACGCCTTTCTTTATTCTACTTGCATTCAAACCGATGATGTGACCTTCCCTTACATTTTCTTTACTTTTAAAATATGTTCTGTCAGTCTAGAAGTTGCTGTTCATATTGAAGCTCCCAGCAATAACCAGCATGTACGTTATATCTACCCCACCCAATAGGTTTCCTTCAGCCTTCAGCTTCTCTCTCGCCTACACCATAAGCCTCTTTTAGTGATTTTAGAGCTTGGTGCCTAATCTACCGTATCGATTTATAAATGGGCTGACATCAGCGATTTCCTGGCTACGACAGCTCAGTGTAATGGTCTGCCATGTTCACCACATGTCTTTTGGAAGGTCTGTCATCAATTCATCAGTTCATGCCGCATTGTGTGGAAATCTGATATTAAGGATGTTATCTACTATGCTATTCTCCTTCCTTTTGCATAGAACCATACTTGTAGAATAGTGCAATAGTGGTGAATACTTAAACGTAAAGCCTCTCAGGTCTTCAAACTGAAGATACCAAAATATAGAGACTGTTATGCTGTCATTATAGTGACCCAAGGTCAATGTCATTCATTTTAGATTTTGGTAATGTCAAAAAGATATGACATAAACGTGAAATCACCAGTAGTGACAATATTTCACTGTCCATGTACTGGGATTGGGGATTAAAGGTTGTGCTGTTCCCTCATGATGCCTTCATGGTTTCATTTGTAGTATCAAAGAGATAACACAAAATTGTTAAATAGTAGCATTATGTTTACCAGACCACTTTGGTGATGCTAGAGCTTGGTGCTCGTTCTATCATATTGATTCACGTATGGCCTGATGATGATTTCCTAATCATCATAGCTCACTGTAATGACCTGCCATGCTCAACACATATCTATTTCAAGGCCTGCCACTTATCCTTTTGGAGAAGCATAATGCTTTGATGTGCTCTGCCCTTTGGCGTCATGATGCAGTAGTGCAGCCCCCATGATGGGCTTAAGATGCCATCAAAGGATGACATACAGGCAGTACTCCCACAACAGACAAAATAGTGCTTTAAGGCAACGTGCCATCCTTGAAGAGTTAATCACAAGTTAGACGGTACCAACATGGCATCATCCATATGTTGTTTGAAGCCATGGTCTGCTGAGTCACCCAATGTGTCTTTGTGTATAAACATGCAGTACGGGTCAACAGACGGCTTCACAGTCTGCGCTCACCCCACTGACCCTCCCATACTATCATAACATCACCCTATTCATCATACAACCCAGCGCTTCCAACATGTGCAAACAGCCTTGTATAGTAAAGGTCAACAGTCACACGCACAGTCTTCCACCACCTCTGACCCTCCCATACTCCCTTCCATACTGTACCACCCTATTCCTCACACAACGTGGCTTTTCAGCCATTTACATACAGTGTAGCAGAGTCATCCTCTCCTCAACTCCATCTGTGCTCTCACTTCACCTCCAACCTTCCTCTTCCTCATTATACCCTTCAACTCTCTGCCACTTTTATTGCTCACATCCCCTCCTTACCACCTAGGCCCACACCTCTCCATCCTCTGCACCCTTGGGTCTAATTGGTACAAGCCCCTTGTTAATAGCATCATACAGCTTGGTAGCAGCACAATCCCCAATCAGAGCCTGAGAACTTCATGGAAGCCCCCAGCTACCCATCAGGGAGTATGAAACTTAGACTGGGTTATTTATATATGTGTCTAGGGACATTTCTAGTCCAGGTTAAACTATCACGATAAACCATCCAAGGGGTTCTGATCAACCAAATCGTGATATGGTGGTTAATTGGTTTCCCAGGTAGCCACAGTGAACTCTAGAGATAGCAATGTCATAAAGTGCTTCATAGTCATTGTCAAGGTTAACCAGCTTTGGGACCTCCGGTCCATTCCCAGTAAACAAAAAACGTTACACAACATTTTATAACGTTATATAACGTTAAATAGCGTTTCTCTAAGGCTCCTTATTATGGCACAACATTACATGAAATTTTATAATGTTATTTTGATGTAAAATAACGTTTTTTTGTTAGCTGGGTTTGCATTAACACTGATGTACCATTTTTGTTTTAAATATCTTTAATTTGCAAATTTCACATACGGTTACAGTTCAAGTTCTCATCATTTGTCTGTTGATTTCATCACGTATAACTATGCGTAACAAGCTTGCTGGATCAATATCAATTGAGTTAATCGACGGGCACTACAATATAGTTTACCGGTAGTATAACATGTTGCATAGCATTCTTCCTTTCACATGAAGCTTATTATCATCAGAATTATGTACATGACGAGATAAAGAAAGCTTTAATACATGTATGTTCTGTATGTAAAAGGCAACAAAGAAAGAATAACCTTCATCCCCACTTAAAAAAGTGTAGCGGGTTGATATTCTGGTTATCCTATCGTCAATGGATGAGTAGCGTGTATGACACTTTATCTGGTATAAATAAATAAGGAGAAAAGAAAATAACATGGAGTTTGTCTTAGATGTTACTTATATAATAGTTTATAAAAGATAATAAGTGAAGGTTTATTGGAATTTGAGCAGTTTTAGATCCGAAAACAGGGTAGGTTGAGAAATAAAATGTCGAAGAGGTGAGGGGGGGGGTGGTTGGAAGACCTATCAATAGAGAGCCTACCGGTATATCAAACCAGGAGGCTCCTAAGATGACGCTTGGTCTCTGTTTTAAAAATCTCATAGGTGTCAGCATTTCTTCTCAAGACTGTTAGATCATTCCAACCTACAGCACCAGAAAACTCCACACTCCTCCCATACGCAAGACCATTGGCATGTAGTATTTTACACATTGGGGCTTGAGCCATTCGAGTCACACGCTGCCTGTGGTCAACATACACCTGATTTCTAGACCTAGAATACATATAGTTCATGAGGTGAGCCTCCCTTCTATCAGATAGCATGTTACATTTAGTATCACTATGTACAGTTTCAGTGGGGGTCAGGTGAGGGTATTTCATACAGATTTTTAGACATTTATTCTGGGCATACTGGGGTGGTTGCAAATATTTTTCTGCTGCCGATTGAAATAAAATATCAGCGTAATCCATGTAAGGCAATATTGATGTTACATAGAAACGTAAGGCAATTTTCTTGTCAAGATAATCTCTAAGTTGACACAATTTGTAGGTTTTATAAGCTACTGTCTTTGTGACATACGCTAGATGTAAATTAAATTTTAATAGTGGATCTAGTATTACGCCTAGATATTTATAGCTGGGAACAACTTGCAACAAATGGTCGTTCATTCTAATATTAGCCTGTAGAGTATTTAATTTGCCTTTACTTGCTGCAAAGATCATAATCTTGGTTTTGGCAGCATTAACAGAGAGCTTATTTTGTATGCACCATGTTGAATAACACTCCAAATCCTCTTGTAAATTATTACGAGCTGCATCAAAATCATGATGCGCTGTGTAGACTACCGTATCATCGGCATAAAGCTTAATTTTACAGTTTTTAATACATTTTACCACATCATTAACGTACAATAAAAATAATAAGGGGCCCAGTATAGAACCCTGGGGGACACCGCAGACCACCTCAGCCCTTCCTGAGGAGAGGCTATTAACGTTTACTACCTGAAATCTGTTTCCTAAATAATTTTCAAACCAGTGATAATTGTCAGAGCGAATTCCATAATGATTTAATTTACATAGAAGTACTGAGTGGTCTACGGTGTCAAAGGCCTTTCTTAAATCTATAAATGCTGCTATTGTATTATTGGCTATATTTAATTCCCTACGTATATCGTCGGTAAACTCTGCTAGCGTGTTGGCTGTGCTATGTCCAGCCCGAAAACCACCCTGAAATTTGGTCAAAATACCTTCACGCGTAAGAACCCATATACTCTACTATGTACAATCTTTTCCAATAATTTACATGGCAGCGGCAGAAGGGAAATAGGCCTATAGTTGTTAACCTGTTTCAAATTTCCAGACTTAGGTATAGGCGTAACCTTGGAAACCTTCCAGGGGGGGGAACAGTATTTTGTTCAAATGATTTGTTGAAAATTTTGACAAGTTTATCTGGGGTGTGTTTAAAGGCAGCTTTTAAATATTTTGTAGAAATATTGTCAATTGCAGAGGATTTGTTTACATTTATATCGTGGATTAATTTCTGGACTTCTAATATGTTAGTTTCAAAAGGTTCTATGAAATTTACAGCTGGATCATCATATTGCTTCCAAGGTATATTCATATCCTTCGCCAGGACAGGACCTATTTGTGTAAAATATTGATTTATAAAATTTGGGGTATCATTTGGTTGTACCGGTATATTAGTTTCCTGGTCAATCAGAGTTACATTTTTCCCCTTGTTTGGCTGGCCAGGCAAAATATTATTTATCACACGCCAAAATTTCTTGTGATCCTTTTCATAATTTACTAGCTGCTCTTTAAAGAAGTTTTTCCTCATCCTGTCCACCCTTTTATTACAAGCGTTTTGAGCGTCATTAGCAATTTTCCAATCCCTATCAAGATTTGAATCCCTAGCCGTTTGTAGGCATGTATTTTTATCCCTTATTTGTTCGTATACTTCTTGGCTCATCCATGGATCCCTGTATTCAGGAATTTCAAAAGATTTTAAACGGCAAAATTTGTCTAAAATATACCGGATGGCTTTCTCATATTCCTCCCAACATAAAGTAACATCAAGGGCATTGTCAAAAGAAGACCAATTATATTTGTCAAGCTCCTGAAGGAAGACCTCAAAAGGAAGTTTAATGTACGATCTGCCTTGGATTGTAATTTTCGCTTTTTTAATATTAAATTTTTTTCTTACTAAGTATACCGGGTAGTGGTCAGAAATGTGGATATTGAATACTCCAGTTCTAATAAAGTTTCGTTTTTCCTTGTGCTTTCCTGAATTTCTTGTACTAGGCCTAAAAGTTTCATCTTATTTAATAATTGATTTACCAAGGCATCATCGTCTTTGACATTAAAGTTCATGTCACCCATTAAAATCACCTCATATTCGTAGAGATCTTCAATATCTGATAACATTTCATTCAACCTGTTAATGAATTTCTGTTTGTCACCTTCTGGAGGCCTATACATATTGACCAAGATGATTTTTTTCATATGTGGCTTATTTATTAACATGTTTTGAACCTCTATGTCCTCATCAGAAGCACATAACCCTGGGAACGCATTATAATCATGTTCAATATAGTGCTTAATATAAATACAGACACCTCCTCCTGTTTTAATTTTATCATTAATTACAACTTGACGGTCTAGCCTATACCGTGTGTAACCTGAGAATTGCCAGTCTCCTTCGTCGTCTTCACATTTGAACCAGGTTTCCGAGAAGGACATAATTTCAAGGTTAGCACTAGTTAATTCTGTACAAATGGAGGCATAATTACACTTTAAACTTCTTGCATTGAGGTGGAGCATATGGAGTCCCCTGGCACTGCTGACCCGTGCTATGGTCTGAGCAGTATTTCTACCGTACAATATAAATCAAAACCCAGCACCTGGTTAAGTATAAGACCATATACTCTTACAATCAAATATGTCAAATTTCCTTTACATCCAAGGAATGTGTGTGTATTAAATACAGAAACCATGATGAGGGTATAGGCCTTTATGCCACCCCCAGCTGGTTCTAACATTATTTTTCTTGGTTAGATTTCGACAGTCTGGTTCGGGGCATCACAACATGGAGAAAGACCTTTGTAATCTTAATACAAATAGAGCAGAGTATTCAACTCGAAAATAAATACATATCATGGAGTCTTATCGACCTTTGTGACTGGAGTTAATAGTTTACGACTAGACAAATTTCCATACACAATTTGTGGTACCAGTATTTCTAACATAAACCATAATTAAAGTTAATATTTCACTTGGGATCACAACAGTGAATTATGGTGTAAATACAAAGTGTATATGTATGTAGATGTATACAAATATGTACTATATTCAAACAATTATTACTTAGTGACTGTCCTTTTAATTAAGGGATTGGATGTAATGAGTTCATAGTCTGATATGCCGTGTTGGTTTGGTTGACTTCTTTGGCCTGATGGGACGAGTTCCTCAGTTTACCAGTAGTTGTTCTGGTGTAGGAGGGGGTTGGTCAGCTGGTTGGTCTTCGTCGCCGCCTGCTGCAGGGATGAGTAGACGTTGGCGCTTTACCTCTTCTTTGGTGGGTAGTGGATCTTCGCCTGTGTGCTGGTACCTGATCTTCATAAGAATTTCACCAAGTCTGTTTCCTCCTATAACATTGTCGATGGTGATATCATTTTTCTGTCCAAGATGCAGTCCACAGCCGTAGGTCTTGTCTAGAGTTGCCTCGTATAGGTATTTACCCTTTGTATCAGTCAGAGCCTTAAGCCTATCTGGATCCTGGTACTTGATAGACTGTAGCTTCTCCATGGCATACCATTCATTTGTGCGGGTTACCTTTTTGGCCTGAAACATAGCGTCCATAGGTGTCTTCACTGTTGTGACCCGTCTGAAAATGCCTTGGTTGCCACTGATCGTACACATTTTAGCACAAAAAGCCCTTTCAGTGCTGTCAAAGGTCTGACCCTCATACTTTATTTCACAAGGGTAGAGGTTAGAAAATATAGCATGAGCACTCTGAAAGGCAATTCCGTCTGGCGTATCCACTACTTTGGCGTTGGTCATCGAGAGGCCAAACGGGATCTGGTCAATCTCGTTGTACTTGTACTGGTGCCCCGCTACCACTATGGATGTTCCCCTTACCTGGCAGTCTACATTTTTTGATCTTGCCAGCGCTTGAAGTGACCTGAGTTCTCTTTGGATATTTTTTTCCTCAATGGAGATGTCATCAGATAGGTGTACCCCCAGCCATTGATCTTTGTGCTTTAGTGCCTGTATATTACCAAATATTTGGGATTTATAGTGGGCAGATGCAAAAGTTATGGCCACCTGTCGGGGTCTTGGTTTGTAGTTTTTGTTCCTCCGCTGTCCATCGTCTCTGGGGGGGGGGTTGGCTTCTTACCTCGTCGGTACACAGACTCAGCCACGCTGTTGTTATGGGGCAGGCCTAGGTCATTAAATAGTTGGTCAACAATGTCTCTTAAGCTGGCAGGGGTGTCCTCAGGTAGACCTTCCATGATTAGCACACGCTTTTTCCTGTCGACCTCGAATTTACCAAATTTATCATGGAAGGAGTCACAATCTGCCTGTACCTTGTCTGCATTTTTCCCTAGTATTGAGATGTTGTCAGAATTTGTAGAGAGGCCCGTTTCCATACCGTCCATGGTGGTACGCAGACCAGCAATCTTGTTTGTCACCTCGTCCAGCGCCTTTGTTGTTGTCACGGCCAGTTTGCTGCCAGCGATCATTCTCTCTTCCAGCGAGTCAATCAGTCCTAGAGTTCTTATTGAGACCTGCTCTTGTTGGGAAAGGCGTATTTCGAGTTCATTTACCTTGTTTATGACCTCTTTAGGAGTGGATTTACTCGTTAATGCCGGTAAATTCGATTGTTTTTGCGTCTTTCTCGTCTCGCTGGAAGTGGCTTCCGCCATCTTGGTTTCGTCGTCTTGTGCGAGTGCTGTAGATTCCGTCAGTCTTTTTGAATTTCTCGTTAACATGGATATTTTTCACTCAGGTTCGTTAGGTATTCGTGTCCACCACACATTCCCGCAGCTTCAACTGCTATGTGTGTGTAAAATACTAACTAATACTGGTGGAAATTCTCCAATATGAGCCCTTTGCCTAACCGGACGTCCTCTAGCCTAGTGTCAACATCCCGCGTATGAATAAAAGTCACGTTTTACCCCCTAGTAAGCAGTGAAAACTACATCCTCAGCAGCCAATGGAAGTGAACCAGAGGTGAATGAGGGACTACAGCAGAAGGTAGCGTAATATATAATGGATGAAAGAGGCTGGTACATCTGTTATATGACTGTTGTACCCTCACAATCACAGCAGCAGTTGTCATAACAATAACACAGAGGGAGCTGCAGTCGGCTGTGATTCACAATGACAAAAAGCTTTCTGCTATAAATGTTACATACAGATTTGTCCTTACCCATTAACCCCTTTAGTAAGGCATGTCACTAAAAGCTGATATGATGCGGATGCAGCCTGATAAGTAACTCACTGGTGCTGCATTAGTGCATCATGCCAACCCTTCAGAAGTATATATAGGGTCAGCATGATGCTTGAATGCAGCACTGGCTAGTTACTCACATGCATTCATGCATTACAATGACCAAGGACATTAAGTTTTAGTGCACTATGCCATTCTTAAAGGGTTAACTTCTACATCATGCCTATCAAAGATAGCACAGGTAGATGGGAGAGTGGTGGGAAGGAGGGGTAATGCTTCTCGTTCAGCACTTGTGGCACATGACAAAGCAGAAGCATCTTACAGTTACTGCCCAGGTCTCTCAGGTCTTTTTTATGACCACCTCTCAATCAATTACCTGCCTGCGGTCCTATTCATTCCTCCTTTTATTCTGTGCAGTAGAGGTAAAGTCTACTGTAAAACATTCACAGCCAGGCTGGTAATCCTAAAGGGGGACTCGAACACAGCCAGGTGTGATAAAACTAGTACAAGGGTCATCTATTAATCTCTAGCCTATCATGGCTAAATGTATGTTTCGAATTATGTGGCAATGTATAATTGGAACGATGTTCCGTATTGGACGTAATAAGCACCCCCCCCCTTTTAGGGAAATTTTTAGGCTTAAACCAAGACTCAAATTTCACAGTTTTAAGTACTAAAACGCAATGAAAAAAATTTTATAAGCGCCTAGGGCGCTTATTACATCGAATACAGTATTTGAAATGGTAAAATTTCAATGTTTTATCTCAAAGGGAAAAACATGAATATTCAATTCATCAAGAATCACAGGAAGGTACTAATCAGATATTATAACTGCCAGGAAAGAATAGTCATTCATAATTCATTTTGTGTTAAAATGTTACAATTTTCTTCTTGATGTCTGAGTAATGGTCTCGTTGCATGTTCCATTCATCCATCATAACGCCATCAATCATGGATGGACAGTTTTCTAATTCCGATACCACCATTGTAATTTGAAGGAGGGGCACCTGTGTCTCCTATGCATCAAGCACATCTAAAACATCTTTGTTCTATAGTACTTCTAATGATGGCAATACAATATGAATAATTCAAAAGCAATCCTCTGGAAATGTCTCTGCCCATTTTGAATTGATAGACTAGTGTTGACAGTGCTATGCATTTAAAGGAGCATTCAAACCCAGTATCTACAGGTTGTATATCTAGTGGTTCTCTATTGCTATTTTAGTAGCAACTAGCGTGTAGCATGCTAATGCTGAGAGTGCATCTTTACACAATGTGTTAGGTTCTGAATACAAACTTCTCATTTCCAGAGGATTTGGGCATTGTATATGTCATCGAGTTTAGTTACTGGTTACCCGTGTCCCTTTTCAAAATCACCATATGGTCTCTGTAAGCCCTATATTGGGAAGTCCCATTAGAAATTAAATAATTATGATACATAATTTTCGAAATGTGCAACCGATAGAGAAGACCTAATACTAATTATAAGTAAACACAGAATATTGATGAACCTAGCATTGACTGCTTGAGAGCCATCGGAAGTTGGAAAATCCCCTCTGAATTTACCCCTGCTGCATCTATATATAACCTATGCAGCCAGTGGCACCTACTATGAGGGTATAGTGGTCGCTGCATGCCCGTGAGCAAGGGCCGTGCGTGCAGCGAATAGCACTGGGAGTAGAAAATCCATCAAATGTATATTTTAATAGCTCAAAATGTATAACAAATAGGCTCTTAATTATCTTACCTATTTTAAATATAAGTCAGTTCCTTCCATTAGATTTATTTTCGTTGTTGAACTGTAATGGTTTCTGTTCATAAACCTGAGCAACACTGGGCTTAAAATCCGGGAGAGATGTGAATAGATAGGTAGGATTTTATGCAAGATTCTTATACTTATAGATCTGTATTATATAAAAATCGGACACCTGTTTTTAGATTTTTACCCAATCATAGTCATATTGGTCCTTATAAGTCTATTTTTAGCATAATTCCCGAACTAAAAATGATACAAAAATAGGTGATTGATCCATATGTGTGCATGACCAAGTACAACATGTCCATGCCTTTTTATTTAATGGAGAATGCTTAGATTTCCCCGGATTTCACATTAACTGAGACATACAGGCTGCGCCCTAATACCTGAGTAAGGGCCATAGCCTGCAGTGGTCCGCAATAGTAGCGGAGGGGCACGCTTTACTGACTGGGTGGGACTCCTTACCTATATACCTGGGCTACCAGAAAACACAATGGCTGAGCTGATATGTCAATCCTTTATGAATAGCTTAATGTCACCAATGCCCTGCCCCAGCTAGCCTATTTAAACATCACGCAATGGCCTGCAGTGGTTTGTACATAGCTACTGAGAGACCTTCACGGCATATGTATAGATATGGAAATAGCTCATCTATTTGGTTTGCTGGAGGAGAGGAAGTAGCCCCCTGCTACCCATTTGGCTACACCAATGTACCATTTCTCCTGGAAGTATTTTAAATATTTTAATCCACATCAATAAAGTATGCCCTTTGTTAACATTGCAATAACTTGCTGTGTCCCAAGGCGGATTCCAAATTCCTATGATATACACCCTGTGTCTTCTTCTATAGAGTGACCTGTTAGATGGTGTGCAACCTGCCATGTTGAGCTATTATTGACATTGGATAACTGGTGCTAATGATTTCCTGATGTCAAAGCCAGGCTTCTGCAATGAGCTGCTATGTCAAATATGCATCTTCCCGAAAACCTTTCATTCACCATCTCCAAAGGTTGAACCAGAGCATCAGTAATATAAAAAAATGGACCCTTTATCAACCTCCCTAAACCATTTAGAGGTGCTATTAAAGCATATTTCACAATGGACATAAAAATGGTGGCTAATAGAGATAAGTGGTGCCCAACCCTGGAGTGAAGCACACCCCTGGGTACTGTAACAATTGATATTGTCAGCGATGTGAGTGGTTTTAATACTGAGCCGACTCTGTGTGGGTGTTGTGTTCTGCCTGGGACAAAAAAAAAAAACCAATTACCGGTGAGAATTGACTCCTTGTGGGTTTTCATGTCTGCTCGTTTAATCCATCATGCAGCTTTTTTGGTAATTAGTTTTTATATATTTCTTTTTGGTGTGGGAGGAATTTCTTTTCCATTTACTGAAGCCTGGTTCCTGCTAGTCCACAGGGGGTGACATTATAGACTGCTGGCTGGTGTGGTAAATGATATTATATCGGAAATGGGTATTTTGTAGCTGAAGCTTTTGTTGAAATTAGAGGTTGCTGCTCAATCTACAGTATTGATATATGGATAGACTGACTATCTCCTGGCTATCATAGCTCATTGAAATGAACTGCCATGTCAAACACATATCTTGTTACCCTAATGTCTGCATTATTTAGTTAATAGCATCTTATTCATATTCAGCACACATCTAACTGAAGGCCTGTCATTTACCCCATAGTTAGGCCATACCCTCATTAACCAGCATAGGAAATTGGCAATAGTACTATGGAAGTCTTTACACCAAGACCAGATCAATGGTATGGTATGCCTTAATTGCATGTACAGAGGCCCAGTGGATGGTAGCCATTGTGGCCTTCACCCAACTACCACTTTCATCACCTAAATGTCCTCCTAGACCCACACCTCTGCTCCCACACTGTCCCCATCCCTCTGCCCCCTTGGGTCCAATTGGTGCAAGCACCTGGTTAATAGCTTCATACAACTTGATAGCTGAAGGATCCCTATAACCTGAGCCTGAGTGCTTTCTGAAAGCCCTCTGGCACACATCTTGGACTATGAGCATTGGACATTTCCAAGATAATGTGTGTCTAGGTACATCTAAGTCCAGATTTACCAATCACAGGCTAGGTCTTAACAATATCTACCATCCATGTGGCACTGATCAGCCAAATACTACAGTAAGTTTGAGTCTCCGTATAGGTCTCTGAGTACGGTAGACAGGTGAACAGGTCATCTCTGTAATGAATGAATATTAAGGATGGTTCTCCCGGGATCACGGTCCATATGTGGTAAATTGGTTTCCGCAGTGCCGGCATTACTATATAGGTTCATTCTGGGGTTAACAATGTCCGTGAAGTGCCGAGGTTGACCACCTGTGCAGGCAGTGTCTGACGTTCATATGAGAGAAGTTTTAGCGACAATGACGCTGACTTTTTTGAGTGTATATACATATGTATTGGCACCAAAGTACCAACACTGGGCACTCTTTTGCTTGGCAGGGTTTTTATTCTAGAGACAGGTGCTATACAATAGGCTACTTTAGTGCTTAAGGTGCTTTCAAGATCCTTATAACCCGGAGCTTATATATATATATACTCTGCGAATAGTTTGTTACATTAACACACTTATCAACATGCTTTTCTGCAGCCACTTTCAGCACCCATTTTGGTGTAACACACTTCACACTATCGGCCAAAAGTGTGTTGATTTCAAAGGAGTGTTGTCAATATACACTGATAATAAAACCTATAGTCAGTACTGACTATACCATCATATTTTGACCCCCGTAGTCAGGAGACTATACAACTTAGTCACATATTAGTCATAAAGATAGTCAGTAGTGACTATATGTGAATCACACAAGTTGATGATGTCACAGGAATGTGTGCACAGGAAACAGTTAGGATTCAAATTTGAATGGTCCATGGACTTCAGGTAGGCACATCCTCTCCTAAACCACTGTTCTATGGATATCCCTGCTTGTTATATGTTATGTTACAGTTGATTATTATACGATCGGGCGACTCATCGTGCTTTTTAGGTGATATCCCCGTGCTGATATATAGTGATATCAGCACGTTTCCGGTGGATATCAGCACGTTTCCGGTGGTCCTGAGCAATTCCGAAATTTCGTCCCCCATAAAATCCGAGGATTCATGGAGACTCGAACACGCTACATCAAGACTTGAAGTCCGACGTGCTAACCACCACACCGTGTAGGCGCTGGTAGAGGCAGGTGGCGAAACAAGGAGTCTACAGGCGGATTTCCAGCCCTGTAGGACCATTATTTACCGAGTTACAGAAGAAAAGACATTTTTTGGTATAATTTCTTTAAAAATCAATATTTTTTTCTAATTCCTTTTTCACTATAAAACTGGAAGTTGGACTTTACTTACCTATTCGTTAAAATAATTCTAGGGGCTTTTTTTCACATAGAAATAGGCATTTTGAAAATGGTTCGTTTCCACCCAGAATCGATCCGGGGACCTCTGGTGTGTGAGCCTAACGCTTTGACCGCTCGGCCACAGCAGATATGGTTCAAAGCAGGGGAAACGCTGTTTATGTTCTAGTCTATCTAACCCAAAGCCTTTTTGTATCGCGTCCTCTCATTGGCTGTCCCGTTTTAACTCCACCAATCAGCGAGCAGGTTGGTGGGAGGTCAAAATCAACCCGGCGCCCACCTTGCTCGATCTAGTCTACATATATATCCTTCAAAATGGCGAAATTAGGACATATATAAGGTAATTAAAGACATTTGAATGGAATAATCGTATAATAAACCTAATAAAGTATGGCTGAGGGTCGCACTCGGGGCTGTATCGCTGGATATCGTCACTCGTGCTTCGCACTCGCGCCGATATCCAGCGATACAGCCCCTTGTGCGACCCTCAGCCATACATTATTGGTTAACTATGACAACTTAAGATGTTATAGGGTGCATGAGTTCTCATGTTTGATAGAGTTATCATGGTAATTTGTTCCAATTTTGATCACATAGACATACATGAACAGTGTATGTCTATAGACTGACAGAGCATGATAGGCCTACACAGGAGCCTGTCACCTGCTCTGACTTATCCTAGCCTGTCCCCTGGCCTGTCTTATCCTAGCTTGTCCCCTGGCCTGCCTTACCCTAGCCTGTCCCCTGGCCTGTCTTATCCTAGCCTGTCCCCTGGCCTGCCTTATCCTAGCCTGCCACCTGCCCTGCCTTATCCTAGCCTGTCCCCTGCCCTGCCTCATCCTAGCCTGTCCTTGCCCTACCCTAGCATGTCCCCTGCCCAGCCTTATCCTAGCCTGTCCCTGCCCTGTTTTATCCTGGCCTGTCACCTGCCCTGCCTTATCCTAGCTTGTCCCCTGGCCTGTCTTATCCTAGCTTGTCCCCTGGCCTGCCTTATCCTAGCCTGTCCCCTGGCCTGCCTTGTCCTAGCCTGTCACCTGCCCTGCCTTATCCTAGCCTGTCCCCTGCCCTATCCTAGCATGTCTCCTGCCCTGCCTTATCCTAGACTGTTCCTGCCCTACTTTATCCTCGCCTGTCACCTGCCTGCCTTATCCTAGCCTGTCACCTGCCCTGCCTTATCCTAGCCTGTCTTAAGATGTTATAGGGTGCATGAGTTCTCATGTTTGATAGAGTTATCATGGCAATTTGTTCCAATTTTGATCACATAGACATACATGAACAGTGTATGTCTAGACTGACAGAGCATGATAGGCCTACACAGGAGCCTGTCACCTGCTCTGACTTATCCTAGCCTGTCCCCTGGCCTGTCTTATCCTAGCTTGTCCCCTGCCCTGCCTCATCCTAGCCGGTCCTTGCCCTATCCTAGCATGTCACCTGCCCTGCCTTATCCTAGCTTGTCCCCTGGCCTGTCTTATCCTAGCTTGTCCCCTGGCCTGCCTTATCCTAGCTTGTCCCCTGGCCTGTCTTATCCTAGCTTGTCCCCTGGCCTGCCTTATCCTAGCCTGTCCCCTGGCCTGCCTTGTCCTAGCCTGTCACCTGCCCTGCCTTATCCTAGCCTGTCCCCTGCCCTATCCTAGCATGTCTCCTGCCCTGCCTTATCCTAGACTGTCCCTGTCCTACTTTATCCTGGCCTGTCACCTGCCTGCCTTATCCTAGCCTGTCACCTGCCTGCCTTATCCTAGCCTGTCACCTGCTCTGCCTTATCCTAGCCTGTCCCCTGCCTTGCCTTATCCTAGCCTGTCCCCTGGCCTGCCTTATCCTAGCTTGTCCCCTGCCCTGCCTTATCCTAGCCTGTCACCTGCCTTGCCTTATCCTAGCCTGTCCCCTGCCCTGCTTTATCCTAGCCTGTCACCTGCCTTGCCTTATCCTAGCCTGTCCCCTGGCCTGCTTTATCCTGGCCTGTCACCTGCCCTGCCTTATCCTAGCTTGTCCCCTGCTCTGCCTTATCCTTGCCTGTCCCCTGCCCTGCCACATCCTAGCCTGTCCCCTGCCTTGCCTTATCCTAGCCTGTCCCCTGCCCTGCTTTATCCTGGCCTGTCACCTGCCGTGCCTTATCCTAGCTTGTCCCGTGCCCTGCCTTATCCTTGCCTGTCCCCTGCCCTGCCTCATTCTAGCCTGTCCCTGCCCTGCCCTGCCCTATCCTACTAGCCTGGCCCCTGCCCTGCCTTATCCTAGCTTGTCCCCTGCCCTGCCTCATCCTAGCTTGTCCCCTGGCCTGCCTTATCCTGGCCTGTCACCTGCTCTGACGTTATCCTAGCCTGTCCCCTGCCTTGCCTTATCCTAGCTTGTCCCCTGGCCTGCCTTATTTAGCCTGTCCCCTGGCCTGCCTCATCCTAGTCTGTCCCTGTCCTGCCCTGCCTTATCCTAGCTTGTCCCCTGGCCTGCCTTATTTAGCCTGTCCCCTGGCCTGCCTCATCCTAGTCTGTCCCTGTCCTGCCCCGCCTTATCCTAGCTTGTCCCCCGCCCTGCCTTATCCTAGTCTGTCTCCTGCACTGCCTCATCCTAGTCTGTCCCCTGCACTGCCTCATCCTAGCCTGCCCCCTGCCCTGCCTCATCCTAGCCTGTCCCCCACCCTGCCTCACCCTAGCCTGTCCCTGCCCTGCCCTGCCCTATCCTATTAGCCTGGCCCCTGCCCTGCCTTATCCTAGCCTGTCTCCTGCACTGCCTCATCCTAGTCTGTCCCCTGCACTGCCTCATCCTAGCCTGCCCCCTGCCCTGCCTCATCCTAGCCTGTCCCCTACCCTGCCTCACCCTAGCCTGTCCCTGCCCTGCCCTGCCCTATCCTATTAGCCTGGCCCCTGCCCTGCCTTATCCTAGCTTGTCCCCTGTCCTGCCTTATCCTAGCTTGTCCCCCGCCCTGCCTTATCCTAACCTGTTCCCTGCCCAGTCTCATCCTAGCCTGTCCCCCGCCCTGCCTTATCCTAGCCTGTCCCCTGCACTGCCTCATCCTTGTCTGTCCCCTGCCCTGCCTCATCCTAGCCTGTCACCTGCTCTGCCTTATCCTAGCCTGTCCCCTGCCCTGCCTTATCCTAGCCATGTCTACCCTGCTGAACCTTGACCTGCCTTCAGTACTTAAGTTTCCCTTATTTCTCATGATTGACTATATCTATTAGTCATGGTGACTACTTTAGACCATGAAACCATTAAATTCATAGTCATTTGACTATATAGCCCAAATCAGCCGATTTAATGGCTGACTATAGGTTGACTATATGACTAACTTACTATAGACATAGGTGACTAACTTGGTATAGTCGTTTTTGCTACATTCATGTGACTATAGAAATATAGTCCGTAGTGACTAACATTTCCAGGTCCATTATTATCAGTTATGTGTGCATGTTCCCGCAACACACTGTTCTTATAGTGTGCAAGATAGCCACTCTCTTTTTACATATGACTGTCCTCACCGTGAGCAGTGTGTAGAACATCCTCAACAGCCAATGCAGAAAGATGCGAGGGAATTTGGCGGGGAGAGTACAGCAGAAAGTATAGTGCAATATATAATAAATGAAAGTTTAAGAATTGAGTTATACAGATTTTTGCCACCAGGTGGCTTTTGTGTACCCACCCACATTTCACTTTAAAATCCCTTACACAGAAATACCATGTTCAACAGGCACACAACAATGAAAGTGTCATTATTGTGCTGCAACAGTTTTGACCATTTAATACTGTAGGTTGTCTGAAACCTGCTCATGGCTTTTATCTTAAAGTTACACTGAGAGGTAAGTTTTATTAAAACTTGCTCAACCCGAGTAATCCCCATTGCATGAACAATTGTACACTGTATCTTCCCATTAGACGCTTCATTATCCAATCTATTGTCGCAAACATCCACCCCACAACTAGAGAAAGCTTCTTTAACTTTAATATTAACCATATCATGATGGCATGATGTCTTAAAGTGGCATAGTCCGATGATTAGGGTTCAAAAATAAATTTTGCTAAAAATCAACCAGAATGTTCAATATGGCTTAGAATTCAGTCCATTGTTAGTTTTATGCTCAATTTAAGACTTTTGCAGTGCACGCTATAATTCCCCTCATTGAAAATACATTGTAAAATACTAAATCTGGGCCATGCTGGACACTCTTAATCAGTTTCTATTAGCCGTAGATGGCAATATATTGTTCCCTATTCTCCAAATATATAGACAAAGGTGCACGAGTTTCAGTCTGTTAGCTGGGTTATTTCATGAGTTGACCTTGGGCCGTATTTCACGAGGCCGTAGGCCGAGTGAAATGCGGCCCAAGGGTCAACAAGTGAAATAACCCAGTCAACAGACTTAAATAAGTGTACCTTTGTGTTTATTTTTTATGATTTTCGATTGAATGTACCAAAATTATTACAGGGGGAGCCTAAAATAGTCTTATTTCCATCCCGTTTCAACACTGTTCAAATGTAAACAAACAGCCGTTTTTGATGACGTCACAGGCCGTTAAATACGGCTGTGGGTTATTTCACGGGGGGTGTTAAATACGGAACTCCTAGGTTAAATCAATATGGCTGCCGTATTTGATAAAAAATAAACTATTGTACTCACATTTGGAACACATATAAATAGAATTTAAAATATGAAAACATCGGACCATGTCACTTTAATAAATGATGCGTTTGCGGGTAACTTGTAGTCTACCACATCCAATTATTTCCCTTGAACATTTAGCATTCTTTTGTCCGACTGCTGGAGCCCGATTCAGCTTTTCTGGAGGTACAAGAGCTTGGTGCTCAATCTACAGAATCGCTTAATGACTTGGCTGATGCTGACTATTTCCTGGCTACTACAGCTCACTGTATATCTGATAACAAATATCACCCCTGTGCATACCTTGATAGCATCTCACATCCTGCAGCACCTCCTGGCAGTCAGTCAGTAGGAGAGATAGATTGAACCCATTTCAGCAGTCCTGATAATCCAACAACCAGATTCTCTCTCGGTATGTGCAGTGTCTAACATCCCAGGCATTCCCTGACAACACCCAGCCCCCACATGCCCTGTGAGTTACCTATCTGGGAGCATGTGGGGAATGATGTGGAGATGCGTAGACCAGCGTAGTATATGTGGCAGGAAAAGAAGAACCTGTATTGATAAATCCTCATGGAACCTTCACAAACAACTTCCCTCACTACCTCATCTACATGCTGTGCATTCCCACAGTGGACTGGATTTGGTATAGATGTGGTCACAGATATTTGGAGGGAGTTCCTCCCTGTTTCTTTCTTTTAGAAACATTGTTAGCTTTGGCATTAAATAATATCACAGCCAACTTTTAGTTTCTGAAGTTTCCTCTGATCCTTGAGTATCGCTATGGTGACCAAAGTGAGTGTCAAGTAGAACCACCTGGTGGAGTAAAGCCAAGTCTGACATGCATGAACAACCAAGCAAACAGTTGACATGTCTGAAGAGCCAGCAAATTTGTCAATTTTTACTCCAGATTTCCTCCACCGACACCAAATCTTCTCTGATCCACAGAGATCACCTGGGTGACCACAGAGGAGGTAATGCATCTGGACATAAAGGCTCAAAGGGGAACACCCTGAGGCAGAATACTGGGGAACCATACTGCTTACAGTGGAATGAAAAACAAGTTTAGGAGTTTAGCTCTTTTGTGATAGACTGGTTAGTCGTGCAGGGAAAACCCAGAAGAAATTGAACATCATGAGTAGTGAAGACCTAGACTGTAAAAATAAAGGAAAGCAAGTGTCCTATGAAGAATGGTGTATAAATGTAGTCTCTAAGCTCACCCCTTAAACTAAGCAGACACTTGACGTGTCTGGGGAGTCAGCAAATCTGTCAGTTTTCACTTCAGGTCTGATACAGAGAGATACCCTGGGTGACCACAGAGGAGGTAATGCATCTGATAGAGGTAAAAGGCTGGCAGGTAGCCATGGGACTGCAGCTGGTGTGGAATACCCTGAGGCAGAATAGTGGAATAAGTAGACAAATGCCAACACCCATTGATACCGTCTCTGCCATATTTCACGAGTGGGGGCTTGGGCCATATCCCACACAGCCAAAAAACAAATACCAAGTGGTGATAGACCAAATAGGCGAAAGGCTTCTAAGGTGTATTTATAAAGAAACATCATTTTCAGTCTCTGAGGAAAATAGTGAGAAGAAGTGTTCCTATCAGACAGTGCCACCTCCCACACTAGTGAGGAGATGTAGCACTTCCAATGTGACCACACTCTGTGACACATGAGCTGCCTGATAGCCCGGTACTCTGTGATCACGTGAGTTATCCAGGAGCAGGGTGTGATTTGTACAGGAAGAGAATCGCGCCGACACACCAATAAGGTTTCCGTTGTAGGATATAGATGCGGAAATCAATACTGACAACTTGGGCCTCTGACACCAGGGATTCCTATTCAACCCAGGGCAGTTTATTGACCTAGAGGACCTTAGTGACCAGTTTAAAGGCAGGATGAGAAGATGGTCGGATGTTTCTGAAGTCTGATTGTATCTTAGCTCACTTCCAATCACCATGGTGATTGGAAAGGGGATGATAGCAGACCCTAAACTGTTTTTTAATCATGGTTTTGGGACCTTAAATCTAGAGACTATACTCAACCAGTGTATGATATACTGTTTTGGGTTTGTTGCAAATCCCTTTCAAAGGGTAATTGAATAAAGTGAGAGAGATATTCATAATAATTTCATGAACTCCTTTTCATTTTGTAAACACGGTTTTCAAAACAGGCCATTACTTGTCAAATTAAGCTAGAAGAGAAGATTATGATTCACTTAATCAGTCTTTCAGATTATTCAGTGGTAATCCAATCCAATCTATTTAGCT
Organism: Harmothoe impar; assembly: GCA_947462335.1. Classification (NCBI taxonomy): domain Eukaryota; kingdom Metazoa; phylum Annelida; class Polychaeta; order Phyllodocida; family Polynoidae; genus Harmothoe; species Harmothoe impar. Next base: position 83,116,578 of record OX381709.1, read on the forward strand.
TACTACAAATAAATATCTTTGCTGAATTCATCTCCCTGCTTTTAAAGTGGCAGTATGCTTTCAGTCTAAAATGCTATTTCTTTTTGCACAGGAAATTGAATGTGACAGGAAGTACATAGATGTACAGTGGTTACATAGCTTATATTATGAGTGAGTATATGCTTGTACATTCAGAAGATTCTAGCATATAGACTAATCTAGAATCAACCTTGCGCAAGATGGCCGACCGGGAGTAGCGCATTGAATAGGGGACCCGGCATTTTTAGAATTTTAGTATATCCAACATTGGAGCACACACGGAAATTTTAAACCAACAGGTGCCTAAAAGCCCTTACTCTACGCGGGTGCCAGAATTACACGACGCTACCCCGAATTCCAGACGACAGGAGCAAAAATGTCGGACGCAAAGCGTGTAACACGGAGGAAGAAGCCATTGACGGCGGCCTCACTTCTACCCGAGGTGATAGAAACCATTCTATACATGGATAAAAGGTTAGAACAAGTGGAGGCTGACGGACTGAAAACCGCCAATATCCTCAAAGGCATCGAGACCAGGATGACTGCGTCTGAAGATCGAATAGGAACGCTTGAAGCTGATACGAACGAGACGTCCCGGCTGCTGTCAGAGCTAACCGCCACCGTCAACAACCTTACAACTACGGTAGGCACCCTGAACGACTCTGTCAAAGCCAACGCTGACCACATAGGCGTCACAACCCGGATCGTCGGACAGCATGTATTATCGTTCGGCAAAATGGAGGAAGCCGAGAAAGCAAAAACAATTCTGATTGAAGGCGTGTCTGAACCGGTTGGCAGGGAGGACCTGAGGAGCCTGATAGATGACCTATTTCTAGAACTAGGACTCGATTACGGTAATGAGAGGGTAGAGGCCATATTTAGACTTGGCCGAGCGTCAAAGGACAGACCCGACTTCAAACGTCCTATAGTAGTGAAACTTGCCAGCAGGACCATAAAGGGTGATATCTTTCGTAATGTCAGATTCCTCCAGGGCAAGAAGCTATGGAAGGGTATCAGTATCATGGACCAGCTGGATGAGGGAGAGAGGAGAGAGTACAACGACCTGAGGGCGATTTTCTTTCTTGCAAAGAAGACCGGTGTGAAAAGGTTAAAACTCAAACAACGATCCATCATTATTGATGGGTATGCCTACAGACATGCTGACTTGGGAAAACTACCCTATGGGCTATCACTCAGGAAAGCAACGACAGTCAAAACACTTGATGGTATAGGATTCAAGTCCATACACAACCCGTTGTCAAATCTCTTCCCCTGCAAAGTCGATGGTGACCTGTATACATACAAAAGTGTCGAACAGGCGCTCCAGTATAAAAAGGCAAAAGCAGCTGGTGATGTTGACGCTGCCACCAGGATCCTCCAAACCACCGACCCATACGAGATGATGAAGATAGGCTCCAAGCTGAACCCCCCACCAGAATGGAAGAAAGACGAGAGCAAGCTGGTGTACAACCTCATTCTATCAAAGTTTGAAGATCCCACTCTGAGACGTCTGCTACTGGCGACAAAGCATAAAAACCTGTACGAACTAACATACCACAAGACATATGGCTGTGGTCACCACCCAGGAAATGCTCACAACCTATCAAAAGAAAAGGTGGTTGGGGGCAACTTACTGGGTCTGCTCCTGGAAAAGGCCAGAGGTAAAATCAGAGACGATGAATACAAGGAACAGAATCCCAATGGGGAAGAAGAAGGAACTGGAGCAGAAGAGGCAGGAAATGAAGCAGAAAAGAAAGACGAGGACAATTCTAGTACAACCTCTGATGACCCTTGGGCACCACCTCCAACCGTCGACCAGCCTGCCCTGATTCCAGAAGTACCACAGAACGCCGACCTCGAGCAACAAGACCAACCCGCTGCTGAAACTCCGCCAGCACCAACACCACCGACCCCAGATGAACCCCCTGTGGAACTGCCACAAACTACACATGTGTAAACCCAACCAGACTTTTAAATCAAGGACTAATATGTATATTGTCCCTTCTGTTGAAATTAATAGTAAAATAACAATTAAATTGAATTAAAATATTGTATAGCAATTCTTTAATTTAAAATGAGCTGTTAAAGGTTTTCTGCAAATAGTTTTTATATACTACAGTATAAAGAATTTAAAACCAGTGTGTAAACAAATTGTATAAAAGAATAGACATGTACCCAAAGGGTCTCACACTGTCCCATAATATGGAATATGAATTATGTAAATACGGTACACAAACATGTGGTATGTAAATATGTTATACAAAATCAAAAAATATAAAATTGGAAGCTGTAAATATTGTTATGTTTTTTAATCGGTTGACCCACAAAGCTGTATGCTTTTCTCATACGTATAGTCTATGTATAAATATTGAAATGTGTCTGTATCCTATGGGAATCTTGAACATATTATACTTGTCGGTGCTCCCCCCCCCATTTACAAATCTCCATGACAGGTCCCATCAATAATGTAGGTAAGGGTGGCCTCAAGCGCCGATGCCCAATGCCTTATTTGTTCCTCGTTAAATGTGGTAAATTAATTGATTGTGTTTGGTATTTACACTCGTATGCATGTAGCAGCCCCAGTATTATCACTAATTTTTACATAAATGACAAATGAATGTACGATACTGCCGGGTAAGGGTTTAAGCCTTCTACACTTAAACGCTAGAAGTATTAGAAACAAGTTCCCCCAAATCAAAATTGAATTGTGGAATAAGGGGATTGACATTTTATGCTTTACAGAAACCTGGTTAACTTCTATTAACTTAAATGCAGATTTTGATTTACCAGGGTATAACTTATTTCGAGTTGATAGATTAAGAGAAATGAGAGCTGGAGGAGTATGTGTCTATGTAAAAGAAGATTTCACCTGTGACGATCAAATATTCTCCGCCCTAAACAAGAGTAATGAACAGATTGAAATCCAATGGCTGGTTATATCCAAGGGTAAAGCAAAAAAGCTTTTAATTGGAAATGTGTATAGGCCCCCGACTAGTAGTAATAAGGGAGCCTTTACTAGGGAGTTGAATGAAATTATTGGTCAAATACCAAATCTTGATAATTATGATGTTATTATTACCGGTGATATGAACATTAATGTTTTAATTGATGATAACGACAAAGAAACCTTGTACGGTACTATGGGTGACTACAGCCTACGCCAGATGATAACTGATCCCACCAGGGTGGCAGAAACACAGACCTGCATAGATTTAATGTTTACAAATATTGTTCATGTTAATACCTATGGTGTAGCGAATGTGAATATCTCAGACCATCTTCCCATTTATATTAGATTAAAAAGGAAAAAAACTATTTATAATGAGAGGAAATTTACCGGTAGATCGTATAAAAACTATGATTCGAAAAAATTCACAGAAAGGTTTGCAGATAAAGATTGGACATTTTTTGAAAATTCAGACGACATTGAATATTGTTGGAAATTCTATATGGAGGTATTGTCTGAGATATTGGATATTGATTGCCCAGTAAAGGTTTTCAATATCAAAAACAAAGACGAGCCCTGGCTCACGCCTGAGCTAAAAACTCGCATAGCTGAGAAAAACATGGCCCTAAAAAAGGCTAGGCGTACAAACACTGTCATAGATTGGTTCATGGCTAATAATTTGAAAAATCAAATATCTTCTGATTGTAAAGATGCTCACCGGTTGTATATAGTAAATCAAGTTGAAATAAATGTAAATGACTCGAAAGAATTCTGGGCAGCCATGAGAAATTTGATCCCCGGAAAAAATGTCAAATCGAAACAAATAAATTTAAAAGACGATACAGGCAACCCCATACAAATTGATGAGACGGCAAATTATATAAATAATTTCTTTTGTGAAATTGGTCCTAAGTTAGCCCTGCAACATGACAAAGACTGGGTTTTTGATGGCCAAGTGTGTGAGACTCAAATGCCTGACATTGTCATTTCTGAGGAAGAAGTCGTTACTGTGATAAAAGAATTAAATGTGAATAAATCCTCATCTATTGACTTTGTATCGACTAAGGTATTCAAGGACTCAGTACTGGCCTCCCCCCAAAAGTTCACGAAAATATTAAATTTGTCTTTGCATTTTTCCAAAATACCGAGCTCTTGGAAACAAGCTAGAGTTACGCCTTTACCCAAATCAGGGGATCTTTCAAATGTTTCCAATTTCAGGCCTATAAGCCAATTGCCCATACCAGGGAAAGTCCTTGAACGCATTGTGCATACAAATATATCTACACATTTAGAAAATATGAATATACTTGTAAATGAACAAGGCGGGTATAGAAAGTGTAGATCTACTGTCGATACTATAGGTGCTTTGACGAATGATATTTTACGCTCTAGAAATAAAGGCCACATAACATTAGCTGCCTTTATTGACATTAAAAAGGCCTTCGATTCGGTAAATTATATTATATTGTTAAATAAATTAGAAAAATACGGTATAAGAGGCTCAAATCTACGCTGGATTAATGATTACTTTACCGGTAGAACGCAGGTCACTGTATGCAACGGTACGACCTCTGGCATTGTAAACATGACGTGTGGCACCCCGCAGGGTAGTATTTTGGGTCCTTTATTCTTTTTATTATATGTAAATGATTTAAAAGTGACTCATAATAATGTAAATACTCTTATGTATGCAGACGATACAGTTTTATACACTTCTGGAAAAACACTAAATACGCTAGCTGAAAATTTACAATCATCCCTACAAAACTTTGTAAACTGGTCTTCAAAAAACAAATTGACTATAAATGAATCCAAAACCAAACTCATGCTTTTCTCATCCAAAATTAAATCAAAAAGTCTGCTAGTTAGAAATCTCAATATTAAAATAAAAAACGAAACTTTGAAATTTGTACCCACCTATAAATACCTTGGTGTAATCCTTGATTATGAGCTCACATACAATCACCATGTAAAGGAACTCAAAAGAAACCTTGCTTTTAAATCATACTTACTTGCCATACTGAAGGGTTATGTACCAACCTGTATTATGCTGATTATTTACAAAACTTATGTATTACCTTTATTCGACTATGCCGACATTTTATATCATAGCGCTAGTAATACCGGTACGCAACTTTTACAAACTGTTCAAAACAGATGTCTTAAATATTGTTATAAGGCACCTATTTTAACTTCTACAAATGTCATACATAAGAGAGCTCTTTTGCCAAAACTAATTGATAGAAGGATTTACCATGCACAAATATATGGTTTCAAAAAATCCAGAAAGATTGATGCACTTAATATTCGGCCTAGAAATACTCGTGAGGCTCAAGCTCCGCTTTTAAAATATTCAAATATTATATTGACATCATATGAGAAATCTCTCGAGGTTTTCATAGCTCAAACCTGGAATGATCTAGACCAGGAGTTTAGAAACATTTTGGAAATTTCCTCTTTCAAATTCAAAATGAAAGAACTTCTCGCTGAGAAAATTGCAAACTATTTTGATGTGTAGGTGACGATAAACCCAAATGTTCCCGGTAGCTCTTGTACTAATTGTCTGTGATAAATGATCTATGAGATAAAATCTCTCGCGAACAAACTGTGATAAATTGAGCTGCAAATGCTGTATGAATACTCAAGCTGTGATAAATACTTTTCAAACATATCATTACTGTAAAAATGTTTAACGAGAATATTGTATGTCCTGTTCTGTCTGGTGCAGTCCATCTTGCTCTTTAAAGATCAAGTGTATTAAATTGATTTCGTGATAAATGTATAAGGTTGGCACCAAAAATCAGCTATGCTGAGTGCCATATCCTAGTCTTTATTGGCAGTTTATCAAATTGTTTAAAATATCCATCTCGCATATTAGTATTCGTCTTAAAATATAATTCAGAAATGAAAACTGTGATAAAATCGACGATGGACAACGACGTTAAAGTGTACATTGATGTGGTCAATAAATGATTAAAACACTTCCAAAAAAAAAAAAAAAGATGTCCTCCCCCCTCTCCCTCCTACCCTTATTGCCGAATCCTTTCAATCTGTTATATAACCTGTCTGGAGTCACATGCACTACCGCTAATGGCAGGGGGAATAAATAATTCAGCAGACATATACAACTATACAACAGATAGATATATGTCAATGACACTATGAGATATGAAAGATTTACATCGATTGTGTTGATGGTAATATCAGATTTTAACTATATTACCCTAGATAGGCCTCTAAACTTTAATTGCTAATATAATACTAAATATTGCTGCTGCATTTGTGACTGCAGCAGCTACCAAAAGTCGGTTTTCATCACTGCATCACAATAGTCGTGATCAGAAATTCTGAATAATATTCCAGTCCAGTCCTTGGGACATTAAATATTAAACACGGTAGCACCTGAGCCCAATCCTTTCCTCCTCTAGATCTGTATTTTACTATCTCTAAGTTGTCAGATGATGCCATGTCTTGGTACATTACCATCTAGAGTTAAATACCCGGAGGAGCTGAAACTGTCTAGTCCTATGAGCTTCATGTACAGTGTTTTATCTATAGATGCTAGATGATCCCCCCAGAGGGCCTGTAATGCAGGTAAATTAGGTCGGGCTTTCATCTCCTACACTGCATCTTCATTTTCCTGATCCTCCCTGAGAGCTATCAGGCACCAGCGAGATACTGGTGCTGCCACCAGGTGTTGCTCTGGTACCAATTGTATCCCCCTTGTCACCAGAAACCAGCTCAGCCAAATCTCATGTCCGAGATTAGGGTACAAACAGGGTGTGAGTATTGTGAGTGGGTTGTACCTGGGCATTCCTTATGTCACCTGTCCCTCATAGAGTAGTGGTTAGCATGGTGGATTCATGATAAAGAGGTCCTAAGCTCAAATCCTTTCAATCCATTCATTTATTCTCTCCGTTATATAACATGCCCGGAGTCACATGTAGTACTGCTAATGCAGGGGGAATAAACTATTCAGCAGACATAATACAACTATACAACCCAGTATACAACAGATAGATATATGTCAATGACAGTATGAGATATGAAACATTTATATTGATTGTGTGAATGGCAATATCAGACTTTAACTATTATACCCTTGAAAGGCCTGCCTTAAAACTTAAAAGCTATATTTATTTAGTTGCTGAATGTAATACTAAATATGGCTGCTGCATTGGTGACTGCAGCAGCTACCAAAAGTCAGTTTTCATCACCGCATCACAATAGTCATGATCAGAAATTCTAAATGATATTACAGTCCAAAATCCTAGCTTTTGGACATTAAATAATAAACATGGTACCACCTGAGCCAAATCATTCCCTTATCTTTTTAATACAAAAAGGGACCTTTGATACTTGACATTTCTTTACTGAATCCATTATCATAATCTTATTAAGTAGGCAATAAGTAGAGGAGTAAGATTGGCAAGATCAGCGTGAGATGGTTTCAGATATTTACGATCGTGTTTGGTCCACAAATCACCTACTCTAGAGACTTAAATCTATAGTTAGATACCCATCAGCACTTGTTCTCTCAGCTGGCCTTGATAAAACACATACGGGCCCCGCTAATCAATGCTGTCTGGGCGGCCTGCAGGAGGTCTGTTACTCAGATGAATCTGGTTGAGGCCCTTCACCTTTACATCCTCCTTGTATGACTAATGCCCCTGGAGGCGGAGCTATAAAACAGAGCAGGGATATGTTTTAGCCTTCTTTCTCAGAGCACAGATGAGTTCCCCTTCCTTCACAACCCGCTGCTGATTGATTCTTCCTTGCGGAGGATTTATAAAACAGAGCAGACCATCTCTCTCAGAACCTGGAGGAGGCTTGTAGCAGCATTAGCAAAGCCTGAGTTGTACCACAGACAGATTAAGACTATGACCTCCTGTCAGCTTAGCCACCAATCATACGCTACTGGGCTTGGCAAACATCACACCTATGGCCCATTTTTGTCATACACGGTGGCATCCCTGCCAACTTTATAAGGCAAACAGTATTCATTTGTTATGTTGTAGATTTCTATCTTGATGATAAAAAGTATGGAGTCATGGTTTCTAATGAAGGCTTGATAGGATAATAAATTTCCAAATGTAAATAAGTGTGTTTTATCGACCTACTTATCCGGTATATTAAAAGGGGATGGATTGTGAGGATGGGATGGGTATTGATAGCACACTATGTTATTAGGAAGGGTACGCTGTCCAGTCTACCCACTAGGGATGCATGAATGTATGATGCAGACCCTTCGAGAATGTATCATATATTGAACCCTGTAGCGTTGGCAAGATGCCTGAATTCAACCCTAGCAAGTTACTCACCAGGCTTGCATTCATGCATCATGCCGACCTTATGAGGTTGAGACACTCTCAAAAGGATGGCATGATACACCAATGCAGTTACTCGCTGGTGCTGCATTGGTGCATCATTATGACAACCCAGTAAACAAATAACGTCATACACCCTTTTGTAATGTTAAATAACTTTATATGTCAACGTTTTTCTAAGGCTCTCTAATATGGCATAACATTATGTAAAGTTTGAAACATTATTTTGACGTAAAATAATGTTTTTTTGTTAGCTGGGAAATGTCATCCTTTAGTGACATCCATCCTTAAAGTATTAAAGCACTATGTGACCCCCAAAGTATCAGCAGTAAACCATTTACTAGAAGTGCTGAACCAGGGGTCTGTATAACCACCTTGGCTACTACTGGAGAATAGACCTGCTTGTAGGGCCAAAACCTTTTTGTCTTTGTGTACTTCAATATATATGTATTCATCCAAAAGCTGAAGCACTAATGAAGCCATTTGATAGTTCATTACTTTGTACAACCATAATTTAACTGTTGTTTACAATATAGCATAACTGGCCCCAGATGCCCTACACCAGCTGGCTGTTACCCAGACAACATGAAATATGTACAGTGGTAACACACCAGCTGTGTGTCTGAGTGCTCTTAGTTTGCTACCTAGGTGCTTCCTCTCCTAGTTGTATAGCTGCATAGTAACCCAGAGGGGGTTGGATAATATAGCACAACTAACCTCAGATGCCACAGCTGGCTGGTACGTACACAACAGTGGTTACACACCTGCTGTGGGTCTAAGAACTCCCAAGGTGCTTCCTACCCTATAGTTTCCTACAATCCCAAGCACCGTAAATTGTAGCTTCCCCCTGCTAACTCCCTGTACTTAGTGCATTGCTTATGGGAGGGGGGAGCAGCCTTCATAGCACTCACCTTATACCTATCCCTGTCGTAAATATATATGACCACTGACTTACTAATACTGATAAAAATTGTCCATAGAACAGAGCCAATTGTAATCTCTTATTGCATATTGCCATCTCACCACTGTTTAGCTCCAGGCATTGTGAGCTGCTAATTGCCAATCTGTCTCTCCTTGGCCTTCCCATGGAGTGGCATGTACAAAGGAAGTCTAAGCTCAAAGTCCATGGTGGCCAGATAGGCTCTATTCAGCCAACTTTACATTTTATACATTTTCATGGCCAGATCGCATCCATTCAGTCCCTGTGGACTTCGGGATTCATCAAAAAAGCTTCCCATACTGATCATCATAGTTATCCCTTTGAACATGCATTGTATGAAACTAAATGGAAGCAAAGTTTAGTATAATGGAGAGTTACAGTGGTGAGGTTACCTGTATGTGTTATTGTCTGGTCTTTGGTGAGGCCCAGCTACATTATACAACTTGGCAACTCCATATGTAGTACTACCAATGGCATGGCTACTCAATTATTCAAGGATTAGAAATAGAATCAGTGATACAGATATATAACAGTGCTAGTATGAAGGATGAAATATTCATACTAATGGTGTACATACAAATAGCAGACTTTACCAAAAACTCTCTGGATAGTAAAAATCCTAAATACGATAGTTTTAGATGCCTGGAGCTGGAATGGGTGCAGATCAGTCGGCTGTCAACTACAAACGCCCCTTGAATATATGCCATTTTAGCCCTGAAGCAAAGAAGAGCATGATTTGTTTTTGTCCCCACAGACTGAGGGCTTTGATGCTTTGTCTCGATAGTGTAGACCCATACAGCACAGATCTATACCAATTCCATTTTTAGCAAAAGAATGTATAAAAGACCAGTATAGATATACCAGATATACCACAGACAAAGTCCCTCAGGTTATGCAAAACCAATCCCATTGGCCACATTGGATGTTTGCTGTCTGGTGAACTTTGTAAATAAAACTGTGCGGTGGAAATAAAAGCTGACTTGGACGCTGAAGACCCAAAGGCTCGACTCAGTGGGTTCCTCCACACAATTGCAGGAATATAACTATACTCAACTTGTGTTTTTTTTCTATACAATATTTGCTAGACTATAATGTCCTGCATTGTGCCACAGCACTTTTAAGACTTTAATTATTTCTTTTGATAAAAGTTCATGAGCATAACATCCCCCAACTAGTCAATTCTCTCTATGTGTGGACTTTTTCCCATGCAGGATACATCAGACATTATATTATTGTCTCTAGCTAGCTCAACATGAAACTATATTTTATGGAAGATAGGTGATATTGCCACAGATCTCAGGGATATGCTACTCCTTAGTAGTATGCACAGTAATTGTTCATTTTTATGACCACATATACTGTGTATCAGACCAGTCCATTCAAAAATATATTTCCATTAAAGAATTATGATATACCTAGAGTGCCTCTGCAGTGGGGGCTAGACCCTGATTCAAATCCTATTGACTGGTAAGGGTGGCAACTATTGAGAGCTTTTGAGAGGAGTGCAATACTCTGGAAACTTTAATTCTCTGTGGGATAAGACTTATAATGATCAGTATGGGAAGCTTTTTATTAAATAATATAATATTCAAAAAAACAAACTTCAAGACATGTTATACAAATACACACATATATGCAGAGCCTCACAAAGCGACCCGCTCCCGGCGGTGGCAAGCGAGCAATAACATGGTAACCAAGGGACTGGCTTCCCTGACAACACAGTTCTAACATAAACCACCAGGAGTGGCAGTGCACCGCACCAAGCAACAAGCAGTTCTCGCGCTGGCCACAAGGTGTCCCGGCCGAGTCAAGCGCTCCATGGTATCAATACTATAAACAACCAGGGATTGTTTCTACACATATATGGCATAATACACAACAAACATGTGTACATGTGTACCCTTATAGAGGAGTGGACCGGGTGTGATTGTGTACATTCATTTATTATTCATGAGCCTTGTGTGAGGCATATGGTCCTGTGTAGATTCAGATGAATAGCTCCACCCTAGAGTGCAGATGAGTTGATATATGAACACAAAAAAACACACCTGTCTGCAGATAAAGGGATGATTAATAGGCTAAGATAAAAGGACTGACATCCATTTGTTAACATACAATAATGCACATCTGTGTATGCAGCCCCCAGTGTACCAGCTTGCTTTCCTCTGGCTTTGATTGTTATTTACTGTGTCTCCAGTTCTATACAGAGTACCATAAAAGCCATAATAGTAACAAATAGCCTCATTTTTATGGATCGTGTATTATCAGCAATGCCCACATGGCAAGGTTGAGAATGCAGCATTTATAAATGAGTTTGTTGAAAGAATGTTTGTAAGCCTAATGAATGATTTATGATTGTTGGGATGTTAATTTAATCTGATAAGATAGTGGAAAGGATAAAGATAGAAAAAAGTCAATATCACTATTTTATTCTTTTTGCTTGTTTTTTGAAATTGTTAAGCAATGATAAAAGTCAGTCCTCTCCCATCCAGCCCAATTGCTTCTGAGGATATCCATCTGTTGCTGCTCATGGCTTACTGCAGGTGCTGTAAAAAACAATTTAACTGTATTCATAATACGGGTCATGATGCCTGGCTAATACCACCCTCCATATTCACCCATCACAAAAGTAGTTAGGGCCAGCCATGTGACCTGCTACTGGTAATTCGTATACATACTTATCTAACCTTAGACTTATTTCTATCAGACCGGTTTATGAATGGCGTATGAGCAGCAGATCCTACAGGGCAAGTGGATTTATCATTGTGTGAATGTAAAATAACATTTTGACCAAAGGGATAAACAAAAATATCAACAAACTGCACAGGGTAAACAAACAAAAAAAAAAGTTATTACCACAGTTTACAGTATTTGCTCTGTCTACTGTATCAGACTTGCCAAAAGCAGTTCTCTCTCATCCCATGAGATACTCTGAATACCCACCTGATAAAAAGGTGTTCCCTGTGCCATAGACCTCTTGCAGCCATGGTAAAAAACAATTAACTCTACTCATAACATGGCCCATGATCCCTGGCTAATACCACCCTCCACATTCACTCATCATGGAGGTAGTTATGGCCAGCAATGTGACCGGTGTTACTGGTGATATTACAACATACTTATCTAACCCTTCTTCCATGCCAACTCATCACAGGAGTAGTTAAGGCCTGCCATGTGACCTGCTCCCGGTGATACTACAACATGCTTATCTAACCCTGGACTCAGAGGTAATATAATTAATGTCCCTGGACACACATTATACAAGATCAGCCTAACTATCCTACTCCCAGGTGTGTGCAGGGGCTTCTATAAAGCTCTCAGCTACCGGTCAGGGATGTGTTGCCTACCAGGCTCTCTGGTACTATTGACCGAGGGCTAGCACCAATTAGCCCCATGGGAATGGTATAGTGAGCCTCTCAGATGGAGTCTGGTCAGGGTTTAGGGGTAGGGTCTAGCAGTACTTAGGGAAATGGACAGCTATTGGCATGTTAGCTCGGTATTAACAGGTCAGTTTGCAGGAGACAAGTAGGGAGCCCCGAGCTGTCCATAGAAGTGCGCATAGAGGGAAGAGTTACCAGTTTGAATTTGCTTTATTCACAATTCCTCTTCCCTAATTATTTTTTTCAGTTTCGGGGGATGATTTAAAGGTTATATCTAACCAACCTAAATAGCAGCCATCTGGTTCGCATTCAGAGATTGCTGGGCAAGGAATGACATTGGTATGAAGCTAGATACCAAACGATGTACAACAGCTCTAGATCAGTTCAAAGAACTAGAGTTGGGCGTAGATGTCAATCTGATAAGAGGATCTAGGAACCATATACATGGGGAGGTTATGAAATATGGTATATAGTATGTCCCTTATGGGAAGATATGCCATAACTGCATAGATGCAGAGAAAATCAATATCTAGATAAAACACAAAGCCACGTAACATTATGAACCTGCAGTGCAATATCCCAAACACATTTCATGACCATTTTGGAACCCAATGCATTTCCTTGGTACATTGGGACGGCTCTGGGAAACTCATAGCAAAATATCTGGAAAGGTGCACTATTAATCAGCAGGACCATGGCAACTTAACTTTTGATACCATGTCAACGTCACCCACCTGCCACCAGTGGGTTGCTGCTCTGGAGTACCCTAAAGTTTGTGATTTACATGTGCCCAGCTAGCCAAGGAGAACAGGTAAATGAGAACTGGGTCCCAGGTTGGGTTCTTAACCACTGACTTGAATAACTAACCAGTTTCAGCCATGAAAATGGGATTGTGTCAATGTCATAGGGTTGTCATGATGGCTTAGTGCAGGCAACTTTCTAGCCAATGATGTATCCATGTCTCATTGAGGCATCATGCCGTCCTTAAAGATCTAATCTGCCTTACACTGGATGAGCAAGTCCTGATGTTGGTCTCATTTATATCAAAACAATCTCAAATATGGCTTCAAGCACACTGGAATAAATTGTAAAACTTCTTTAATTACTTAACCCAGTTTGTTCACCTCCATGAGATCCGATTGCCTGCAGTGCTGAAATGAAATGGTTGTCTCACAAAAATAGTTACAACAGGTTGAGACAGGCAGCTGGGCAAATATTCCCACATCTACTTTCAGAATGTCTTTGATCTGATTATTCTATTCCCCCTTGAACTCAAGATGGCTGAATCAATACTTTGTAAAGTGATTCAGAAAGGATTAAGCTTCAAGAGGAGTAAAATCACGTTGAGCGTTAAAATGGAACAAGTGCTAATTGAAAGAGGGATTCGAGCCAACCAATGTAACACGCTAGCGATTCCATGACACTGTATTCTGTCATCAAATCATACAGAGGTGTGGGCTCCTTATTCCCTAGTTTGTAGATTACTAACCACCAGCATTGTGATTGTAGGTACCAATGGGGGCAGGGCCTCAATTTGGGGAGTTGGGGTGGTAGGGATTTCCATGTGAGAGGCGTTTCGAGGGAAAATTGCCTAGCACTGATTCCCAGTAAACAAAAAACGTTATACAACATTTTATAATGTTATATAACGTTAAATAACGTTTCTCTAAGGTTCCTTACTATGGCATAACGTTATATGAAATTTTATAACGTTATTTTTATGTAAAATAATGGTTTTTTTTGTTAGTTTGGTTATACATGTCTCATCAGCGTTCATCATTCCAATCCTAGGGATTCATGATATTGTTCTAGTATTTGAACCAATCTGAAATACCCTACCTCCATAGCTGAACGAGATGAAAGCCCTAGGTTTTTAAATCAGAATGACCTAAACACTAGTTTAACCCTTTAAGGATGGCATGATGTATTTGTGCACCACACCCTTGGTAATCATGACCCCCAGCAAGTAACTTGTCAGTGCTACTATTGTTCATGAATGCAGCACTAGCGAGTTACTCAACAGGGCTGTATTGGCCCATCATGCTGACACATGTCATGTTTTAGTGACATATCATCCTTAACAGGTTACCCAATCCAATTAAGGGGTTCGCACAGTCAGCAGTGTCCTTGGTCACAAGTACGGCAAAAAAATGCAGCTGAAGGTACCGGTACTCATACATTGTAAACCATCATTATAGTACGAGCAATATGTTTTATCACCCAATGTTAAATGTCAATGGATTACTCGATCATTACAACCAAAAATGAATGTATGGATACCCGATATTCTATATCGAAGGAATAAATGTAACTGTTAATTCAAAAAACGCCAAATAAAGTTAAATTGTTCTCAAAAAAAAAATCGCTGTCTAGAGACCTGTCCTGGATCCGCAGTAGAGCTGTGTTAAAACTAAGGGATGGCAATGCAAAGGTCACCCCTACCTGCCTGCTGCCTATCAATAGGCAGTAGTAACAAGGTTAGGGTCCAATACTACCAAGTGATTAATTCTACAACTTGGTTCTGAAGTTGCCATGGTGGCTGATAGAATAATGGCATTCCATAGCAGACTGCTGGTTGTGATCAGGGGATCGGCTTGAAGTGGACAGTAATTCTGGTTAACTATATTTAGCAGAGGCAGCTGCAATGTTGCACTTTTCTCCAGACCATTCTTTAGTGTATAGCTTCCTTCTCAAACCACCTCTGCATCTAGACAGCATGCAATGGTTTTATAGAAGGAAGATTAATGATACATTGGTCTTCAATAGCATCAGAATCAACAGTTAATGTTCTTCCGAGTAAGATTTCTGTCTTGGTGATGAGTCCTAAATTTTCTATGAACGCTCAGAAAGACGTTAAATCACCCAAACAGGTGGCAGTAATATTTTATCATTCAACCAAACTCTTTATCTAGTGGGAACATTTTGTACTGCACCAGAGTATGAGTCATGATAGGAGTGTCTTAGTGAGTGATATGATGTATAGGCCCTATCCCATATTAAGCTAAACAAGCCTCCTACCATCAGTGTAGCTGTACCATCAACAGGATATGGGTTAAACCAGGATCTATGTGAGTGGAGGTATCATCTATATACACCAGAGGCCTGTTTTAACAACTTGGTTGTTAAGGTACAAGGCAGAATACAAATACTGTAGAAGGGTATCCCTTGCACACAAAAAGGTCAGAATATTATTACCATAACATGTTATTTGATGTTTAATAATAGACGGTTCAAAAGATGATTACAGATGTAGAGATCCTTCCAAGAGTGTTATAACTGACACTTTATCATGTAAATCAAAATGACAATAATGACAAAAACACAGATGTAGGCTGCCCAGGTATAACATATATGAAGCTCATTAAGCAATGGGGTAGCTATCAATGTGACAGTAATATTGACAGCAGCCACATTCTGTCTTTTATATTGGAGGCCGTCCTTTACAAGAGGGTCATCCCAACGAGCTTCCTTTACTGGGCCCTAACACTATGGGACAACCGGCAGGAGATGCGCAGGTGGCTAAACCCCCTCAACATGAAATATGTATTGTGCTAACACCCTCACTGCAGGTCTAATGGAGAGGGTTGAGCGACCCGGGTTAATTATTCAAACCCGGTAGCGGCATTGATGAACAGTACAAGGATAACAACATGCATCACTGCATGAATCTTTGCATTTTAGCAAATCTAAGATACACTTTAAGCAACGTTGAGTTCAGTAACGCCATGGAAAGGTCATGCGGCAATCAAGTGGCATTTACTCAAATAAAATATGCTTAAAATATGCTTATATATCTGAGATTCATTTTTTGATCTTCCTTCTTGTCTGACCAAATTATCCAATTTCCACATGATAGCATTTACCAAACATCGCAAAGCACTTGACATGGAAAAGACCAGCCACCACTTTTTAACGTCCACCCCGGTGGACTAGCATGAGCCAGACCTCAGTAAATTAAATAATCTCTGCCCAAATAAAACAAAAAAACTACCAGATTAAAAAGCTGCATGGTGGATACAATGAGTAGACGTGACATCCAACAAAGGTTCAATTCTCAGCGGTAATTTGTGTGGTATTTTAGTCTTGTGCAAGACAGCCAATTTGATATCTCGTGGCGGCTCAATAAAAAACCTACTCACATCATGGACATCATATGATAGATTACAACAGTACCCTGGGGTGTGCTACACTTTAGGGTTAGGTACCACTTATCTCCATTAGCGACCATTTTTATGGCCATCAGGGGATATTCTTTAGCACCTCTTGATGGTTCAGACAGGTAGATTTGAGGGTATATTCCAAGTACATTGTTCTGACTCATTGTTCCCTAACTTTTGGAATGAAAGGGGGTTGTAACCTAGGGGATAATTTCTGCAAGTTAATATCCTAGAATCCTTGGAAATGGTAAATGAACAGTTTTTGGGCAGATGCATATTTGACATGGCAGCTCATTGCTGTAGGTTGGCTTTGACAGTGAGAACCCATTAGCAGCAATCATTTAGGTTATTGGAAGCTCGGAATGGCAGTTTGCACAATGTTCTAGGTCATTCTCTAAATGAATGATATGTTAGAGGCTTTCTTTTTACTCCCAGGTTAACTTTCAGTACTTTCCTAGCAGAGCCTTGATTTAGATTCAATTCCAGCTGCATAAATCAACATACATTAGTCCATGGTGGCTAAAGATTCTACCATTTTGCATGCATGGATGTGGCACCATCTGATGGCTTAACATGAGTTCACTCACCTTGGGGGTCTTTATACTCCTGTCAAGGTCAATGTCAGGAGAAAGGTCATCCAGTATTGTTCACCTGCTCAAATACTGGGGCTTGCATACATCCTGTGTGCTGCTGTACTCCCAGTATCCTGAAGTATGTTCTGGTAGGTAAGTCGTGACTCTGAAAGTATGAAATAGAATGTTGTCAGGGGGAGTAAAATGAAAATTTAACTAAAGGTAGGATTGTGCTATGCATGTACTGCATGAGTCAAATATACCATCCAGATAAGCATATGTACCTCTAGAGTTGCCAGATGGGAGTCTAATGACTAAGGTACAATATCCAGCATTCAATAGTTGCTCTGAATTAAAAAATAATGTTTTCATTATAAAAGTATAAACAAATGGTTATTGTGTATGACACATCAATGATCATACTCGGCCACCGGCTGTTCTATAGCACTCACACCTCTATCATTAATCTTCCTGTCTGGTCTAGCTTTTGACTGATGAATAAAATGAAGTTTTGTAAGTGGATATCATAAAATATGTACAACAGTTATATCAATATATCATTTACTGCTCACAACTTTTAACTAATAATGTATTTGCTCATGGACAGTGTGGTCCCATAGATCTCTACCACCCTAAAGTTGACAATAGAAAATGAAATACAATATAAACACGCCCTCGTAATATTTTCATTGCCTCATGACACAAGTCTTTTTCTGAATGGCCTTGACAAAACATCAAGCCCCAGGCACGATCTCCTCACCACCATTGCTGCAGTGCACATACCACTGTTTCTTTATGTAGATGTGTGTTATTGTTGGTACAACACATTGATGTGTGTCTGTTTTATCAGCTATCACCACCCATCACACCCAGGCTACAAGTACAGAGGGCCGCCTATCCGATCACCAATGTCCAATGGGGAAGAATATACCTCCATATACATGATTTATATAGGAGATGTATGGCATAATTGGCGATATAGAACGGTGATCATTATACATGTCTGCACCATTCCTATTCATTCACAGGAAGAGTGATAACATTTTTATCATCTAAATGAATCAAAATCTCACATGTAGATCTATACAAGTCATGTAGCCATTTGTGTGTAATCAAGTCATATATATGCCTTTTACAAAATATTCTATTTGCATTCAAACTTGTAATGTGGCCTTCCCTTTCTTGGTCCTAATCTTTGTTATTCACATAAAGTATTAATTCAGCCAACTTGAGTTCATGGAACTAAGGAAATAAGCAGATGAAAAGTAAAGTTCAGAGGAAATCCCATAATATTTGCATAGGGAAAATGAAAACACTACAGCAAGTTTCCAGCTTTGTTTCAGATCTTAGAGTTGAAGTGCAAAGCACCCGATGTTTTTATCTTATTATTGATATATAACCTTATAAATATGACTCAATCAAGTTAACATAACATAGCGTAAGAGTAGTAACAAATAATTTATGAAAAACTCCGCCACAGTGCATGTATTACATCTACCACACCCAATAAGTTTCCTTCAGCCCTCTGCCTTCTCTCACCTACACCATAAGCCTCTTTCAGTGATATCAGAGCTTGGTGCCTAATCTACTGTATTGATTTATAAATGGGCGGACACCGACGATTTCCTGGCACGGACAGCTCAGTGTAATGGCCTGCTGTATTCCTGTTGGTTCGGCACATGTCTTTTGGAAGGTCTGTCATCCTTTCATCAGTTCTTGCGGCATTGTGTGGAAATGTGATATTAAGGATGTTTTCTACTATGCTACTAGGAAATTCTCCATCCTTTATGAAGAGAACCACACTTGAAGAATAGGGTGATAAGGTGTATACCCCAAACTTAAAGCCTTTCAGGTCTTCAAACTGAAGATACCAAAATACAGAGCCCTATGCTAACATTGTGATGACCGAAGGTCAGTGTCATTCATGTAAGATTTCGGTAATGTCAAAGTAATGATCAATGTCACGTGTAGCGATAATGGATAGCTTGCAGGCAGTACTCTCACGACAGCGAAGATAGTGCTTTAAGGCAACGTGCCATCCTTAAAGAGTGAATCACAAGTTAGACGGTACCCACATGCCATCACCCATATGTTGTTTGAAGCCATGGTCTGCTGAGTCACCCAATGTGTCTTTGTGCATCAACATGCAGTACGGGTCAACAGACGGCCTCACAGTCTGCGCTCACCCCACTGACCCTCCCATACTATCATAACATCACCCTATTCATCATACAACCCAGCGCTTCCAACATGTGCAAACAGCCTTGTATAGTAAAGGTCAACAGTCACACGCACAGTCTTCCACCACCTCTGACCCTCCCATACTCCCTTCCATACTGTACCACCCTATTCCTCACACAACGTGGCTTTTCAGCCATTTACATACAGTGTAGCAGAGTCATCCTCTCCCCAACTCCATCTGTGCTCTCACTTCACCTCCAACCTTCCTCTTCCTCATTATACCCTTCAACTCTCTGCCACTTTTATTGCTCACATCCCCTCCTTACCACCTAGGCCCACACCTCTCCATCCTCTGCACTCTTGGGTCTAATTGGTACAAGCCCCTTGTTAATAGCATCATACAGCTTGGTAGCAGCACAATCCCCAATCAGAGCCTGAGAACTTCATGGAAGCCCCCAGCTACCCATCAGGGAGTATGAAACTTAGACTGGGTTATTTATATATGTGTCTAGGGACATTTCTAGTCCAGGTTAAACTATCACGATAAACCATCCAAGGGGTTCTGATCAACCAAATCGTGATATGGTGGTTAATTGGTTTCCCAGGTAGCCACAGTGAACTCTAGAGATAGCAATGTCATAAAGTGCTTCATAGTCATTGTCAAGGTTAACCAGCTTTGGGACCTCCGGTCCATTCCCAGTAAACAAAAAACGTTACACAACATTTTATAACGTTATATAACGTTAAATAGCGTTTCTCTAAGGCTCCTTATTATGGCACAACATTACATGAAATTTTATAATGTTATTTTGATGTAAAATAACGTTTTTTTGTTAGCTGGGTTTGCATTAACACTGATGTACCATTTTTGTTTTAAATATCTTTAATTTGCAAATTTCACATACGGTTACAGTTCAAGTTCTCATCATTTGTCTGTTGATTTCATCACGTATAACTATGCGTAACAAGCTTGCTGGATCAATATCAATTGAGTTAATCGACGGGCACTACAATATAGTTTACCGGTAGTATAACATGTTGCATAGCATTCTTCCTTTCACATGATGCTTATTATCATCAGAATTATGTACATGACGAGATAAAGAAAGCTTTAATACATGTATGTTCTGTATGTAAAAGGCAACAAAGAAAGAATAACCTTCATCCCCACTTAAAAAAGTGTAGCGGGTTGATATTCTGGTTATCCTATCGTCAATGGATGAGTAGCGTGTATGACACTTTATCTGGTATAAATAAATAAGGAGAAAAGAAAATAACATGGAGTTTGTCTTAGATGTTACTTATATAATAGTTTATAAAAGATAATAAGTGAAGGTTTTATTGGAATTTGAGCAGTTTTAGATCCGAAAACAGGGTAGGTTGAGAAATAAAATGTCGAAGAGGTAAGGGGGGGGGGGGGGTGGTTGGAAGACCTATCAATAGAGAGCCTACCGGTATATCAAACCAGGAGGCTCCTAAGATGACGCTTGGTCTCTGTTTTAAAAATCTCATAGGTTTCAGCATTTCTTCTCAAGACTGTTAGATCATTCCAACCTACAGCACCAGAAAACTCCACACTCCTCCCATACGCAAGACCATTGGCATGTAGTATTTTACACATTGGGGCTTGAGCCATTCGAGTCACACGCTGCCTGTGGTCAACATACACCTGATTTCTAGACCTAGAATACATATAGTTCATGAGGTGAGCCTCCCTTCTATCAGATAGCATGTTACATTTAGTATCACTATGTACAGTTTCAGTGGGGGTCAGGTGAGGGTATTTCATACAGATTTTTAGACATTTATTCTGGGCATACTGGAGTGGTTGCAAATATTTTTCTGCTGCCGATTGAAATAAAATATCAGCGTAATCCATGTAAGGCAATATTGATGTTACATAGAAACGTAAGGCAATTTTCTTGTCAAGATAATCTCTAAGTTGACACAATTTGTAGGTTTTATAAGCTACTGTCTTTGTGACATACGCTAGATGTAAATTAAATTTTAATAGTGGATCTAGTATTACGCCTAGATATTTATAGCTGGGAACAACTTGCAACAAATGGTCGTTCATTCTAATATTAGCCTGTAGAGTATTTAATTTGCCTTTACTTGCTGCAAAGATCATAATCTTGGTTTTGGCAGCATTAACAGAGAGCTTATTTTGTATGCACCATGTTGAATAACACTCCAAATCCTCTTGTAAATTATTACGAGCTGCATCAAAATCATGATGCGCTGTGTAGACTACCGTATCATCGGCATAAAGCTTAATTTTACAGTTTTTAATACATTTTACCACATCATTAACGTACAATAAAAATAATAAGGGGCCCAGTATAGAACCCTGGGGGACACCGCAGACCACCTCAGCCCTTCCTGAGGAGAGGCTATTAACGTTTACTACCTGAAATCTGTTTCCTAAATAATTTTCAAACCAGTGATAATTGTCAGAGCGAATTCCATAATGATTTAATTTACATAGAAGTACTGAGTGGTCTACGGTGTCAAAGGCCTTTCTTAAATCTATAAATGCTGCTATTGTATTATTGGCTATATTTAATTCCCTACGTATATCGTCGGTAAACTCTGCTAGCGTGTTGGCTGTGCTATGTCCAGCCCGAAAACCACCCTGAAATTTGGTCAAAATACCTTCACGCGTAAGAACCCATATACTCTACTATGTACAATCTTTTCCAATAATTTACATGGCAGCGGCAGAAGGGAAATAGGCCTATAGTTGTTAACCTGTTTCAAATTTCCAGACTTAGGGATAGGCGTAACCTTGGAAACCTTCCAGGGGGGGGAACAGTATTTTGTTCAAATGATTTGTTGAAAATTTTGACAAGTTTTTCTGGGGTGTGTTTAAAGGCAGCTTTTAAATATTTTGTAGAAATATTGTCAATTGCAGAGGATTTGTTTACATTTATATCGTGGATTAATTTTTGGACTTCTAATATGTTAGTTTCAAAAGGTTCTATGAAATTTACAGCTGGATCATCATATTGCTTCCAAGGTATATATTCATATCCTTCGCCAGGACAGGACCTATTTGTGTAAAATATTGATTTATAAAATTTGGGGTATCATTTGGTTGTACCGGTATATTAGTTTCCTGGTCAATCAGAGTTACATTTTTCCCCTTGTTTGGCTGGCCAGGCAAAATATTATTTATCACACGCCAAAATTTCTTGTGATCCTTTTCATAATTTACTAGCTGCTCTTTAAAGAAGTTTTTCCTCATCCTGTCCACCCTTTTATTACAAGCGTTTTTAGCGTCATTAGCAATTTTCCAATCCCTATCAAGATTTGAATCCCTAGCCGTTTGTAGGCATGTATTTTTATCCCTTATTTGTTCGTATACTTCTTGGCTCATCCATGGATCCCTGTATTCAGGAATTTCAAAAGATTTTAAAGGGCAAAATTTGTCTAAAATATACCGGATGGCTTTCTCATATTCCTCCCAACATAAAGTAACATCAAGGGCATTGTCAAAAGAAGACCAATTATATTTGTCAAGCTCCTGAAGGAAGACCTCAAAAGGAAGTTTAATGTACGATCTGCCTTGGATTGTAATTTTCGCTTTTTTAATATTAAATTTTTTTCTTACTAAGTATACCGGGTAGTGGTCAGAAATGTGGATATTGAATACTCCAGTTCTAATAAAGTTTCTTCGCAGGTTTGAAAAAATTAAATCTAGAGTGGCGTTTTTCCTTGTGCTTTCCTGAATTTCTTGTACTAGGCCTAAAAGTTTCATCTTATTTAATAATTGATTTACCAAGGCATCATCGTCTTTGACATTAAAGTTCATGTCACCCATTAAAATCACCTCATATTCGTAGAGATCTTCAATATCTGATAACATTTCATTCAACCTGTTAATGAATTTCTGTTTGTCACCTTCTGGAGGCCTATACATATTGACCAAGATGATTTTTTTCATATGTGGCTTATTTATTAACATGTTTTGAACCTCTATGTCCTCATCAGAAGCACATAACCCTGGGAACGCATTATAATCATGTTCAATATAGTGCTTAATATAAATACAGACACCTCCTCCTGTTTTAATTTTATCATTAATTACAACTTGACGGTCTAGCCTATACCGTGTGTAACCTGAGAATTGCCAGTCTCCTTCGTCGTCTTCACATTTGAACCAGGTTTCCGAGAAGGACATAATTTCAAGGTTAGCACTAGTTAATTCTGTACAAATGGAGGCATAATTACACTTTAAACTTCTTGCATTGAGGTGGAGCATACGGAGTCCCCTGGCACTGCTGACCTGTGCTATGGTCTGAGCAGTATTTCTACCGTACAATATAAATCAAAACCCAGCACCTGGTTAAGTATAAGACCATATGAGTCAGAATTCCTAAAAATGCACTAATCTGGTACCAAATCTGAATCAAAAAAAAATTTCACCAAACTCAATTTATCTTTATACAAGTTTATTTCATTGAAAGACTAGTATCTTAGGTCCCAGAATCCACTCATGGGAAAGCTTAACTCCCAGGGGGTCAGTTTTTATTCACTCTCAAACACAACCTGGAGTTAACGTTACGGACATTACACTGAAAATATTAAACATTGGATAAAATGTCTGAAAAACACCACAGTAAGTTCTATTTTGGTTTACAAGTAGCTACACTATGTATAATCAGGCATACCAAGTTTTAAAACCATAAACCAAATACTTTTCATATTGTCACTTGGGGGGCTTTCCAAAAATCTTGAAAACGTTGAAATATTTACAAAATATCACTAACTTTACTCTAGCTTGATCAAAAACTGTTTTAATAATCATTGAAGCCACTGTGCATCATCTTCAATGTATCTACTTCCAAAATATGTATAGTTTTGCATACAAGGAGACCCTTTTTGTCATTCTAATTGCAAAAAACAGGCATTTTTTATGCAGTTAACGTTACAGACATTACAGTTTTGGTAGCACTAAGCACCCATAAAAAAAGAAGTATGTTCTATTGGGTAGGTAACTATTTGGGATGATAGAAGTACCATAGGGGCATGTTGTGTTAAAAAATAGAGATGATTGACTGAGTGGAAGTAGTTTTTTCAAAAGAAATTAAAAATATGGTTAACGTCACGGACATTACATACAACCAATTCTACCCTGACAAATAACAAATATGGCATTTTTTCTTTCCTCTTGATTAGGCTTTCAGATTAGATAACCCTTCAACATGCTATCCAGAAAAAATATACATATCATCAGTATTTACTTCTCCTTGAGGATTTTCAATTTTCATGTAATGTCCGTAACGTTAACTCTGTAATGTCCGTAACGTTAACTATTTTTAGCTCTAGTAATCAAAAAGAGCTTACCAACTCAAGTTTAACACACTAAAGTAATGAAAAGTAAGTGTAGGTATTATATAAACAACATAAAACATACCCCGCTCAGGGTTTTAGGGCTTGACAGTGAGATTTTGGTGGAAATTTTGTCATTTTCTGACTCAATAAATCATTTGGAGGGCTGAAAGGTTGAGTTCCCAGCTAACAAAAAAACGTTATTTTACGTCAAAATAACGTTCTAAAATTGTATATAACGTTATGCCATAGTGAGGAGCCTTAGAGGAACGTTATATAACGTTAAATAACGTTACAAAATGTTGTATAACGTTTTTTGTTTACTGGGTTAGACCCGTAGGAATGCATCTAAATGCCACACAGTGATGTAGCAGGGTCTATTCTATCTTATTATGCTGTTATTTAGCATAGTGCATGTCTTAAAATGCAGCAGGGTGGGCTAACGGTCAGTCAGAGTTAACGTTACGGACATTACAGAGTTAACGTTACGGACATTACAGTTTTGCATTGAAAACCCCTTTCCTAATACACAGAAGAGAATTTGGGCTGCAATTCCTTCCAGAATGAATGAATGCATACTAGCCATGGATGAGAATTACTTTGAATTGATAGGTTTGGGGTATTTACAGATTTATAGAGGATTTATGTGTTGTAATGTCCGTAACGTTAACTGCATTACAAATCAACTCTTTTGTACCTGTAGGCTAAAATAAAACGGGAAGGCTCCTAATTTTTTTTCCTGGCTTGAGAACCCATTGACCCCCATATATTGCATATAGAATTGATATTGAGTGGCCATTGGAAGTTACCTGGCTGAGGCATCAAGAGTTATCGTTACGGACATTACACAAGTGGCATTTATTAAAAGGAGGGCTGGGATGAAAAATTTAGAAGAGAAATTCCAGTTTAAACTCATGAATCTGATAGCTAACACATATACCTTGTAAACCATGTTGATTTGGGAGACTTCTAATGGGTTTCCTGGCCATGGGAGACAAATGAAGAGAAAAAAAAGAGCCTGGAACCCTGTTTTTGGGGTAATTTTTGACTGTGTAGGGCCATAAATCCTAAAATGTTGGTCCGAGACAAAAAAAAAAAGTAAAATTCTGAAAGCCTAGAGTGTTCCCTCTAACCTCATACCAACAATACCTAGTATGGTGCAGAGCTCTTTATTCTATAGCTCATGGAAGGTGAAAAACACTGAAAACACGACTAGGTACTTAAATGTGGGGTCTGACTCATATACTCTTACAATCAAATATGTCAAATTTCCTTTGCATCCAAGGAATGTGTGTGTATTAAATACAGAAACCATGATGAGGGTATAGGCCTTTATGCCACCCCCAGCTGGTTCTAACATTATTTTTCTTGGTTAGATTTCGACAGTCTGGTTCGGGGCATCACAACATGGAGAAAGACCTTTGTAATCTTAATACAAATAGAGCAGAGTATTCAACTCGAAAATAAATACATATCATGGAGTCTTATCGACCTTTGTGACTGGAGTTAATAGTTTACGACTAGACAAATTTCCATACACAATTTGTGGTACCAGTATTTCTAACATAAACCATAATTAAAGTTAATATTTCACTTGGGATCACAACAGTGAATTATGGTGTAAATACAAAGTGTATATGTATGTAGATGTATACAAATATGTACTATATTCAAACAATTATTACTTAGTGACTGTCCTTTTAATTAAGGGATTGGATGTAATGAGTTCATAGTCTGATATGCCGTGTTGGTTTGGTTGACTTCTTTGGCCTGATGGGACGAGTTCCTCAGTTTACCGGTAGTTGTTCTGGTGTAGGAGGGGGTTGGTCAGCTGGTTGGTCTTCGTCGCCGCCTGCTGCAGGGATGAGTAGACGTTGGCGCTTTACCTCTTCTTTGGTGGGTAGTGGATCTTCGCCTGTGTGCTGGTACCTGATCTTCATAAGAATTTCACCAAGTCTGTTTCCTCCTTTAACATTGTCGATGGTGATATCATTTTTCTGTCCAAGATGCAGTCCACAGCCGTAGGTCTTGTCTAGAGTTGCCTCGTATAGGTATTTACCCTTTGTATCAGTCAGGGCCTTAAGCCTATCTGGATCCTGGTACTTGATAGACTGTAGCTTCTCCATCACATCCTCCTCCATGGCATACCATTCATTTGTGCGGGTTACCTTTTTGGCCTGAAACATAGCGTCCATAGGTGTCTTCACTGTTGTGACCCGTCTGAAAATGCCTTGGTTGCCACTGATCGTACACATTTTAGCACAAAAAGCCCTTTCAGTGCTGTCAAAGGTCTGACCCTCATACTTTATTTCACAAGGGTAGAGGTTAGAAAATATAGCATGAGCACTCTGAAAGGCAATTCCGTCTGGCGTATCCACTACTTTGGCGTTGGTCATCGAGAGGCCAAACGGGATCTGGTCAATCTCGTTGTACTTGTACTGGTGCCCCGCTACCACTATGGATGTTCCCCTTACCTGGCAGTCTACATTTTTTGATCTTGCCAGCGCTTGAAGTGACCTGAGTTCTCTTTGGATATTTTTATCCTCAATGGAGATGTCATCAGATAGGTGTACCCCCAGCCATTGATCTTTGTGCTTTAGTGCCTGTATATTACCAAATATTTGGGATTTATAGTGGGCAGATGCAAAAGTTATGGCCACCTGTCGGGGTCTTGGTTTGTAGTTTTTGTTCCTCCGCTGTCCATCGTCTCTGGGGGGGGGGGTTGGCTTCTTACCTCGTCGGTACACAGACTCAGCCACGCTGTTGTTATGGGGCAGGCCTAGGTCATTAAATAGTTGGTCAACAATGTCTCTTAAGCTGGCAGGGGTGTCCTCAGGTAGACCTTCCATGATTAGCACACGCTTTTTCCTGTCGACCTCGAATTTACCAAATTTATCATGGAAGGAGTCACAATCTGCCTGTACCTTGTCTGCATTTTTCCCTAGTATTGAGATGTTGTCAGAATTTGTAGAGAGGCCCGTTTCCATACCGTCCATGGTGGTACGCAGACCAGCAATCTTGTTTGTCACCTCGTCCAGCGCCTTTGTTGTTGTCACGGCCAGTTTGCTGCCAGCGGTCATTCTCTCTTCCAGCGAGTCAATCAGTCCTAGAGTTCTTATTGAGACCTGCTCTTGTTGGGAAAGGCGTATTTCGAGTTCATTTACCTTGTTTATGACCTCTTTAGGAGTGGATTTACTCGTAAATGCCGGTAAATTCGATTGTTTTTGCGTCTTTCTCGTCTCGCCGGAAGTGGCTTCCGCCATCTTGGTTTCGTCGTCTTGTGCGAGTGCTGTAGATTCCGTCAGTCTTTTTGAATTTCTCGTTAACATGGATATTTTTCACTCAGGTTCGTTAGGTATTCGTGTCCACCACACATTCCCGCAGCTTCAACTGCTATGTGTGTGTAAAATACTAACTAATACTGGTGGAAATTCTCCAATATGAGCCCTTCGCCTAACCGGACGTCCTCTAGCCTAGTGTCAACATCCCGCGTATGAATAAAAGTCACGTTTTACCCCCTAGTAAGCAGTGAAAACTACATCCTCAGCAGCCAATGGAGGTGAACCAGAGGTGAATGAGGGACTACAGCAGAAGGTAGCGTAATATATAATGGATGAAAGAGGCTGGTACATCTGTTATGTGACTGTTGTACCCTCACAATCACAGCAGCAGTTGTCATAACAATAACACAGAGGGAGCTGCAGTCGGCTGTGATTCACAAGGACAAAAAGCTTTCTGCTATAAATGTTACATACAGATTTGTCCTTACCCATTAACCCCTTAAGTAAGGCATGTCACTAAAAGCTGATATGATGCGGATGCAGCCTGATAAGTAACTCACGGGTGCTGCATTAGTGCATCATGCCAACCCTTCAGAAGTATATATAGGGTCAGCATGATGCTTGAATGCAGCACTGGCTAGTTACTCACATGCATTCATGCATTACAATGACCAAGGACATTAAGTTTTAGTGCACTATGCCATTCTTAAAGGGTTAACTTCTACATCATGCCTATCAAAGATAGCACAGGTAGATGGGAGAGTGGTGGGAAGGAGGGGTAATGCTTCTCGTTCAGCACTTGTGGCACATGACAAAGCAGAAGCATCTTACAGTTACTGCCCAGGTCTCTCAGGTCTTTTTTATGACCACCTCTCCATCAATTACCTGCCTGCGGTCCTATTCATTCCTCCTTTTATTCTGTGCAGTAGAGGTAAAGTCTACTGTAAAACATTCACAGCCAGGCTGGTAATCCTAAAGGGGGACTCGAACACAGCCAGGTGTGATAAAACTAGTACAAGGGTCATCTATTAATCTCTAGCCTATCATGGCTAAATGTATGTTTCGA
Organism: Harmothoe impar; assembly: GCA_947462335.1. Lineage (NCBI taxonomy): Eukaryota > Metazoa > Annelida > Polychaeta > Phyllodocida > Polynoidae > Harmothoe > Harmothoe impar. The sequence goes on from OX381709.1 coordinate 83,145,781, forward strand.
ATTATGTGGCAATGTATAATTGGAACGATGTTCCGTATTGGACGTAATAAGCACCCCCCCCTTTTAGGGAAATTTTTAGGCTTAAACCAAGACTCAAATTTCACAGTTTTAAGTACTAAAACGCAATGAAAATAATTTTATAAGCGCCTAGGGCGCTTATTACATCGAATACAGTATTTGAAATGGTAAAATTTCAATGTTTTATCTCAAAGGGAAAAACATGAATATTCAATTCATCAAGAATCACAGGAAGGTACTAATCAGATATTATAACTGCCAGGAAAGAATAGTCATTCATAATTCATTTTGTGTTAAAATGTTACAATTTTCTTCTTGATGTCTGAGTAATGGTCTCGTTGCATGTTCCATTCATCCATCATAACGCCATCAATCATGGATGGACAGTTTTCTAATTCCGATACCACCATTGTAATTTGAAGGAGGGGCACCTGTGTCTCCTATGCATCAAGCACATCTAAAACATCTTTGTTCTATAGTACTTCTAATGATGGCAATACAATATGAATAATTCAAAAGCAATCCTCTGGGAATGTCTCTGCCCATTTTGAATTGATAGACTAGTGTTGACAGTGCTATGCATTTAAAGGAGCATTCAAACCCAGTATCTACAGGTTGTATATCTAGTGGTTCTCTATTGCTATTTTAGTAGCAACTAGCGTGTAGCATGCTAATGCTGAGAGTGCATCTTTACACAATGTGTTAGGTTCTGAATACAAACTTCTCATTTCCAGAGGATTTGGGCATTGTATATGTCATCGAGTTTAGTTACTGGTTACCCGTGTCCCTTTTCAAAATCACCATATGGTCTCTGTAAGCCCTATATACCTGGGCTACCAGAAAACACAATGGCTGAGCTGATATGTCAATCCTTTATGAATAGCTTAATGTCACCAATGCCCTGCCCCAGCTAGCCTATTTAAACATCACGCAATGGCCTGCAGTGGTTTGTACATAGCTACTGAGAGACCTTCACGGCATATGTATAGATATGGAAATAGCTCATCTATTTGGTTTGCTGGAGGAGAGGAAGTAGCCCCCTGCTACCCATTTGGCTACACCAATGTACCATTTCTCCTGGAAGTATTTTAAATATTTTAATCCACATCAATAAAGTATGCCCTTTGTTAACATTGCAATAACTTGCTGTGTCCCAAGGCGGATTCCAAATTCCTATGATATACACCCTGTGTCTTCTTCTATAGAGTGACCTGTTAGATGGTGTGCAACCTGCCATGTTGAGCTATTATTGACATTGGATAACTGTTGCTAATGATTTCCTGATGTCAAAGCCAGGCTTCTGCAATGAGCTGCTATGTCAAATATGCATCTTCCCGAAAACCTTTCATTCACCATCTCCAAAGGTTGAACCAGAGCATCAGTAATATAAAAAAATGGACCCTTTATCAACCTCCCTAAACCATTTAGAGGTGCTATTAAAGCATATTTCACAATGGACATAAAAATGGTGGCTAATAGAGATAAGTGGTGCCCAACCCTGGAGTGAAGCACACCCCTGGGTACTGTAACAATTGATATTGTCAGCGATGTGAGTGGTTTTAATACTGAGCCGACTCTGTGTGGGTGTTGTGTTCTGCCTGGGACAAAAAAAAAACAACCAATTACCGGTGAGAATTGACTCCTTGTGGGTTTTCATGTCTGCTCGTTTAATCCATCATGCAGCTTTTTTGGTAATTAGTTTTTATATATTTCTTTTTGGTGTGGGAGGAATTTCTTTTCCATTTACTGAAGCCTGGTTCCTGCTAGTCCACAGGGGGTGACATTATAGACTGCTGGCTGGTGTGGTAAATGATATTATATCGGAAATGGGTATTTTGTAGCTGAAGCTTTTGTTGAAATTAGAGGTTGCTGCTCAATCTACAGTATTGATATATGGATAGACTGACTATCTCCTGGCTATCATAGCTCATTGAAATGAACTGCCATGTCAAACACATATCTTGTTACCCTAATGTCTGCATTATTTAGTTAATAGCATCTTATTCATATTCAGCACACATCTAACTGAAGGCCTGTCATTTACCCCATAGTTAGGCCATACCCTCATTAACCAACATAGGAAATTGGCAATAGTACTATGGAAGTCTTTACACCAAGACCAGATCAATGGTATGGTATGCCTTAATTGCATGTACAGAGGCCCAGTGGATGGTAGCCATTGTGGCCTTCACCCAACTACCACTTTCATCACCTAAATGTCCTCCTAGACCCACACCTCTGCTCCCACACTGTCCCCATCCCTCTGCCCCCTTGGGTCCAATTGGTGCAAGCACCTGGTTAATAGCTTCATACAACTTGATAGCTGAAGGATCCCTATAACCTGAGCCTGAGTGCTTTCTGAAAGCCCTCTGGCACACATCTTGGACTATGAGCATTGGACATTTCCAAGATAATGTGTGTCTAGGTACATCTAAGTCCAGATTTACCAATCACAGGCTAGGTCTTAACAATATCTACCATCCATGTGGCACTGATCAGCCAAATACTACAGTAAGTTTGAGTCTCCGTATAGGTCTCTGAGTACGGTAGACAGGTGAACAGGTCATCTCTGTAATGAATGAATATTAAGGATGGTTCTCCCGGGATCACGGTCCATATGTGGTAAATTGGTTTCCGCAGTGCCGGCATTACTATATAGGTTCATTCTGGGGTTAATAATGTCCGTGAAGTGCCGAGGTTGACCACCTGTGCAGGCAGTGTCTGACGTTCATATGAGAGAAGTTTTAGCGACAATGACGCTGACTTTTTTGAGTGTGTATACATATGTATTGGCACCAAAGTACCAACACTGGGCACTCTTTTGCTTGGCAGGGTTTTTATTCTAGAGACAGGTGCTATACAATAGGCTACTTTAGTGCTTAAGGTGCTTTCAAGATCCTTATAACCCGGAGCTTATATATATATATACTCTGCGAATAGTTTGTTACATTAACACACTTATCAACATGCTTTTCTGCAGCCACTTTCAGCACCCATTTTGGTGTAACACACTTCACACTATCGGCCAAAAGTGTGTTGATTTCAAAGGAGTGTTGTCAATATATGTGTGTAACTCCTTATGCATGTTCCCGCAAGACACTGTTCTTATAGTGTGCGAGATGGCCACTTTTACATATGACTGTCCTCACCGTGAGCAGTATGTAGAACATTCTCAACAGCCAATGCAGAAAGATGCGAGGGAATTTGGCGGGGAGAGTACAGCAGAAAGTATAGTGCAATATATAATAATTTTCCCCCAAAGTGGCTTTTGTGTACCCACCCACATTTCACTTCAAAATCCCTTACACAGAAATACCATGTTCAACAGGCACACAACAATGAAAGTGTCATTATTGTGCTGCAACATTTTTGACCATATAATATTGTGGGTTGTCTGAAACCTGCTCATGGCTTTTATCTAAAAGTTACACTGAGGTAAGTTTTACTAAAACTTGCTCAACCCCAGTAATCCCCATTACATGAACAATTGTACACTGTGTCTTCCCATTAGGCGCTTCATTATCCACTCTACTGTCGTAAACATCCACCCCAATACTAGAGAAAGCTTCTTTGACTTTAATATTAACCCTATTATGATGGCATGATGTATTAATGTATGATGCCCTTGCGAGTAACTCACCAGGGCTGCATTCAAGCATCATGCCGACCCAGTAGGGTTGAGATATTCCTGAAGGTTCGGCATGATGCACCGATGCAGCCCCGGTGAGTTACTTGCTGAGCTGCATTCATGCATCATCTTTAAGTAACATGCCATCCTTAAAGGGTTAAGGGCCATTTGTCAGTCTGCATTCTCTTTTATGTACCTTCTGCAGCTAGCAATGTTTGAGGCAATGCCCAGCCAGAATCCTTAATAGGGTCCATTAGACAATGCTGTCTTTGAGAGTGCTGACTGGTAACTTATATTTGGAAAAACTTGACTGCGTCAACTCTATTAAAATTGCTCTATTAGTGAGCTAATGAGACAGCCCGCATGCCAACCTTGTTGACAAAACCTGAATCATCATCTATTATTCAGGTAAATCTGACTTTAGCTCACTGCACGAACATTGGCATTTAAGGAAACATTTTATTGCTTCAGTCACTCTTTCACTTTAAGCTGCTTTAGGTTCAGTAAAATGGCATATAAATACTATGGACAATTCTAAATGAATTAAGGCATTAACTGGGACAAAAGGTGCTTAAAGTGTGACTTTAAGCAGTTCAATCTTTGCATAAATGCCATCACTTATGCATTGTCTCTACTGCAGATGCTACCACTCATCACTGCCAATAGCCAAGCTCAATATGACCCAGGGCAAGTGCCACTACACTGATGGGCAGATTGATACGCCTTTCATTTTGGTTTCTAAATGTACTTGCATCCAAACTTGTAATGTGGACTCATTATTCTTCGTCCTAAAATCTGTTGTACATTTTTTAATCATATTGATTCAGCCACTTTAATTTAATTAGCTGATGGAAAGATGAGATGAATCAGGAAGCTGACATGAGATCTGAGAATCCTGCAAACAGGATTTGGAGCAGAACTCATGCCACTCTTGTGTCATGACTTTTGATCCCTATGAGAATTGAGAACATTTCTGGAACAAGAAAAACTGGACAGTTTTTCCCTTGAGATAAACAAGACATTTCCGTGTGTCATATTCCAGGGATTTATTGTTATTTGAATCAGTGAAACTTGAAACAATTTGATCCCAACATAGAATGATAATGTGTATTTAAGAAGTGCACAAGAATATTTCACATGTGATATACTTGGGAACTTTTTGTTATTTGCATGAGTAAAACTTCGGAAATTCACATGATCATTGAACATGTTACAGTAAAACCTCGTTATAAGGAGGAATTTGCTCCTTATAAGCAAGGTCTCCTTATAAGCAAGGTCAGCCTTGTTAAAAAGTGCGGATACAGTATACATACTCCCAGAGGTGTCTCTTATACCCTAATAGACTTGATTCACCTACACATCTACCACGTTTGTTTTCCCTTCTGAAGCCTAATTCACCTTTTTGGAGGTATCAGAGCTTAATGATGAATATTACATGGCTACCACAGCTCACTGCATATCTAATAAAAAATGACTCATACATTATTCATCACAAACACCCGTGTGCATACCTTGATGGCACCCCACATCCTGCAGCACCTCCTGGCAGTCAGTCAGTCAGCAGGAGAGATAGATTGAACCCTTTTATCAGCAGTCCTGATAATCCAACAACTAGACTCCCTCTCGGCATGTGGCATCTCCTGCAACTCCTGAAAGCACCAGCCCTCTGCATGCCCTGTGAGCTGCCTGTCTGGGGGCATGTGGGGAATGGGGTGGAGTTGTGTGAATGTAGAGCAGCATAGTGTACAAGGCAAAAATGAGAGGACCTGTGTTGATAAATCTTCATGGAATTTTCCCAAACAACTTCCTTCACTATCTCATCTACATGCTGTGCATTCCCACAGTGGTTTGGATTTGGTATGTAGGTATAGATGTGATCACAGATATTTGAGGGAGTTCCTCCCTGTTTCTTTCTTTTAAAAACATTGTTAGCTTTGGCAGTAAATAATACCACAGCCACCTTTTAGTTTCTGAAGTTTCCTCTGATCCTTGAGTATCGCTATGGTGACCAAAGTGAGTGTCAAGTAGAGCCTTCTTGTGGAGTAAAGCCAATTCTGACATTCATGAACAACCGAGGAAACAGTTGACATGTCTGAGGAGCCAGCATATCTGTCAGTTTTCACTTCAGGTTTCCTCCACCCGCACCAATTCCTTTCTGATCCAAAGAGATCACCTGGGTGACCACAGAGGTTGTAATGCATCTGGTAGAGGTAAAAGGGTGTCCATGCCTATAATAATGTCAAAGAACTGCAGCTTGTGTGGAATACCCTTAGGCATGATACAGGGGAATCATATCATGTTCTCATGCTCATAATGGGATAAACACCAAGTGATATCTATAGACAAATAGGTATGTGGCATCCGAAGTGTATTTATAAGAAAATGGCATCTTAAATCTCTGAGGAGAACAGTAAGAAGAAGTGTTCTATCAGCTGATACCATCCCCCACACTAGTAAGGAGATGTAGCACCTCCAATGTGACCAATGTGATACATGAGTAGCTTGGGAGCAGGGTGTGATCTGTACAGGAAGAGGACCGTGTGGACAGACCAATAAGGTTGCTGTTGTAGGATATAGACGGGGAAATCAATACTGACAACTGGAGCCTCTGAGACCATGGTTTCCTATTCAGCCAAGGGCAGGTTATCGACCTAGGGGATCTTAGTGACCAGTTTAACAGCAGGATGAGAAGATGGTCGGATGTTTCTGAAGTCTGATTTTATCTTAGCTCACTTCCAATCATCATAGTGATTGGAAATGGGGTGATAACAGACCCTAAACTTTTAAAATCATGGTTTTGGGACCTTACATCTAGAGACTATACTCAAACAATGTATGATATACTGTTTTGGGTTTGTTACAAATGCCTTTCAAATGGTAATTAAAAGAAATGGACTTAGTCACATCATCTTCTATCCTGCAGGCAATAACAGATGAGACAGAGAAACAATATGTAAGACAGATATTCATCATAATTTCCATTTTATGAACTACTTTTCATTTACAGGGTGTGTAAAACAGGCCTTTACCTGGCAAATTAAGCTAGAAGAGAAGATTATGATTCATTTTATCAGTCCTTCGGATTATTTAGAGGTAATCCAATCCAATCTATTTAGCCTACTATCAAATAAATCTCTTTGCTAAATCGATCTACCCGACTTTAAATTGGGTGTATGCTTTCCATCTAAAATGTTTTTTTCTATTTCCACAGGAAATTGAATGTGACAGGCCATACATTTAGAATCTTTAATATTTAAGTCCTTTTGAAACACCTTGCAAACATCTAAATAGCATAAGGGCCAAAAGATATCATGGCAAGTTAGAAGAAACGAAAACAAGGCCATATTAGGAGAAGACAATCTTGTACATTGTATACGGCCACAGCAAATCATTCATTTTGATAATTGAGTGCACATACATAGATATACAGCGGTTGCATAGCTGATATTATGATTGATTAGATGCTTGTACATTCAGAAGATTCTAGCATCCCAGCCAACACACCCTAGTGGGCCCTAGATGGGTCACAGATGGGCTGCCTTATGGGGCCCATATGGGCTGCCCATCTGGGGCCCGCTTCGTTTTGACCAGGGCTATCAGGTGGGGCCAGAAGTGCTTGCCCAGGTTTGAAGTGGCCTGGCCCTGTTCAGATCTAAGTGGGACCCAGGTGGGCTCTTTTATTTGGGGAACACACAATTGGGGATGGGGATGGGGGTTGGGGGCTGGGAGCTGGGGGCACAGATACAACATTTTCTTAACCTTTAAGCTTAGTTTTTATGTAGTTGATGACCATACATGTTAAGAGTAGTTACCAACAAGTATTCAAGTTGGTCAATTAATTTATCTGCATTTAGTGTCATCTCTTCCCTTCATTTAGGGAGGAGAAGCAAAATACATCCTTTGATTAAGTACAACTCTGATCACATTGGTTGACATGATACAGTTTTCACATTACGTTCATATTATACAAAATTGTCTACACAAGTTTCCATACGAATAGAGAAACGAAGAGCATTCTGATACTGACACCTTTCCCCGGGATATGATCATAGTACATAATCCCAGGGCTCCCTCAGGTATCACTATCAGACTCACAGGAACTCTGACTGTGTCTCAATGGTTTTAAAGGAATTGTGAATTTATGGCTCATTGTAATGAAGATAAGAAAACGTCTATAGGATTTCAAACCCCATGTACTCTCAATGATGACATCTAGTGGTAAGCTCAGGAACAATACTTGCCCACTTAGCCCAGGCCTAGCCCAGGTGAACCCCACTCTTTTGGGGAAAGGTCTTTGAAACGTAATCATGAAAGTTGTGTTGGTAGAATAAGCCCAGAAAGTGAAGTTGATGGATTGGCCCATATGGGGCCCACCTGGCAGCCCACACCAAGCCCATGGAAAACCCATGCAGAACTCAGCCCACTTAGCCCAGCTCTAGCCCAGGTGAAACCCAGGTAGACAACACAGCATGAGCAAAATAGTTTGAACTTGCATTTTCTAGAAAAAGGTACAAGTGAGGATAAATTAACATATCTGCAATGCAAGATATCCATTAAAAACTAAGTTCAGTACATGGGCTCAGCCCACCTTGGCCCTATCTAGCTGCCCATGCTTAGCCCATGGGAAACCCAGGGATACCTTTGACAAGTTTGCCCATTTCCAACCCAGATGAAACACACTTTTACAAAAACGCATATAATGTCAATTTAAAATGTGAATTAATCGAATATTTTCAGAAAAGAGTATGAATTGAAGGATTTGCAGTGCAAACATAACATGTTGATATTCTGGGCTGAGCCCAGATGGGCCCCATCTGGAAGCCCAGACAATTACTAGTTAATACCCAGATATGGGCTAGCCCATGGTGCCCAGGGACAAGCCCATAAGGGGCCCATTATGGTGTGTTGGCTGGGATATAGACTAAGCTAGATGTCCTCCCCCCTCTCCCTCCTACCCTGATTGCCGAATCCTTTCAATCCATTCATCTATTCTGTCTGTTATATAACCTGTCTGGAGTCACATGTAGTACCGCTAATGGTAGGGGGAATGAATTATTCAGCAGATATATACAACTATACAACAAATAGATATATGTCAATGACAGTACGGGATATGAAACATTTATATTGATTGTGTGAATGGCAATATCAGATTTTGACTACTATACTCTAGATAGGCCTGCCTCAAAAAGCTAACTATAGTTGCTGAATATATTACTAAATACTGCTGCTGTATTAGTGATTGCAGCTGGTACTGAAAGCTGGTTTTGATCATTGCATCACAATAGTGGTGATCAGTAATTCTGAATAATATTCCAGTCCAAAAATCCTAGCCTTGTGACATTAAATATTAAAGATGGCACCACCTGAGCTCAATCATTCTCTTCCTTTTTTCACACAAAAGTTGACCTTTAATTAATGAAATTTCTTAACTGGAATCCATTATCATAATCATAATTATAATAAGTAGCCAATAAGTAGAGGAGTAAGATTCATAATATCACTGTGAGATGGGTTTCAGACTTTTAGGACTGTGTTTGGTCAACAAATCACCTACTCTACAGGTAGTAAAATGCAGATCTAGAGGAGGCTCCTGGTTGCCAGGTCCTAACACATCTAGGTACACCTATATCTATGGTTAACTACCCAGAAGGAGCTAAAACTGTCTAGTCCTATTAGCTGCGCGTGCAGTGTTTCATCTATAGATAGATGCTAGATGATCCTCCCAGAGGGCCTGTAACTCAGGTAAATTTTGTTGGGCTCGCCTCTCTGTATACTGCATCTTCATTTTCCTGATCCTCCCTGAGAGCTATAAAGCCTGTCTGAAGGCAGTAGCAAAATTGTGTTTCAGGTAACCTAACCACCTTGCCTACCATACCAGGCCTGACCCTAGGAATTCTTAGTTAATGTTTTCAGATCCATCACTCACAGACCTATATTCCCACACAAAACTTACAAAACGCTTTCTCTTCAATAGAAATATAGGTTTAAAATGTAGTACATGAATTTTCCTCTCATTTGTCAGTATTACTCATCTCAACGGAAGTGGGAAAGGTCTAAAGGTTGCTGGTTTGTCATTGTTCCCTTAAAGACTGAAGTGATTAAGGGGTTGGACCTGCTGACTGTCTCCGGTATGGCAGTAGCCATAGATTTGGCTGAGAGTCCAAAGTCTCACTACATCACTAGACTAACTCAAGCCCCTTTCACACAGATGTGGTATGTTTTCCAGTGGTTCAGCAAGGTACAGTGCAGCATTCAACTTACTGAACAGCTGTTCAAACCAAGGGAACAACATACTGCTAAAGTCTGGTTTATATGTTTATGAGGTCACTACAGAAAGATACGGCTGCCTGCAGGAGGCAGATGAGCTGGTCTGTTACTCTGGTTGAGTTCGCCCTCCTTCACATCCTCCCCAGTGGGCACAAAAGTCAGTTCAATGTTGAATCAACGTTATATCAACTTTGAATCAACATTGACAACCATTTATCAATGTTGATTCAATGTCCTGTGCCCATTGGGTCCTTGTGTGACTAATGCCCCTGGAGGCAGAGCTGTAAAACAGGGTAGAACGTATGAACCTGGAGGAGGCTTGTAGTCGCTGAAGCAAAGCCTGAGTTGTACCGCAGGCAGATTAAGACTATGACCTCCTGTTAGTTAAGCCACCAATCCTTCCCTACTGAGCTCTGCAGGCCTCATACCTTAGGCCTGTTTTTCTCATACATGGTGGTATTCCTGCCCACCTCATGGGAAAACAGTGATCATTTATTATGTTATAGGTGATCCCATCTGTCTGTCTCTACCAATAAGGGCATGTATCAGCAGTACACCATTTACTAGAAGAGTTTCTGGCACCCCAGCACTGTCAGTCGTAGTCCCCCTAACTTCCTATACTTATTTGGTTACTAAAACTAATAGGTTTCAATCCCAATAATTTCCCTTTCTTTTGTTTCAGGGGAGCAGTTTTAAAGCACCCCCTTGAAAACCTACTGTTGTAAAGGAAATGACCACTCTCTAATTTCATGACATATGTCATTAGAAAGAGACCATCCTTTCAAAATGGAACACTATACTCATGTTTTATAGCTTCATGAAGAATACTTATTTTGTAAAGAAAATTAGAGTTTATGTTCTGAAACGGCAAATTTCTTAAGCTGCATGTCCCGGTAGTGAGTGCTGAAAAAAAGTTAGTGTCTACCACTTATTATTTCCTGTCAAGAAGATGTGAACTTCATGTTCTAACCCACATATTTTAAAGCTGTAGATCCATGTGACCTGTGCCTGGAAGAGCTAGTGTCTACCCTGCTGTGGAATTGGCGGTGTGATGGGATAAGATGGATAAGGGTACAAGAGCAAAATTCTAGGAGCAAATAAAATACACATTCAAAAACCACCATGAGTGTGCACTGATGGCAATTAGACATGCCATAGAACAGAGCCAATTGTTATCTCTTATATTGCCATCTCACCACTGTGTAGTTCCAATATCAGCTGAGGCATTCTCAGCTGCTAATTGCTAACCTGATCCTTCAGAGTCTCCCCATGGAGTGGCAGTCTTTCATGACTGAATGAAGCAATAGAATAGTTTTAAGCTCAAAGTCCATAGGAGCCAGATAGGCTCTATTTAGGCAGCTTTACATTTATATGCATTTCCACCAACTAAATTGCACCCATTCAGTTCCTCTGGACTTTGGGATTCATCAAAAAAGCTTCCCATATGGATAGTTAATATTATCCCTTGGAACAAGCATTGTATGAAACTGAATGGATGCAAAGTGATATAATGGAGAGTATTGGCAGTGAGGTCCCCTGTATGTGTCGGTGTCTGCTTTTTGGTACGGCCGAGCTACGTTGTACAACTTCCCAACTCCATATGTAGTACTACTAATGGCATGGTCAGTCAATTATTCAAGGATTAGATAGAGGATCGATATATATATCAGTGATATTCATCCTAATGGTGTACATACAAATAGCAGGCTTTACCAAAAACCAAGCTAAATGGTGGAAATGTACAATACAGTAGTTTTTACTGCCTGAAGCTAGAATCTACAATTGGTGCAGATCAGTCGGCTGTCCGGTACAAACAATCCCTTGAATATATGCAGTTTTAGCCCTGAAGCATAGATTTCGTTGATTATATTGGATGACATGATGCAGGCTCAACTGAGGCAACAGATCTAAAACATGAGTTCTTCTTGTCGCTGTGGACTGTGGGCTTTGATACTTTGTTTCAATAGTGTGGACCCATACAGGACTGATCTATACCACTTTCACTTTAGCAAAGAAGATGTATAAAAGACCATTATAGACACACCATATATGCCACAGACAATGTCCCTGAGGTTATGCAAAACCAATCCCATTGGCCACATTGGATATTTGCTGTCTGGTGAACTGAGCCAATAAAACTGTGCTGTGTAGATAAAAGCTGGCCTGGATGGGACAGTGAAGACCCAAAGACTCGACTCAGGGGGTTTCTTCACACGAATACAGGAATAGGGCTACTGAACTTGTGCCTTGTTTATTTACAATATTCGCTAGACTATAACACCCTGTATCGTGCCACAACACTTTTAAGACTTTAATTATTTCTTTTGATAAAAGTTCAAGGGAAAACATAACATCCCCCAACTAGTCAACGTCTATGGTAATTTGTGTTGGTTTTGTCTTATGCAGGATACATCAGACAGGATATCATCTCTAGGTAGCTCAACATGAAACTATCACTGCATGAGTTTAGGGAATTACGAGAACGGAAATGTCAGTAAACCCGTACCCCCAATGGGCTTTCAGATTTACGTCAGATTTACTTGGGTTTACATTCTCACCGATTTACTGACTTGCTTAAAGGCCAGTAAATCCCATTGACAAATTTACTTTCTGTGTAAATGCCAGTAAATCCCAATGACAAATTTACACACTTCTGAGTTTAATACCTTGACTTCTTGGGTGGGGAAGTTGCCATGGAATATACTGGAGTTTAATGTTCGATGTTTAGTTTTAATTTTAATGACATGGGTTTAAGTAATGCTTACAAACAGAGAATATTTTGTAGGTATATGGCGCATAAACATTCGCAATAAACATAGGAACAAGCATTATGTCAATTATGAATAATACAGTGTGGGTATATAGTTTTAAATGTGTGCCTCCGGCCTACCCCACCCCCAGGAAGCTGTGGGAGGTGGTGGGTGACTGTGGGAGGTGTAGGGCATTCTCTACCCGGCCTACCCCGCCCCTAGGAAGCTGTGGGAGGTGGTGGGTGACTGTGGGAGGTGTAGGACATTCTCTACCCGGCTTACCCCACCCAAGAAGCTGTGGGTGGTGGTGGACGACTGTGGGAGGTGTAGGGCTTCTCTACCCGGCATACTGCGCCCCCAGGAAGCTGTGGGTATTGGTGGACGACTGTGGGAGGTGTAGGGCTTCATTACCCGGCCTCCTGCGCCCCCAGGAAGCTGTGGGAGGTGGTGGGCGGCTGTAGGAGGTGTAGGGCATTCTCTACCCGGTAGGAAGCTTCCTAGCCAGACCTGCCAGCTCCAGGCCGAGCTTGAACCTCCCCTAGTTATCTTTGGTTTATGGCAAGTAAACATGGGGTTTACATCATGTTTACATCATGTAAACATGAGGTTTATGCCATATAAACATGATATTTAAAGAAAACTCCATGCCTCCCCATGTGCACTCCATGGTGGTCAGTGCATTAATGATCCCTCAGCCAATCAGGAGCTAGTCTCGTTCTGGTCACATGACCAGCACTACACCTCCTATATAATGGGGGTGCAGTGTGAGCTCCTCAGTCCACTGCTGTCTGACCATGGGAACACAACTCCTGCCTGAACCTGCCTGCCTCCTGCCTGCACCTACCTCCTGCCTAACTACAAAGCAGCTAATTTGATGATTTATCTTCGAATGATGGAGTCCTAATCTCCTAAATAAAATGTACCCCACCATCCCAGAATAAATGCCCTTGATTGTCCTAGGATTAAATAAGATTCATGAAATATATACCCCAGGTTGTTCTGAGCTTTACATCAAGTAAATATGAGGTTACCATCAAGAAAATATGAGGCTTACATCATGTAAACATGAGGTTTCTGTCAAATAAACATGAGATTTATGTCATGTAAACATGAGATTTATGTCATGTAAACATGAGATTTATGTCATGTAAACATGAGGTTTATGTCAAGTAAACTTGAGTTTTGTGCCACGTAAACATGAGGTTTACATGATGTAAACATGAGGTTTATGTCAAGTAAACTTGAGGTTTACATTGAGATTTACTTGGCTTTATGGCCACGTAAACTAGATAGTTATTGAATTTTACATTTGCGTAAACAGGGACGTTCCGTTGTATACTGAGTCAGTAAAAGACATGTTTACGTCATTTTACTTTTACAGACCAATATCACGTAAATATGTGTAACCTTACGTAAATAATATGTTTACGTAAAAGTAAATCTAATGTAAATCCAACTTTTCGTGCAGTGTATATTTTATGGTAGATAGGTGATATTGCCAAGGATCTCAGGTGTATGCTACTCCTTAGCATTATGCACAGTAATTGCTTGTTTTTATGACCATATATAATGTGTATCATTCTGGTCCATTATAAAAGATATTTGAACTAAAGTATTATGATATACTTAGAGTGCCTCTGCAGTGGGGCTTGACCCTGATTCAAATCCTATTGACTGGTAAGGGTGCCAACTATTGAGAGCCTTTGAGAGGAGTGCAATACTTTGGAAACTTTAATTCTCTGTGGAATAAGACTTAAGTCGAAGACATATGGTACCAGAAATGAAAGCTTCACTGTGGTAATAATAATTTATAATGCCATCCTTGTACTCATTTATTGATGAACCCCCTTCAACAATCATCAATCAGTAGTCCCAACCCTGTGCATATAGGCTCATATCAATGGCATAATACACAACAAACATGTGTACATGTGTACCCTTACAGAGGAGTGGACTGGGTGTGATTGTGTACATTCATTTATTATTCATGAGCCATGTGTGAGGTATATGGTCCTGTGTAGATTCAGATGAATAGCTCTACCCTGAAGTGCAGATAGGTTATTATATGAACACAAAAAAACACACCTGTCTGCAGATAGAGGGATGATTAATAGGCTAAGATAAAAAGGACTGACATCCATTTGTTAGCATACAATAATGCACATCTGTGTATGCAGCCCCTTTGTACCAGCTTGCTTTCCTCTGGCTTTGATTGTTATTTACTGTGTCTCCAGTTCTATACACAGTACCATAAAAGCCATAATAGTAACAAATAGCCTCATTTTTATGGATCGTGTATTATCAGCAATGCCCACATGGCAAGGTTGAGAATGCAGCATTTATAAATGAGTTTGATGAAAGAATGTCTGTAAGCCCAATGAATGATTTATCATTGTTGGGATGTTAATTTAATCTGATAAGACAGTGGAAAGGATAAAGATAGAAAAAAGTCAATATCACTATTTTATTCTTTTTGCTTGGTTTTTGAAATCGTTAAGCAATGATAAAAGTCAGTCCTCTCCCATCCAGCCCAATTGGTACTGAGGATATCCATCTGTTGCTGTTCATGCTATACTGCAGGTGCTGTAAAAAACAATTTAACTGTATTCATAATACGGGTCATGATCCCTAGTATCAACATCAGACCAATGTTGCGTCGGCCCGATAGGTGGCGGGAAGGGCGCCTTACATAGGTCTGACTGCCTGCATGACGGCGCCCCTGACGGGACGCAGAGGAACCTCAGTACTTAAGAGTTTAATGGTGTAAACAATGGTAGTTTGGGGTGTTCTACTAGTGTCATATTGATGTCATTTAGACCGAGTGCTCATTATGATGTAATTAAGCTATGTTTCAAATGACATCGATATGATACAAGAGGGAACAGAGTAAATGGACATTTTCTCTCTGTGGGCCGCCCATGAAGCGAAGCACATGGCGGATTCTCGCCATGATTTGACAGCTCTTTGTTGATAAATTTATTATGCTTATTCATCACTATTTTTCAAATTGATAACAGAATTAAATCCTTATTTAGTATCATAAAATGATGTCCAGCATCTATTGTTAAAAATGTTTTTATAAATCGTCAAAATTGGGTCTAGTTTCGACCCATCAGTCAGACCTATGTAAGGCGCCCTTCCCGCCACCTATCGGGCCGACACAACATTGGTCTGATGTTGAGACTACATAATCCCTGGCTAATACCACCCTCCATATTCACCCATCACAAAGGTAGTTAGGGCCAGCCATGTGACCTGCTACTGGTGGTTTGTATACATACTTATCTAACCTTAGACCAAGAGGTAATATAATTAATGTCCCTGGACACACATTATACAAGAACAGCCTAATTATCCTACTCCCAGGTGTGTGCAGGGGCTTCTATAAAGCTCTCAGCTACCGGTCAAGGATGTGTTGCCTACCAGGCTCTCTGGTACTATTGACCGAGGGCTAGCACCAATGAGCCCCATGGGAATGGTATAGTGAGCCTCTCAGGTGGAGTCTGGTCAGGGTTTAGAGGTGGAGTCTAGCAGTACTTAGGGAAATGGACAGCTATTGGCATGTTAGCTCGGTATTAACAGGTCAGTTTGCAGGAGACAAGTAGGGAGCCCCGAGCTGTACATAGAAGTGTGCATAGAGGGAAGAGTTACCAGTTTGCAGTTAGTTTGAAAAAAATGGGATAAGCTTGGGAAACAGTTTAGGCCCGTTTAAAGCATATCATTCTTCCTCCACTTTTAATATCAATATACCTGGATTCTCATTTTTAGCTCTTGAATTTGCTTTACTCACAATTCCTCTTCCCTAATTATTTTTTTCAGTATCGGGGGATGATTTAAAGGGTATACCTAACCAACCAAGATAGCAGCCATCTGGTTTGCATTCAGAATTTGCTGGGAAAGGGATGACATTGGTATGAAGCTAGATACCAAATGATGTACAACAGCTCTAGATCAACTCAAGGAACTAGAGTTGGGCATAGATGTCAATTGGATAAGAGGATCTAGGATCCATATACATGGGGCAGCTATGAAATATGGTATATAGTATGTCCCTTATGGGAAGATATGCCATAGCTGCATAGATGCAGAGAAAATCAATATCTAGATAAAACACAAAGTCACGTAACATTATGAACCTGCAGTGCAATATCCAAAACACATTTCATGACCATTTTGGAATCCAATGCATTTCCTTGGTACTTTGGGATGGCTCTGGGAAACCCTAATAGCAACATATCTGGAAAGGTGCGCTATTAATCAGCAGGACCACTGTAACTTAACTTTTGATACCATGTCAACGTTCGCCCACCTGCCACCAGTGGGTTGCTGCTCTAGAGTACCCTAAAGTTTGTGATTTACATGTGCCCCAGCTGGCCAGGGAGAACAGGTAAATGAGAACTGGGTCCCAGGTTGGGTTCTAAACCACTGACTTGAATAACTAACCAGTTTTAACAATAAAAATGGTTTGAGAAAAAGATTGCCTCTGTTAGAAGCTGGCCTGCACACAGTAACTAACTCTTTAAGGACAGCATGTCAGCAAAATATGACATTTATACCAATGCAGCACCAGTGAGTTACTTGCTGGAGGGTGTTTTTCCCCATTGGTCCAATACGGGACCAATATTGAGCAAAATACGGACAGTATATGGGACCCGTATTGGGAACCCCAAAAACAGTGTTTTCCCCCCCTCCGTGTCACGTCCTTATGTGCATACGGTATTGGCATAAATGGCTCACTCTCACCAGATCGATGCAACTATTATTTGGACATACATGATCGGCGGACGTACATGATCGGCGGACGTACATGATCGGTGACGTACATGATCGGTGACGTACATGATCGGTGACGTACATGATCGGGAGTTATTGACTGCCCTACCCTTTCTGACCATGTTAAAACATAAATATATCTTACCAAGGTGTGCATATAGTGTGTGTCTTGACATGTTCTATGTTAGAAATGTCTAGATGCGACTATTAAGATAGTTTTAATTGACATTTCAATACCGATCATGTACGTCATGTGACGTACATGATCGATGACGTACATGATCAGTGATTTATTGGCTGCCTTACCCTTTCCTACCATGACAAAACATAAATAAACCTTACCAGGGTGTACATATGATGTGTGTCTTGACATGTAATATGTTAGAAATGTCTAGATGCGACTATTAAGATAATTTTAATTGACATTTCAATCCCGATCATGTACGTCATGTGCCGTACATGATCGGCCGTTATTTATTGACTGCTTTAATTACCTTTTCTGACCATATTTAAAACATAAATCAATCATAGCAAGGTGTACATACGATGTAAGTCTTAACATGTATTATCAAAAACATGTGCAGCAGTGGGGTAATAAGAAAACTTTACATGACATTCCCAGCCGGTCATGTACGTCATGTGACGTACATGATCGGTTGTACATTAAGGCACTCCCCTGAGGCCCCTATAAACATTTCGGGGGTGTTCTTTTCCTAATAAACTCCCCACAAATACATTACAGCCAGTATGTATTGTTAGAAGAGTTAAATAGTGGAGTGCATGGGATAACTGGTGCATTTCATAGTCTTCCGATCATGTACGTCCACCGATCATGTACGTCCACCGATCATGTACGTCCACCGATCATGTACGTCCACTTTTTAGTTGCACTGATTTGGTGAGAGTGAGCCAAATTCTGCTGCATATGGGGTACCAATGCCCTTATTGTAAAAATGTACAAAAACCAGTCTACATTCCAGGAAACCCCCAGGGAATTCCCTCTGTGACATCATAATATAGAGACACATACGGAGGTAGGCTGGAAAGGGTCCGCATTCTGTTTTGGATGCTAGGGAATGGAGAGGGGAGGTCGGGGAATGGAGAAGGGAGGTCAGGAAAGGGAGAGGGGAGGGCGGAGAATGGAGAAGGGAGGTCGGGAAATGGAGAGGGGAGGGTGGGGAATGGAGAAGGGAGGTCGGGAAATGGAGAGGGGAGGGTGGGGAATGGAGAAGGGAGGTCGGGAAATGGAGAGGGGAGGGTGGGGAGTCCCCCAACTCCCTTTTCCCTTTTTTAAGTGCACATATATATATGTAAAAAAAATGTCTCTAGGATTGTTTTAATGAATAGATAAGTAAAGTCCAACTTCTACCTTTATAATAAAATAAATAAAAAAGATAAAAATTGAGTTTCAAAGAAGTTATACAAAAAAATGACTTTTCTTCTGTAACTCTGTAAATAATGGCCCTACAGAGCTAAAACTCTGCGTAGAGACTCCTTGTGTATAAACACTGGTAGACAATAGCCATCACAGTGGTGGCAGACAATAGCTATCAGAGTACAGAGCGTGTGTTGCCTACCATGTCCAGCAAGCCTGAGTGTAAATTCCGGGCTGTGTTGGTGCTGCAACCTAGAGGCTAAGTCATGCTGGCCTCAACTCCTCTCATATATATATAAGGGAATGGAGATCGCAAGCCAAATGGGAGAGGTTTGTGGACCTAAACCATTATTCTTCACCTCTGGCGCCCAGCCAGCTCTGCTCCACAAGGACAGTAAAACATGAATCCACACAGGGGAGAAACCTCTCTTGTGTTGCCTACCATGTCTGTAAACTCCCCCTTTTTAAAGTGCTATATAATTATATATGTAATAAAATGGCCCTAGAAGTATTTTAACGAGTAAGTAAGTTAAGTCCAACTTCTACCTTCATGATAAAAAAAATTAAATTTTTTTTTATGGATTTTCGGAGAAATTATATGAAAAAGAGTCTTTTCTTCAATAACTCGGTAAATAATGGCCCTACAGAGCTAAAAATCTGCCTATAGACTCCTCGTGTATAAACAGTGGCAGACAATAGCTATCAGAGTACAGAGCTGGCGCCAGAGGTGAAGAAAACACTCCAAATCCAGTGCCTTTACCGACCTTTCCTATCTCTTCCCCGACCTCTCCTGTCTCTTCCCCGACCTCTCCTGTCCCTCCCCCGACCTCTCCTGTCCCTTCCCAGACCTCTCCTGTCCCTCCCCCGACCTATCCTGTCCCTCCCCCAACCTCTCCTGTCCCTCCCCCAACCTCTCCTGTCCCTTCCCAAACCGTTGAGGGCCGCATTTTACACTGTGCGGCCCTTAAAGGAGAAATTTATGTCCGTATGCTGCATACGGGGCCCTTTTTAAAAATTTATGCTGCTCCGATAGCTCAGGAATTGAGGAGACTTATACGGACAGGATGCGGAAAATATTTCCCGCATCCGATGAGGAAAAACACTTTTTTTCCATATGCACATACGATCCCATATAGGATACGGAATTCTGCTTTTTGGTAAAAAATGTCCGCATCCGATAAGGAAAAACACTTATTGCCAGTATGGGTTGCCGGGACCCCCGTATGACACATACGGACACAAAAACCAATGGGGAAAAACACCCTGCAGGTTCCACATTGGTGCATCATGCTGACCATCTAGGAGTGTGTCAATCTCATAGGGTCTCATTTAAATCTATCAAAACAATCCCAATATGGCTTCAAGCAGACTGGAATAAATTGCAAAACTGAAATTAAATGGTTGTCTCATAAAAATAGTTACAGCAGGTTGCAGACATGAGACAGGCAGCTGGGCAAATATTCCCACATCTACTTTCAGAATGTTTTTGATCTGATTATTTTATTTCCTCCTTGAACTCAAGATGGCTGAATCAACACTTTGTAAAGCGATTCAGAAAGGATTAAGTGTCAAAAGGAATAAGATCAGATAAGAATGGAAAGAGCACTGGAATTTTAAATCGCCAATCAATGTAACAGGCTGGCAATTCCATGATACTATGTTCCGTCAGCCAATTATACAGAATTGTGAACTCTTTTTTCCCATGTCTGTAGATTCATATGCACCAGCATTGTGGTTGTAGGTACTAAAGGGGGCGGTGTTCCAATTTGGGGAGTTGGGGTGGTAGGGAAATCCATGCAAAAGGCTTTTACAGGGAAAATTGCCTAGAACTGATTATACATGTCTCGTCAGCTTTCATCATTCCAATCATAGGAATTCATGATTTCATTTTAGCATTTGACCTGATCTAATATACCCCATCTTATATATCAATGACATAAATGCCCAAGGTTCAAATTAGAACCCAGCAATCCCCAGCAAGCCTCGGCAAGTAAATTGCCAGTGCTATAATGGCTCATGAATGCAGCACTAGCGATTTACTCAACAGGGCTGTATTGGCGCATCATGCTTATTTATGTCATATTTTAGTGACATGCCATCCTTAAAGGGTTGGTAGATCCAATTAAGGCATTTGCACATTCAGCAGTATCCATAGCTCAAAAGCAGAGCAAATAAATTGAGCTGAAGGGTCCTGGGTTCAAATCGCTGTCTAGAGACCTGTCCTGGACCCGCAGTAGAGCTGTGTTAAAACTAATGGATGGCAATGCAAAGGTCACCCCTACCTGCCTACTGCCTATCAATAGGAAGTGGTAATATGGTTAGGGAGTAATACCAACAACCCAGCCAACAAAAAAACGTTTACACAACCAGGATTTAACGTTATTATAGGGTTTGCAAACGTTTGCAAAAACGTAAATGCAACGTTTTTTTAACGTAAAAACGTTGACACTAAATAACGTTTTTATAACGTTGCAGCTAAACTTTTGTCTGTAACGTTAATAAACGTTTGTTTAACATTTTTTCCATTAAAAAATGACCATAACTGTAGCGCATGACATGGGGTTGAATCCCATTGCTCAAACAGCTGCCTAGTCATAGTTAAACCCGCAGGTCTCGGTACCCCTCCACCGACAGTCAGGGTGCAGTCGGGACAGGTACTCAGCCCTATTTATAGGAGAGCTGGGGCTTTAAGGTGGCCAGCAGGCATTACAAAATGGTCCACTACACATGTTTCTTCGCATATGTCTGAAGCTAATGTATGTGACGAAATTCACAAAAGGCCACAAAATCGTTTCAAGGTGGTATGGCTGAGCCTCGAACCCACCACCATCAGATTAGGTGCCAGCGCCCTTCACAGGTAGGCCACAGAGACAAGTGAGAGATCCTCCATTGAAAATTGTATATAATGCCAGTATTTACCACATCACTTATTCAGTATTGTTTGTTTTTAATTTTATACAAAATCTGTACAAATATGCTCGGGACCACATGTTGAAAACACATTGTCTGCAAAGGTAATGTTATAAGTTTAAGTTGCTAGAGTATCAAAAAGTTGGCCGGCGGGTAAAGGCATAAAGTAACTACGATTTTATCATACTTATACTACATGTTCCCAATGATATATACTACCGGTATCAGAAATTACCAAATACGTAGGCAGGTCCCGAGCTTGTTTCTGAGATATTTAACCACAAAGCTCGAGTGATCTGTAATAGGACTACAGAGTATTCTATTGCAAATATTCCCAAAAAGCATTCGAAAGGTAAGGTGTTCACCTATTGGGGAATGTGTTGGGAGAGGTACAAAACAGTAGGGACCATCAGCAAACCCAACGTAGCTCATTTAACCCAGACGTATCTATGCTTTCAGCACTGCTAGGCCTGCGTTTAATGAGCTTTTACATGGTTGCTAAAGGTCCCTTATGACCAGTTGTGACTGGTGACTTGTTACCAGGGTAGGAACCACATTGGAAGATAGACATATATAGTCTCAAAACCACATCAAGCCCCATTAGCTCAGTCTATAGAGCTTGGCACTCTATATCTAAAGGTTGCGAGATCGAGTCCCTCAGGGACACTTTTAGTATACATCTAAAAAAGGTGGTCACCCAAACCAAACCAAAATTTTTGCAAACAGGTGACAGTAACATTTTGTCTTAATAACTCTCTTAATCTAGATTATTCTCTGGGACGAGATTCGGGGCCAGTGCATCAGACTCTGAGTTTTGATGGAGTGTGTTAGTTAGTGATATGATGTATAGGCCCTACACAACATTAAGCTTAACAAGCCGCTCCCATCAGTCTAGCTGCAGGATATGGGGTTAACCAGGATCTATGGGAGCTGAAGCATCATCTATATATATATGCACACTATGCAGAGGCCTGCTCAACCACCTTGGTTGCTATGGTACAATGCAGCATACTAATATCAAGAAGCATATAGGGTAGGAGGTCTGACTAAGAGCTGCGCCTATGGGTATAGTGTGACAAGCCTCCCCCCTCTAGCCCCATCTACCCCCCATGAAAGTGGGCGACCTTGTGTGCTCACTATCGAAAAGTATGGAGAATAGTGGGTTTTATGTGGTTCTTTTGAGTCTTTATTAGAGTGATACCAAATAAAAAGAAGGCGTTTTCTAGACCAAAAAATCCTGCTGAATCCAAATTTTCTGGTCTTGATTCCCAAGAACAGACCAAATCCACGATAGGATAGGTATAGGTAGCCTGAGGGATAGGCATTGTGCAGGATAGGTAGAGTGATTCACTGGAAGAATTCCTGTCAGATTGAGGGATAGGCCAATTTTTGAATAGGTAGATTGAGGTACTGATTTTGATTGACAGGTTTATATATAGATAATGTCCCAAACATTTTCAACATTATTTTGTACCTTTTCTTAATACTTTGCATCATCAAACAACATTTTTGGGTGGATTCGGTCAATTTATGGCAAGCAAGACCAGGAGTAGTTTTTAATAGTGAGCAATTACGTCGCCCACTTTCATGGGGGGGGGGGTAGAAGGAGGGGGGCTATAATATGGGAATCTACCGAGTCTGACATCCTACCCTATATAACCCTATATAATCCTTGCTAATATTGCAGAGCTGAATGTGTAGAACTTTCCCGGAGTGTCATAACTGACAACTCATGGTGTATATCCAGACAGAATTGCTAAAGAATACTAGAACGTATGTATATCTTACAACTTCATGTCCGAACTGAATTTTAGAAGAAAGAACAGAAAAAGAAGAAGAAAGTGAGAGAAAGAAAAAACAGGGAGTCATTGGGGAAGGGGGGGGGGGCTTCCAATGACATATATGAACTTAACATAGATATCCTGTAGACAGCACAGTATTTGGTGATGCCATCTAAAGGCAATTATATCTACAGGGAATAAGCTGTCAGTATATGCACGTTTTGCATATTCAGTATACACACCATTTGCAAATGTAGAGGCAAGACTTGAGAGGTTATCCCAACGAGCATCCTTCGCTAGGCGACACCACTATGGCACAACCAGCGATAGATACCGCAGGTGGCTAAACCCACTCAGCATGAAGTATGTATTGTGCTAACACCCTCACTGCGGGCCCAATGGAAAGGGTTGAGCGACCCGGGTTATTACTCAAACATAGTCGCGGCATTGATGAACGGTTCTAGGATAACAACATGCATCACTGCATGAATGTATGCATTTAAGCAAAGTTAAGATGCACTTTAAGTGACCAAATATCAGTTTCCCACATAATAGCATCAACCAAACATAGCAAAGCACTGGATGTGGAAAACACCGGCCATCACTTTATAACATCAACCCCGGTGGACTAGTATGAGCCAGACCTGAGTAAATTAAATAATCTCTGCCTGAAAAAAAACACAAAAAAACTACCAGATTAAAAAGCTGCATGATGGATGCAATGAGCAGACATGACATCCTACAAAGGCTCAATTCTCAGCGGTAATTTGTGTAGGGTTTTTGTTTTATGGAGGACAGCCAATTCAATATCGCGTGGCGGCTCAATAAACAAGAATTGCGGTTGTTGCCGCGTAAAAAAATGCCTCAGGCATTTTTATACGCAGCAACAACCACAATTCTTGCATTCGAAGAAACATAGTGTCTACATGGTTGGTATGTTTGAAGGGAACCCATTAAAGACACCAAATAAGCAGGGCCGGGAAGGGGTTATCAGGGGGAAGGATGATATTATTTCAAATATGGCATTTCCTATGAATTCCTTGGGTCAATGTTAGGGGGTAAAGAAATGTATGTTGCTAGGCAGATAAACAATAAGAATAGATGTTGCTAGGCAACCAGCTGTATTAGCAACAAACTAATAGAACCATTGAATTCCTTGGGTCCATTATGGGGGGGGTAGGTATGATTATAATCAACCTCAAGAATATGAAAATGTGCGTTGCTAGGCAGATAAACAATAAGAATAGCCGTTGCTAGGCAACCAGCTATATAAGCAACAAACCAATAGAACAATTGAATTCCTTGGGTCCATATTAGGGGGGTAGGTTTGATTATAATCAACCTTAGGACCATGGAATGTGCATTGCTAGGCAAATAAACAATTAGAATGGCCGTTGCTAGGCAACCAGCTGTATTAGCAACAAACCAATAGAACCATTAAATTCCTTGGGTCCATATGAGGGGGGGTATGTATGATTATAATAAACCTCCGGACCATGGAAATGTGTGTTGCTAGGCAGATAAACAATTAGAATAGCCGTTGCTAGGCAACCAGCTGTATTAGCTACAAACCGATAGAACCATTGAATTCGTTGGGTCCATATTAGGGGGGGTAGGTTTGTTTATAATCAGCCTTAGGACCATGAAAATGTGCGTTGCTAGGCAGATAAAAAATTAGAATAGCCGTTGCAAGGCAACCAGCTGGATTAGCAACAAACCAATAGAACCATTGAATTCGTTGGGTCCATATTAGGGGGGTAGGTATGTTTATAATCAACCTTAGGACCATGGAAATGTGTGTCGCTAGGCATATAAACAATTAAAATAGCCATTGCTAGGCAACCAGCTGTATTAGCAACAAACCAATAGAGCCATTGAATTCCTTGGGTCCATATTAGGGGGGGTTGTTTTAATTATAATCAACCTTAGGACCATGGAAATGTGTGTTGCTAGGCAGATAAACAATAAGAATAGCCGTTGCTAGGCAACCAGCTGTATTAGCAACCAACCAATGGAACCATTGAATTCCTTGGGTCCATATTAGGGGGGTAGGTTTGATTATAATCAACCTTAGGACCATGGAAATGTGTGTTGCTAGGGAGATAAACAATAAGAATATCCGTTGCTAGGCAACCAGCTGTATTAGCAACAAACTGATAGAACCAATGAATTCCTTGGGTCCATATTAGGGGGGATAGGTTTGATTATAATCAACCTTAGGACCATGGAAATGTGCGTTGCTAGGCAGATAAACAATTAGAATAGCCGTTGCTAGGCAACCAGCTGTATAAGCAACAAACTAATAGAACCATTGAATTTCTTGGGTCCATATTAGGGGGGGTTGGTATGATTATAATCAACCTTAGGACCATGGAAATGTGTGTTGCTAGGCAGATAAACAATTAGATTTGCCTTTGCTAGGCAACCAGCTGTATGAGCAACAAACTGATAGAACCATTGAATTCCTTGGGTCCATATTAGGGGGGTAGGTATAATTACAATGAACCTCGGGAACTATCAAAGGTTGATTTATATTATTGTTATCACATAGCATAAATTTGTGTTGTGACTCCTTAATCCAAGATGGCGGCACAATCCAAGATGGCGGCGCCCGTTCTGACTTCTGGTAAAGTGCAAACATCATATACCTCGTTCTGGTGGTGCCTGGCGGCACCACCAGGTGGCTACGCCACCACTTCAGCATAAAAAACCCACTCACGGACATTATATGATAGATTATAACAGTACCCAGCGGTGTGCTGCACTTCAGGGTTAGGCACCACTTATGTCCATTAGGCACCAATTTTATGGCCATCAGGAAATATGCTTTAGCACCTTTTGGGAGCTCAGAATGGCAGCTTCTATGTTCTAGGTCATTCTCTAGAATGACCTAGAACGCTATAGGATATATGTTAGCAGCATTCTTTGTTCTCTCGGGTTAACTAGGAAAAATACTTTCAGTACTCTCCTAGTGGAGCCTTGATTTAGTTTTGATTCCAGCTGCATGAATTAATATACATAAGCCTGTGGTGGATAAAGATAATATCATTTTGCATGCACAAAGGTGGCACCATCTTAGGGCTTAACATGAGTTCACTCACTTTGGGGGTCTTCTGACAGGCAGCTCAATACTCCTTCTAAGGTCAAGGTCAGGAGAAAGGTCATCTAATATTGGCCCCCTACTCAAACACTGAGGCTTGAATACATCCTGTGTGCTGCTGTACTCCCAGTATCCTGACGTATGTTCTGGTGGGTAAGTCCAGACTCTGAAAGTATGAAAATGAATTTTGTCAGAGAGAGTGTAATGAAAGTTAAACCAGGAAGGATTGTGCTGAGCATGTCCAAAAAGCAGTTGGTGCTCAAATACAATCCCCAGTGATCAGTTGAACATCACAGACTGTCCAATAAAAACACCTTCTCAGATCTCCTGGCAAGATTTCATATGTTTGCTTTTTCTATTAGTTACATGGCCTGAAGGTGGATGAAGCAATACTTTATCAAGTAATTAACAATGGTTTGAGGGTCACAAAGTGATGAGCTGTACCTCTAAATGATTTTGAAATCCTACTGCAAACATTCTCAGAACTATTCTTGTAAAAAATTATCATCCAATTATTCCATTATCTCTTAGCATGATTCATTTAAATATTCTGTAAAATGATTCACATTTGTAGGACAAAGAATAAGACTTTTCACATGTTGGAATTAAATACTGAAAGAAGAACCGATCTTTGTGGCAGTTGCCATAGCCAGCCGAGTCTAACACTACGTCCTCCTGTTACCCGTACAATATATCTCCCTGCCTTATGTCCAGCTGGCACAATTGACTACAGTTGCCTGTGCCAAGTGAGTGTTTTGCTATTAGGAGTGCCAAAGTACCTTGCCAAATAATGAATTTTCAAAATGGAGACTGGGGACTAGAATTTGCCAGAGCTCCCTGAATGAGTGGAAATGAGTTTCTGATAGACTGGTTTGGCGGGCCAGCTGTCTCTGTAGCTTTGTAATAGAGCAATTGTATTTGAGTTGGAACATTGACAGTCACCACAAATTCACAAAGACTTAAACCTCTATTCAGCACTCACAAAGACATGTGTTTTGTTTTCAAAGAAGATGTAACTGTCTTTTATTAGGTGTTTAGATATTTTAGATTGAGTTTGTATCTATCTTTCCTCCTGCCCGACCAAACATCCATTTCCCATACAATAGCATTTACCACTCATTTTTACCACAGCAAAGCACTGAGGTTAGGATGTGAAAAACACCAGCCACCACTTTATAACTTACCCCCTGTGGACTAGCATGAGCCATACTTGAGTAAATGAAATAATCCCGTCCTAAACAAAAACCTTCCTCAGTAAAAAGCTGCATAATGGATAAAATGAGCAGACATGACATCCCACAAAGACTCAATTCTCACCGGTAATCTGTGTGGTGTTTTTGTCTGGTGCAGGACACAACAGCCAATTTATTGAGTCCGCTCAAAATAAAACCCACTCACGTCACAGACTTAATATGATAAATTACCACAGTACCCAGGGGTGTGCTGCACTTCAGGGTTAGGCACCATTTATGGAGTTTGTTTCATAACCCTTTAAAGTGGGGTTTTGTAACAGGGGTGTAAGTGTGAAGTTTGTAATTAAGGGTTAAAGCCAGTATTCACGCACTCGCCCACTGGCAGGGTTTATGGAACTAGCAAATCCTCACCAAATGGTCACCATAGCCCCATCTTGCTTCTGAACAACCCCAGTATCAATGTTGTTTCTAATATCCATAAAGAAGCAATAATTTCTAATGAAGCTATGTCATATTCTCTTTTCAAAACATATCATAAATGCATAAGTAAAGCAGAATTTTCTGCATGCTTTTGGACAAGATACATGCTAAACTAAGAGGGAAAAATTATTTCCCCCAAAGGATACGTTGGCAAGATTTGAACCAGGGACCTCTCACACTCTAGGCCAGCTCTCTCTATATATATATGCATGTAGCTATAGAGGCCTGACTGGTTTGGGGAGGTGCTAAACTGTAGTCCTGCATTATGCTCCTACCTAGTGGTGGTGTACACTTGTGTGTACAGACTTGTCACTTGCCACCGTATGTCATGTTCATGTACAATTTCTGAAGAAACGAGTGCCGGTACCCCTCCTTTTTTTTGGATAGATACCAAGCTATGGCCATAATCTTCACCATATTAAAATTACATGCGGCCTACAACTGTTTTTCTTACTTAGATATCATGTTAGATAAGTGTATGCCAAAGACGAAAATGTCATCTGTTACTTCAAGCATCAAGTCCAAAATAAAACCGAAAAGAACTTTTCAACAAGCTTTTTTTATTCTTATCCTTGTTCCTTAGTATAGATACATCACATATCCATGGTTTTTAAGAAACAATCTGGTGGATTATATAT
This sequence comes from Harmothoe impar, assembly GCA_947462335.1. Classification (NCBI taxonomy): domain Eukaryota; kingdom Metazoa; phylum Annelida; class Polychaeta; order Phyllodocida; family Polynoidae; genus Harmothoe; species Harmothoe impar. The sequence continues at coordinate 83,174,697 of OX381709.1, forward strand.
GGTTTAACTGGTTTCTTCCAGGAATGTGAAAAATTAGGAAAATATATGACCCCTTGCATCAGGCATCACAGCACTAAAGATAGTATGAGTACCCCCAATTTTTTTTTGCCCAATGGATTCTATAGCATTTAAGGAACCATCTGTAATTTTCTTAGGAGGCCTGGCACTGTATTCAATTTGGGGGTAATAGGGTCTTTCACCTTTAAAACACAACATACTATTTTTATTAATATGTAGCACTCGTGCT